>JAYRCH010000051.1:0-600000 GCA_037179445.1 Phengaris alcon alcon
ACTAACTATGAGCATTTCTCACTGCGATGTTAGCCTGATAAGTGATACTGTTTCAAAAATATTTTACAACATGTTTATAAGTAATATCAGGTAGCGTAGCAAGTCTTTGAAGAACTTGCATCACGGGTGTTATTCAAGAGTCCATACTTAATTTATTGTTATCGTGTATTTGTATCAGTGGCGTGGGGTTCTTATAATTCCATTCCTATCGGCTTCACTTACCACTTTTATCTTCTCAAGACCCTTATCTAAATCCCTACCTAATGCAGGCTAGGGCTATGAAGGAGAACCAGCTGCCTGTATGTATGTATGTATGTTTAACGGCCGAATACTGAAACACTACTCTTTTTAAGGGGAACTCAAGTCTTTGTCATTATTCTACTTCTACGTAGGATTTCATCATTCAGACATTGGATTTGGGCTCTTATGTGACTCTTACCTTCTACAGAGAAGAAGTCTCCTTTAGAGAACCTGGCGTGAGTGCCGATGAACACCCCGCGAGGTGCAGCGATCTTGTCCTTGAGGACTCTCCTCAGGGACCAGTACAGCTGGACGTCATTCGGAGACGCTAGCACTGCTCCTGGAATGTTAAAATCATCATCATCATCATCATTAACAGCCATAGGACGTCCACTGCTGGACATAGGCCTCCCCAAAGATTTCCACAACGAACGGTCCTGGGCCACCCGCAACCAACCAACCAACCAACCAACAATGTTAAAATAATACTATCCATATACCTCCCGGGGTGTTAGACACGCGACTTTCCGTGTTTGTTTGTGGCGTCGTAGCTCTTAAAGGTTTACTTTCATTTGAAAGCTGACGTGATCCAGAGAATGTTCTTAGCTACAATTAATTATCATCGTCAGCTTGCTTACTGCTTTACAATGACGGGAGTATAAATTTGGTTTATTGTATTACACGAACCCCAGGCTAAGCCGCAAGCCACATAGTATTAGGTATAGATTGTTAATCAAAGCATTTATTTATCACTAGCTGAACCACCTATTAATTTATCCTTTTGAGTTCTCGCGTATTTTATTTTAAAATATATAAACTACCTAATAAAATCTATCGTTTACCTTGTTAAGATCGTTACGATAGTATCATCGAATCTTATATTCATTTCTTATTCATCCATATTTAAGTGCGTACAGTACCACCACAATCTCAATGTATTTCGGGAGTCGTCGTGTTTCGTTCGTCGCCTGTTATGTCTAAAGATAAAGATGATTGCTGAGGGACATTGGCAACGTGTATGTACTGTACATTATTTAAGTTCGCTTTAAAGTAAAGGCACCATATACCGCGGTATTTTCGCATAAACTAGAAAGGACATTAATAATAAGGCATTTTTAAGACATAAGTAAGTTTTTGAGACATAAGGACAAGAAGGCCCGTAGAACCTTATTCTGCGGTATTTACCTCGGATTACGTTTTGTGACCAAAAATCACATTCCCTAATTCCGAGTGTTAAAAAATTAAAACATAAACAAATCATAGTTTAAAATAAATATACAATAATCATTCATAATAACGTAGAAATATGTTTAATCTTGGTTTTAGCTCATTTATATTTCCTTACAAGAAATGTTAAAAGTTTCCAAATACTCTGGCTTAAATATGATACAATTAGTGGATATGACGTTATATGGTACCTGGGAATAAGGGTTTTATTTGAGTTCATTATTCATGTATTTATAATAAAAAAAAGAAGTCATGCATCATCAAAAGCAGCAGATATAATTGAAAAATACAAAATGTATATGAAATCCTAACTCCGCGGTATACCTATATCGGAGTTAGGAACCACCTGGTATTTGGCACCTGATAAAGTGGTATTTTTAACCTTTATTTCCCCTTGATTTCATCACAAAATAGATGATAGCTAAGTTTTTTGGATTAAAAATATAGTCCTTATGATATTAAAACCAACACCAACACCAACACCAACACCAACACCAACACCCAGAACACAAATTCTGCTTGTAAAACACTATTTAAAAAATCGTGCTACCCACGTGCACAGGGTCCGAAGTGTATGGAGGGTCCGTTCGGGCTCGCTGTTGCAACAAAACTAATCGATCGCTGTTGCAACAAAAATACCTCGGAGTTAGGTGCCAATTTTAGAACCTCTCGGAATTAGGTACCTTTACATTCGTTTGGATTTTACTATACTAATTTTGCTCCTTCCCATCTGGCCAGTTTCCCATCTCGTAGCCCTTATTAAATTCTGGCTAAAACTAAAACCTTTATATCCTTTCACACAAATTGTCGTTTGAACGATGAAATAATTTATACTCAACTTATAGGTTTTAACTTTTTCTAATCGGAAAACTTTTTTTCTTACCTTCTAACTTGCAACGTAGTCGTGCGTCCCGCCACACGGCCGGTATGCGATGCAACTTGAACCAGCCGTCCACCTCGGAGTCATACGTGTAGTCGAACCTGAACTTCTTGCAGTCTGTCAACCATTGTGTCACATCATCATCAGTCATAAACACCTAGGGCTAGACTACGCTAGAACCATCTAGCGTATAGGACAAGCTAGCCGGTATTATCACATTCAAATCAAATTATTTATTTGCAGAATAAATCCATACAAACGGATGTTACAGTTTTACATTCATATTAAAGGTAAATAAAAACATTTGCAGTTAAAACTTTCGGAACTAAATTCTATAGAATTTATATTTGATAACAAATACCAAAATATTAAAGAGCTTCTTTTAAAAAAAAATATCCTACGTATATATTAAATTGTAAAACATATTTGCAAACGTAAAACTGTAATAAATAAAATGATTGACAAGAATGTTGCAAATACAATTTGCTTATGCGCCTCTGCAACACAGATAAACAGTCGTTTCAAAGAAAGAAAATATATACCGATCAACACAAACAGTGCAAACACGATATACTTGAGCAGCCACATGATGTACGTCTGACCTTACCGGTAAACACAGATAAACCGAAGATGAACTTGACTCTGAGGAAAACCGAGCATCTCAGACCTGTTATTGAGGAAAAAACAAAACTTACAAATATGTAAATTAATTGACGCACCACACCCGTTTATTTTGTTTTCTTTTTATTATTTGAATGGATTTTATTGGTAAAATTTTTAATAAAGATCTTTTAAAACAGTCCTGTTTTACGATTTTAAATCGTATTTCACCTGTTGACAGCCATTTTGAACTATAATACTAGTTGACATACTACAATTGTAAACAAAGTGTATTGACAGTTGACTACAAAACTAACTGAGCATATACTACAATGTTAAATATACATGTTTCACAAATCACAAAACCAATAAATACACTGCACGATCGTCATTTATAGATGATCATCAAAAATTTTAATAATATGATATGTAGCAGATAACTCAGAGATTGCGAGACTAGTTTAATAACTAGAATTATATAAAATAACTAGAAATTGACGACCTCTATGGCTCAGTGGTTCAGCGCGTTGGTGCTCAAGCCGGGGGTCGCGGGTTCGATTCCCGCCGGAGGAACAAAAAGTTTTTCTGTGTTCCTGGGTCATGGATGTGTATTAAATATGTGTATAACATAATAAAAATCTTAAATATATGTATAGTATAAAAGTATTAAATATACTTCCCGTTTTCTGGTAGCTGTAACACAAATTCCTCAGATACTTAGCACGGGGCCAGATTGACGTGGTGTGAAGCGTCCATAGATATTATTATATTATTATTATTATAGAATGAACGTGAAGATGTTCCCTTGTTTTTAGCTAACTCGAGTCTGTCGAGTGTACAATATAAAAATAAAATAAGTTGTCAGACTACATTTATACAAATATCTATACAAATAAATAAAATTGAAGTATCTGTTTGTAATTTTACATTAAGAGCTTTTCAAGTATACGAGTATACGTTACTTAGGTACAATTATATTTTTCTGTCCGTCTGTCTGTTTATTTATTCCGGCTAATCCCTGCAACGGCCGGACCTATTTAGACCAGACTTTCACTGCTAGATATCTGATGTTATATGGAGAGTAATTTAGGCTACTTTTATCTTAGGGTTCCGTTAAAAAAATATATGTTTCCGTTACCGTTACTTCCACGCAAACGAAGTTGCGGGCACCAGCTAGTTGGAAATATTACTACCAGCTAACGTAATTATCAGGCAAGTAAAAAGAACCCGTCGAATGAAATGGCCGTAGTCCTCTACGGCCATTGCAATTTTAAACTGAACATTTTATACTGACCCGGGGAGCGCATAGTTGGATATATTAGGTCTTTACCTATGAAATTGCCGTTTTGTATGAAATTACTAAATTTATAATTATAAAATTAATAAACGAATTTTTTTCATGTATTTTTTATTTGTATTAACCGAAGTAATCACCCATGCAATCAATGTATCTTTTCTAACGCAGTGGCAGTTTATTGATGCCCTTCTTAAAGAAATCAGCTGGACGGGAGGCAACAAATTCTTCAAAGGCATTTTGTACTGCCTCTCGGGTATTGAATTTTTTTCCCGCCAAGAGGTTATCCAAATTCTGGAAAAAGTAGTAGTCTGTAGGTGCAAGGTCTGGTGAGTAGGGCGGATGACGGAGAGCTTCCAACCCCAGTTCTTGCAACTTAGAGACCGTCTGCTGTGCAGTATGAGGTCGCGCGTTGTCGTGCAGGAGCAACGGAGACGAGCGATTGACCAATGCTGGTTGGAGATGTGCCAGCTTCTCCATTATTGTGTTCAGTTCTTCACAGTACACATCTGCATTAATGCTCACCCGTTTGGTAAGAAGCTGTGATGAATCACACCGGTGCTAGACCACCAAACAGTGACCATCACTTTTCTAGGGGTAAGTTTTCGTTTAGGGCATTGTTTAGGTTCTGAACCAGGATCCAACCAACTTGCTGAGCGCTTGTGGTTATCAAACAGAATCCATTTTTCATCGCAGGTAACAATGCGGTTTAAAATTCCTTCATTTGTGTGTCTGTTGAGCAGTGCAAGGCACGTCTCGACGGGTACTTCGCGCTGGCGATCATTGAGTTCGTGGGGCACCCATTGTCAACCTTTTTTACCTTGCCAATTTGACGAAAATGGACCAATATTGTTTTGACGCAAAGTCGAAAGCTGCTGCTAATTCAGCCGTAGTTTGTGTATCATCAGCTTCCAAAATCGCCTTTAATTCATCATTGTTGACCAAAGTCTTCGGACGACCGCGAGGTTCATTTTTCAGGTCGAAATTTCCAGAACGGAAGCGAGCAATAACAGGTGGTGCGTTGGTTTGTAGTGTTAGCTTCGTAAACGTCGTTGATGTGCGTTCCGCTTGTGCCGCGTTGCTGCCACGACGGTACTCATGTTACTCGAATTTTCAAAACAAAAATTATTTTGGTTTGAAATGGCCAGTACTGCAGAACGGCAATTTCATAGGTAAAGACCTATTATTAGACCCGGGCTGTTTTAAAATAAGCGTACTTCTTAAAAAAAATTGTGCGACCGTGCCAAAATTGATCAGTAGCTGGAGCTGAAGGCCTCTCCTCCCCGTGAGATATCGTCATTCAGTTGTATTGTGGCCGCAGCGGTGGAAAAATCATACAATAATACACTTAGTGTCATAATTTCGCGACAATCTTAGGTAATAATTATGATTGATATAATATTTTATGAGGTATCCGTGGTCCAGTGGCTTAGAGCTTGGATCACTCCAGAGGTTGTGGGATTAATCCCCGCATTGGAACAACAAAAAATGTTATTTTTATGTCTGGTTAGGACAGTGCAGGCAATGACAATGCAATGATTGTTTAATATAAAAGATGATCCATGCGTCGTATGGGCAAAGTCAACTGCGCCTGATTCCTGGCAATTTGTGTCGGTCATCTGTCCCACTGGGTTATAAGAGTAAAAAACAGAGTGCTTATTTATTGCGCACACACTTCGGCATTATAAAATAACTCGTGAGTAGCTGGACTAGTTCCAACGAAACCAGCCACCGTCATCGAAATCAGTGTAGAAGCTATAATATCATAATAAACGTTAATCATACTATGCTAATATAATATTTTGGAAAAATGTTTGATTTGGTTAAATTTTATTACTGTAAGAAAGTGATTGACAGTTTTGTTAATTTTATGTAATACATTTATAAAAATGTGATTAAAAAGATAGTTTCGTTTCAGGTTGCTTACTTTGCTTTTCAGGTTGGTACTCAATATCCTTAAAAAAATATCATTTAATTATTACAGTATGTTACTAATTATATATTTTAAATATTAATATTATGGCAAATTTTTATACGGGTCTTTTAGACCCAACCCTACACGCGTTGTTACATTTTTGGCTGTGCGCTCCGCGGGTTCTAGGTGCAAGTTCAATATTTTTTTTTTAAATAAATGTACAAAAGAAACCACGTAAGAAATACTAAATAAATATTTATTATCCTCGCATAATATTATATAATACACTTTTGTAAATGCATTCAGAGATCGAAAGCCAGCCTAGTTGCTGGCTAACATGATCATAACACAGATTACTTAGATCACTTACTAGAACTATTCTTGCAGGTTTACATTGCAAATAGGATCACTAGTTATACTAAAAAGATATTTATCACTAGTTATACTAAAAAGATACATTTTAAAGAAGTTTGTATAGATAACAGTGGCGTGGGGTTCCTATAACTCCATTCCTACCGGCTTCACTTACCACTTATCTTTTGAAGACCCTCATCCAAATCCCTACCTATTATACAGGCTAGGGCTTCCCTATGAAGGAGAACCAGCCATCGCCACTGATTATCATATTATATCCACAATTATTGGTTGTTTACCTCCCTACCTCTGCAAGAAGACCTCCCTACCTCACAAAGAAGTCCCCGGAAACACTCCACGAGTGTTTCCGGGGACTTCTCGCAGAGGTAGGGTCCGACTTCGTGGCACCACACGTCGTCCAGCTGACCGCTCCTGAACATGCCACCGCAAAACTCGCCACCTGTCGCGTTGTCTATCCCAGCGAACTTGCTGTATCCAGCCATTTCGAGAGTTTCGCCTAAAAATTACTAAAATTAACGCTGTTCTTTATGTTTTAAGGGTATACAAGCCCTTAAAGTTTCGCTGTGTTAGTCCGTCTGTCCGTATGTCTGTCCGCCCTTGCTAACTTCTGTAATTATGAATATGAATTAATGAGTACACTTAGAGATTGCATATAGACTTTATTTTTGGGAGCATAAAATAGTAATAAACATCATTTTTAGGGGTGGCTCCCCTATGTACTTGTGAAATGGATATGAAATTTTTTTCTCACTCTACCCCATTGTGTACCCCACACAATGGGGTAATCTTCGAAAAGGCTTTTTATATGCAGGTGAAGTTTCATATTCGACTTTTTTATAAACTGAACAATTTTCGAGGGCTTAAAAAAGTTTGCCTCCAGAGTGCTTTACAAGTTCGACCCTTGCATTTCTAAACCATAAGAGCTAGAAACTAGAACCTTTCTATGCTTTATGTCATGCTAAATACTCTTTAGGATTATTTCTTTTATTATAATGACAAATTGAAATATCAATAATAATTAAATTATATTATAACAAGAATAATAACATAATAACAATTTAGATGGTTGTAAGAATTAATAGTCTTTAAACAAAAATGTGCACGCCACTTTACAGGTAAAATAAGAAGGAACGAATTTACCTAAACTGTAACACCATATTGTACCTTATTGAAGCAAATAAATGATTTCTATTTCTATATCTAAGTACTGCGACATCATTCATACTTAGTTACAAGCTTACTAAGTAACAAATCAACTGCTGCGACATTGTGAAAAACATTAGAGTTAAGTAGCATCAACATTTTTGGAGTTTACTCCTTATGAAACGATTTTCATATATTATGAGTATTATAATTTTCGTATATTATAAGTATCAAAACCTATAGGAGTAAAATCGAATTTACGAAGTCACACGGTCACTCGGTCACACGATACGGTGTCACACGATGTTAGCCGAAGATACGTCGGTCGCTTTGCATTGCATACCAAATTTTACTTTTTATAACGCTTTTATTAGTTTCACCAGTATGTTTACTTGCTTGCTTGCTTGTTTGTAACCGACTTTATGGGCTCGATTTTCTCCTACTTTGAACGATCAGATTTAATACAAACTTTGTACACCTGTCGAAGACCGATGCCAATGCAATAATTCGATTAAAATATCCGATTATCCTGATTAAATTCGCCAGGATTCATCAATTTATTTCCGCATCCTTTGCATGAGAGTAAGAGAGACAGAACTAGTGCGCGAACTACGCATGCGTGCAGTTCCAGGCTTACTCTTTAGCAAATCGTACTAAAAAGCAAAAAATAAATTGTAGTTAAAAAAAAACTAAAAAAACACGCTTTTATAGAAAATCTCACTAAAAATTAAAAAATAAAATTTAATATATTTGGATTAAGAATAGTGTAAATGAAAAATAAATGTTTATTATTGTAAAAAGCGTGGGCTGCATAGTGTCAATAGTTATGAACATTTTATTGGCAGATATGAGAAGGATCTTCACTTTCATATTATCTTAAAAATCACTTTAAACGGAATCTGACCGTTTGAAGTGGATCAAAATCAAATCCACTGGAGTCGGTTACATACAAACAAACGTACAGGTGAAGACACTGCACTCCACGCTTTTTTACAATAATAAACATTTATTTTTCATTAACACTATTCTTAATCCAAAATTTTATTTATTATTTTTAGTTAGATTTTCTATAAAAGCGTGTTTTTTTTTAGTTTTTGTTTACTATAATTTTTAGAGTGAACTCCAGTCGTGCGTCATATTTTTGTCAAAGCATAACCCTTAATTTATTGAAAAAGATGTGAACAGAATCTGCTCTAACATACAAACACGTAGATAATAATATATTTCTCATGTTTCTTACCATGAATAGTCCTCCAATCCGCTATCTCGTTCCAGTCATGGAAGCCAATATGCATAATGTCCCTCATGATACCTTCGTGCACTTGGACTATCTTATTCGAAGGGTTCTTGTCGAAGATCTCCTTCATGTACTTAGCCTCTTCCTCGCTGTTGGGTATGGCCAGGTATCCACCCTCGGCCGCGCAGGACATGAACGCTCTCTTCCATGGACGTGTGTTGCGGTGGAACTTGTAGCAGTTGCCAGTCTTCGGGCTTAGAACGTATTCTAGAAAAAAGGACAGTCTTATATATACAAACGGATTGCGGCCTATGTCTTGCTAAAACTCGAGAACGGCTGGGCCGATTTAGCTAATTTTGATCTTGACATAATTGTGGAAGTTCAGATGGTGGTGGCAGGTGGTAAACGGTGAACAATATTGGAAAAATTGCGAGAAAAGTATTAAAACAATTTTTTTTTCTTTACAAACAGTTCCTACTGTTGCATAATGACAAAAGTAAAGTAAAGACAAAAATGACATTGACAGATATCATGAAATAAAGCCTATTTAGTTTAGATAAGTAAAAGGCTATTCTCAGTGTAGACTGTAGTATTTATGTTAGACATATCTCATTTGTAATACGTATCTGTGATAAGCACCAATAAAGGAGAATATAAGAATTGCTGCTGTATTATTATCATCACCACTCAAGCGTAAGAAGGACTTACATATCAAGAGGTCGTAGCTCGCTACCTGGTGTCAGAAGTAAAAAAAAGTTGTCCAGAAAACGAAAATCATGAACGCAAAAGAGGGTACATGGAAAACTCCGGAAGTTTCGAGACAATTTGAGTGCGGGAACTTAACAATGGCAGGAAACGGAGTGCAGAAGATTGAAATCTCTACAGAAATTATCAACAATAATGCTGAAAATTTCAAGAAATGGACGCAGTCATTCGAGATATTCCTATTGGCGTCGGGGATGGAGAAAACGGAAGACAAAAGAAAAATTGCAATCATGCTGCATTCCATGGGAGAAAAGGCAAAATTTCTACAATTCCTTCAATTTGGATCTAAGCACTGCTACATTCGAAGAAGTCAAGGCAAAATTCGTCGAATATTTTGAACCCAAAAAGAATTTGACGATGGCGCGTCACAAATTCTTTACGTTGAAACAACGTGTGAACGAATCCTTGGAAAATTTTCTAATGGAATTAGAAAACGCAAATCATGCCTGTGAGTTTGGTTCGCTACGCGATTCCCTTGTAAAGGACATTCTCATTGCTAATATGGCAACAAACTTCTCGCAATTTCGTTAAAAGTTCCTACAAGGGCAAGATCTATTCCTAGAAAGAGCCAAACTTCTCTGTAGAACACTCACGATGGCGCAGAAAAGTGAAGAATCAATCAATGCAGCAGACGGAAGAGAAGAAGCCACAATATACAAGCTACACAAAAGTTATACCAGAAGAGAAAAAACTCAAGATCCCCATCACGCCAAGGTCACCCAAGGTCAGCTACACCTGGATCCAGAACAACGTCATGTGTAAAGTGCAACACATCGCATGGTCGCCGCAACTGTCCAGTTTGGAAACACAGATGCAGGTCATGTTTTAAATATGACATTTTACTCATTTTAAGAAAAATAGTGTCAGGACTGTTGTTTCTGGGGTAGGTAGCATAAATCTCGATGATGAATCAAGCTCCAAAAGTACTGAGGCTAAGAGATTTACAATAGGGGCATTGTTCAACATGAATGAATGAATGAAATATTATTTATTGTGCACACAACATAAAAAAAATATAAAAGAAAAGAGGTAAAAAATAACAATATACACAGCTAACACAATGGCGGCCTTATTACTAGGTAGCAATCTCTTCCAGGCAACCACGGGTAGAGGAAATAATAGAAAAGAATTTGGCGTTCATGAGCAGTTAAAAAGAACACAATAAATTACAAAAAAAATTAATACATGCGTTTAAACAGTATATATATATAATATAAAAATGAATATATATATATATATATATATATATATATATATATATATATATATATATATATATATATATATATATATATATATATATATATATATATATATATATATATATATATATATATATATATATATATATATATATATATATATATATAGATATATACATTTTAATAAATTACTATTATTAAATAAGTACATACGTAAATAAATACATAATATATATTACACGGATACACAATTAATTTTAACCCGGCGTCAATACAGTTGGGTCTATTTGACCCGCGCCATTTTGAACTGCGCGTATTTCGAATGTTTTCTGTGCGACGTTACTACACTTCTCAGTAGCTGGAGCTAGCACTCGTCCCTTTCCGTGAGATATCGCCGTTTAGTCGTGTTGCAACCGCAGAAATCGTTCGACACGAAAAAGGTAAATATGACCCAACCATACACTTCGTGTAGTAATTTCTCGCCATCCTCTAAAAGTATAAAATTAATTTATTTTGTTAGTTTCAGGGCTTTTGTAATAATGGATCGCGAAGAATGCGAACGTCAGCGGATTTTGAGTATCTTGGTGGAATCTAACACCGATTATGAAAACACAATATCAGATACTGAAGATGAAGAAGACCATTTGAGCGTTCGCAGTCAAGACAGTGACACCGATCAAAACGCCTCTGAGGATAATAGTGACAATGAGCCCCTGGTTGAACTACGCCATCGTCTACATTCCTCAACATCAGAATAACAGCAGGATGTTGGTAGTAATTTGACTACGACAATCATTTCCGAAAGCCAGGTACGAACTACTTATTTTCTTGGAAAAGACGGAACAAAGTGGCAAAAGATGCCTTTCCGCCAAAACGCTCGAACTAGGGCTGAAAATATTATAACACAACGGTGTTCAGGTGTTCGATCAGAAGCTCGAAATGCTTCTTCCGAAAAAGAGTGCTGGAACAATTTTTTTTTACAGAAGCAATGATCGACCAAATTCTCGCTCGCATAAAAATCAAAATAGTCGCGTGCCAAGACGCTTCTAAGTACAGCTATATGAACGAATGTACTCGCAATGAATTTCTGGCCTTCCTTGGACATTTGTTCATTGCTGGTTTGCATCGGTCTGGGAGACAAAATCTAGCTGATTTTTGCACTTCAGATGGGTCTGGCGTAGATATTTTCAGATTGACTATGTCTCAGAGACGTTTCCATTTTATTCAAAGTAACCTTTGCTTTGATGATATGAATACTCGTAGGTTTATTGTAAATGTGATAGATATGTTTCCTATTAATTATTATTTTAGAAGAAAAGTTTATTTTTGTTCTAGTCTTGTAACTTTAATACAGAGGTTGTCAATTTGATTAGTATTTTAAAGCACTTTTATAAAAAAATATTAAAAGGATATTTTCACATAAAGTTATTCTTATTTAACTAAAATCTCTTAAACGATAGTCGTTTAATCTAATTATTACAATAGATTAGTAGATTCCTTTTAATTATTGATATTACGGCGATTTTCTATACGGTCTCCTAGACCCAACCCTACTTTCGTTGTTACATATTTCAACTGTGTAGACGCCGGGTTAATTAAACTTTATAGTCTTAAGACAGAAAATAATAAACAATAATAATAAAAAAAGAATTATTGATTTAACTGACTACAAATAGTCAAATAATGCATCTTAACCATAGTTTTAAAGCCATTTAACGTTTTAGCAAGTTCGATATGTTTTGGTAACGAATTCCACAGCTTTACCCCAGTAACAGCAAACGAGGAGGCACAATATTTAGTTTTATGCCTGGGTAATTCTAGTTGAAAATTGGATGCAGATCGTAATTCTTTAACAGTAGCTTGTCGAAATATAAAAATATATTTTAAATATGAGGGTAAGCAAGGGTCATGTATAATAGAGAAAACAAAAGAGAGAATACGAGCGTCCCGGCGAAAACGTATAGGCAACCACTTCAGTCTTGATCCAAAATCTGACACATGGTCAAATTTTTTTAGACCGAAGATAAACCTTATCGAGAGGTTCTGTAGTCGCTCGAGCTTATTTAGTTGTTCTTCGGTGAGATTGGTAAAACATGCATCTGCATAGTCAAGAATTGACAGGAACAGGGATTCAGCGATTTTAATCTTAGTTGGAATTGGAAGAAGGTAACGAAGGCGACAAACGGAGAACCAAGTTGCAAAAATCTTTTTACTAATTTCTTTATTATGCTGAGACCATGATAATGTGTCATCAAAATAAACACCCAAATTTTTTACACATTTACTAAAATAAATGTTTACATTATTTAAAAGAACGGGGGGCAAGCTGTTCCAGTCAATCCTCGACACCAGCCCAGGGCTTCCAATAACAATCAACTGTGTTTTAGCTGGGTTAATAAAGAGACCGTGACGCTTGCTCCAATTACAGATCATTTCCAAGTCTCTGTTAAGGGAGTCAATAGAATTACATAGATTAATCAAGAAAGATTGAGTATAGATTGGGGACAAGACGCCACCCTGAGGGACGCCGGTAGTGATAGAGGTCCAGCACGAAAAACTATCAGCCACCTTAACTCTTTGACGACGACCCACAAGGGTAACTGCGGATTAAGCCAATCAGTGTTCATCAGTCTCAATCAGTTTTTTTTTTTGAGTGGGGGAGACAGATTGATAGACCTTAGCAATCTCAGTAGTACATCATGATCGACAGTGTTAAATGAATTGCTAAAGTCTAACAAGGCTAGAATGGTAATAAGCTTATTGTCCATACCAAGACGAATGTCATCGGTAACCCTAATTAGTGCGGTAGTGGTACTGTGTCCACGACGAAAGCCAGATTGAAAGGAGCTAAGAAGGTTATTGTCTATTACGTAGTTGGTAAGCTGGTGACTGATTAGCCGTTCTAAAACTTTAGACAGAAAAGGTAAAACTGAGATAGGGCGGAAGTCGGACACCAGCCTAGGCCGCGATGTCTTTGGTAATGGAATTACGTTGGCATCCTTCCATGCACTTGGGAAAACACAGGTATCAATACAATGATTATAGATATGAACAAGTACAGGCGTAATGATGTCAAGAATCGGAATAATCATCTTGCCACTTATTCCATCATCACCTATGGCATGTTATAAATAGATTGTAACTTATTAACAAAATATCATACTACCAGAGCCATCTATTGGTATATGAGTGTAAATCTGCCTACTCCTTTTGTTGCTGTCTATAAATAAAAGTTAGTCTGTAGCAAACCACCAAGCGAGTTTTATTATTTCATCAGGTTATGGGCCCAGTCGAAAAGTAAAAAGTAATCAGTGTTTGTGACTTTGGGTGTTCTCCTCTTTTATTGGACTGTCAGTGCTAAAATGTCGTCAGGTAATTACTCAGTAAACGTTCCTAAACTAAAAGGACGCGAGAACTACGACGACTGGGCGTTTGCCGCTGAAAACTTCATGATCCTGGAAGGCATAGATGTAACCAGCACCACGGGGCTAACGGGGAAAATAAGAAGGCGAGGGCAAAAATAATAATGACAATAGATCCATCGTTGTTTGTCCATATAAAAACCGAACACACGATACAAGCTTTGTGGGCCAAACTGAAATCATTGTTCGATGATTCTGGTTTTACGCGCAAGATTACTCTCCTAAGAAGCCTAATATCAATACGTTTGGAGAGTTGTGATAGTATGACCAGCTACGTTAATCAGATTGTGGAAACGGCTCAGCGATTGAAGGGCACCGGATTCGAAATAAACGACGAGTGGATCGGCTCTCTGTTGCTGACAGGACTGCCAGAAAGATTTAGCCCAATGATAATGGCAATCGAACATTCAGGATTGAAGATAAGTGCTGATGCTATAAAAACGAAATTGTTGGACATGAGTTCGGAATTTGAGGTTAAGTCAGAAGGCGCGCTAATTGCACAAGTACAGAAACGCCACCTACAGGCGCATAGTGGCAGTAGCAAAAATGAAATGAATCCGTCACCTGTCAGTAGAAATGTCAATGTCAATACAACCCAGAAAAAACAAATTCGTTGCTACCATTGCAAAAAGATCGGACATTTCAAGAGCCAGTGCCGCCTATTAAATAAAGGTAAACAGAAATCAACTTCGAACGTGCTGAGTGCAGTCTTTCTAGCGCGAGAGTTTAATCAAGACGACTGGTACGTCGACTCTGGCGCAAGTGCTCACATGGTGTCAAACAAGAACATGTTGACAAACATATCTTATGAACCGAAAGTGAAAGAATTAATTGTCGCTGATCGCACGAAAGTTTCAGTGTTGTGCTCCGGAGATCCTCGGCTTACTACGCGAGTGAAAACAATCACACATGAAGTAGAACTAAGAATGTTTTGTGCATACCAACACTCACTACAAATTTGCTTTCAGTCAGCAGAATGATCGCAAATGGTAACAGAGTATCCTTCAACAAAGACGGATGTTACATTTACAACACTCAGAATGTTTGTATTGGTGAAGCGACCTTGGAAAATGAAGTGTACAGATTAAATATTGAAAAGTCGAAGCAGCTTTTAACAGCAGTTGCACAGACCTCATGCAACATTTGGCACAGACGATTGGGTCATATAAATATGAATGACCTTGAGAAAATGAAAAAAGGAGCAGCTGTCTTCTGTATGACGCTTCATTCGACAAACAACTATGGGCGGAGGCCGTGAATACGGCAGTATATCTGAAAAACCGATCACCAGCAGCAGTTTTGGACAATAATATTACCCCATATGAGATGTGGACTGGCAGAAAACCCGATCTACAACATATTAGAGTGTTTGGGAGTCCAGTTATGGCCCACATTCCAAAAGTGAGACGTAACAAATTGGACAAAAAATCGCAAATGTTACATTTGGTTGGGTATTCAGAAAATACCAAAGGCTACAGATTATATGACCAGAAAACAAATAAAATAACTGAGGCACGGGATGTTGTGGTCATGGAGAGTCATATGAATGACACAGTAGAGGTTTTGGTTGAAGAGAAGGCACCAGACAAAGATATAGAAATGAATACAGGTGTTGAAGAGGAAAGTTCAATAAGCATTGAAGACAATGAGAGATCAGACAGAGAAGATCCAACATATATTGCAAGCGATTCGTCGAGTGATCAGGATGACGAATATAGTGAGTGCTTAATAACAGATGACAGTTTGGTTGCTACTCAGAGTGATGCTGTCATTCAAGAAGAGAGGCGTGTTCGTCGTGTACCAGAGAGGTACGGTTTTTCCAACATGTGTGTTGAAGACTTTACTAGTGAACAAATATCTCTACAGGACGCCCTCACGGGACCCAAAAGGGAGCATTGGTGCAAGGCTATGCAAGAAGAACTGAAATCTTTTAGGGACAATGATGCGTGGGTTTTAGTGGATAGGCCAAGTGAGGGCATAGTAGTGAAAAACAAGTGGGTATTCAAGGAGAAATGTGACAGTAGTGGTAATGTGCGCTATAGAGCCCGACTTGTGGCTAAGGGCTTCACTCAAATCAAAGGTGTGGACTATAATGAAACATTTTCTCCTGTTGTGCGTTATTCTACCTTAAGACTACTTTTTGCCTTAAGTGTTCAACTAGACTTAAAAATGAACCATTTAGATGTACCAACGGCTTTCCTAAATGGTAACATTGATGAATGTGTATTTATGGAAATACCAGAAAATTCTAATTTTAAAAATTGTGAGAATAAAGTGTTAAGGTTAAAAAAGGCCATATATGGGCTAAAACAATCAGCTAGGGCCTGGTACATAAAAGTGGAATCCAGTTTGTTAGAGTTAGGTTTCAAGAAATCTAAATATGAACCCTGTCTATTCATGAAATGTCATATGTAGCTGTATTTGTCGATGATTTTTTTGTGTTTTACAACTGCGGTAATACTTACAAAGGGTTGATAGGTGTATTAGAGTCAGATTTCAAAATTAAAGATTTGGGTCAAACAAAAAATTGCCTTGGCATGAATGTAAATGTTCAAAAGAATTATGTAACCTTGGACCAAGAGAAATTCATTGACAATATTTTGAAAAGATTTAATATGATTGATTGCAAAACTTCAGATACCCCAATGGAAGTAAATTTAAAATTAGAAAAGGCCGATAATGACCAATGTAGTAAAACTTATCCTTATCAACAATTGGTTGGATCACTGATGTATCTTTCAGTTCTCACAAGGCCAGATATTTCTTATAGCGTAAGTTTCCTGAGCCAATATAACACATGTTATAACGAAACACATTGGAAACATTTGAAAAGATTGTTAAGATATTTGTAAAAAACTAAACATTTTGGCTTAATTTTCAAGAAAAATAGTACTGATTTATATGGTTTTGTTGATGCAGACTGGGCATCTTGTAACATTGATAGAAGGTCTTATACAGGTTATTGTTATATATTGTCAGGTTGTATAATAAGTTATGAGTCTCGAAAGCAAAGAACAGTTGCACTGTCTAGTACTGAGGCCGAGTATATGGCGCTTGCAGAGGCTTGTAAAGAAGCAATTTATTTGAAAAATTTAATGTCAGAACTTGGTATGTATGATAAACATGAACCTTTAAGCTTGTACAGTGACAGTCAAAGTTCTTTAAAATTGGCTTCTAATCCGATGTTCCACAAACGTACTAAGCATATTGATGTACGCCACCATTTTACTAGAGAATGTGTGCTGAATAATAAAATCAAGATTAGTTATGTACCAACCTCGTCTATGCCAGCAGATATATTTACTAAAGCACTTTGTACAAATAAACATAATAAATTTATAGATCTGATGGGAATAGGGGAAGTAAATTAAAATAAGTATGTAGTTTGTAAAATTGTTTTTATTGTTAAAATAATTATAACTGTTTGTAATCTGAATTCTTAAAACTTATGCAATTATTGGGATATTTTGTTAAGAGAGGGTGTTATAAATAGATTGTAACTTATTAACAAAATATCATACTACCAGAGCCATCTATTGGTATATGAGTGTAAATCTGCCTACTCCTTTTGTTGCTGTCTATAAATAACAGTTAGTCTGTAGCAAACCACCAAGCGAGTTTTATTATTTCATCATGGCATTCGAGGAGATGGACATGACATGTCTTTTGACGTCATCCCCCGTAACTTGGCTAAGAACGAAAGGCGAGGAATCAGGGATTGGTGACCTAGAAAGGTGATGAAGCATTTCAGATTTGATATAAAGGTCAAAAGAGTTAGAAACGGAAGTAAATGTTTATTTAACAAATCTTCATTTATTAAACAAGAATTATCATCCGAGCTTTTGCCTACTCCAAGTGTCCTCAAAAACTTCTAGACTTTACATGGATCGCCATTTTCCACAGAAAACTGGATGTAACGACGCTGGGCATCCCAACACATTTTATTGCAGCGATTCCTAATTCTTATATATTTCTTATAATTATTATTATATTATATATTTCCTAATTCTTATAGATTGTTTATATTTGGTTTTTGCGGAATGTTTTTGTTTAATTAATAATTTTAAATCATCAGTAAGCCAAGGAGCTGGCAGCTGTTTGATTTTAACTGGTCTAATTGGTGCAAGAGTGTGAAAGAGTTGAGTTATAAAAGAATTAAAAATACTTAACTTAGTAGCTTTCTACTGCTGACCATCAGCAGTAGAAAGCAATGACCAGTCGATATTATTTGCATCTAATTTTAAATTATCAATATTCAAGGCGGCGAAATTTCGCTGCATCACAACCTTCTTTCTTACCTTATGGGGGCGCAAGCTAAATGAAGTATAAATAAGATCGTGATAAGAAAATAAATCTGCTGAGCACTGTCCATGCTTGACAACAAGGTTAGGGGACGACACAATAATCAGGTATAAAAGAGACGGCGAGCAACCGGGAAAAGTATGAGTAGGATTAAGTGGAAGCATGTGCAAATTGCAACCATCCAAAACAGAACTAAGTTTTCTAGATCTAAGATAGTTTTTAACCATGCAGGTATTAAAGTCACCCATAATGATAGCGTGTGGGTAATTAGGTATATAGAATTCAAGAGTATGTTCAAGGACTGAAAAGTAATCCATTTGTGATGAGGGACAGTAACAGACGCCAAGGAGAACTTTGTTATTAAATGATAATTGTACCTGAAGAAATAAATATTCGGGTGAGTTAGGAGGCGGAGGTTGTACAGGCGAGCTAACAAGTGTGTACGTTAAATCAGACCTAAGATACATCGCGACGCCACCACCAGCCCTACCAACGCGATCATTACGGATTAACTTATATCCAGGCAAGCAATAGCTTGAAGACGGAAGACATGACTTGAGCCATGACTCCAATACAAGGATTGCATCAACATGACAAGCTCCACCAAAGGAAGTCAGTAAATCAGAGTAGTGTGCTGGAATGCTCTGGGCATTGATATATACTACGTTAAAGTTTTTCTTGAAATTTGCAAATATTGAAACAAGATTTTCATTAAGAGAAACGAATGATGCACTAAGGTAACTGTCCTCGCTGTCACTGGACGAAAATGAGAAGAAATTGTTTGCAACAGTATGATCACTATATAAAGTATCTATGTTGTATAATATAATAATATAATATTTTATTATTTTAATAATATAAATATCTAAAATAATAGTAATAAATAATAATAATACCTAATCTATATTATATAAATAAAATAACCAATTATAAACGCCTACACCCAGCAGTGTCAATAAGACAACAAAAACGAAAAGACAACAACATTAAAAACATAAAGTCACAAGATGCTAGTACAAATTTGATTAACACAGACAATTCCTGGCATTATTCTCTTAATATAAACAAACAAATGTAGATTGCCTAATTGACACTGGAGCAGACATAAATGTAATGTCTTATCAAGTCTTTAAAGAATTGAATCTTAAATTTGACAAACAGAGTAAAAAATGTGTAAAAAATATAATATCTTCGCCTACAGTGGGCACAGAATTCCGATAATTTCAGTGTCAAACATTTGTTGTTTAGTTGAAAACAAAACAAAATCGGAAAACATTACTTTTGTTGTAACAAAATTAAATTGTCCAACTGTGATTGGTTTACCCACTTGTATAAAGCTAAATTTAATAACAATAAACTTTTCTGTAACAAAGGAAAATGACAAAAATGTTGAGAAAAATGTATATAATATGTATCAAAAAACTTGTGACAAAATTGTGACCAGATATAATGATGTGTTTCAGGGTCTGGGCTGTCTCCCATATGAACACAGCATCGTGCTAAGGAAGGATGCTATTCCGTGCGTTGATCCCCCTAGAAAGGTACCTTTCGCGTTAGTTGAACCGTTAAAGAAAGAGCTTCAACCCATGGAAAATATGGGAGTCATACGAAAGGTGAACAAACCTACTCCCTGGGTGTAGTAGTTTAGTTATAGCCATGAAAAAGAATGGTGGATTGAGAATTTGCTTAGATCCTAGAAATTTAAATAAAAATTTATTGAGATATCATTATCCAATTAAAAACATAGATGAAGTCAGGTCAAGTTCAAACTCCCTTTGGCAGATACAAATTTTTAACATTACCTTTTGGAATAAACACGGCTACAAACCATGATAGATCTTTTCGGAGACATTGAAGGTATAATAATTTGGTGTGATGACATTTTAATATACGGTGAAACAATTGAAATACACAATAAAAGGTTAGAGATGTTTTTGGAAAGGGCTAGGCAAGTTAATTTAAAATTAAATAAAGCCAAGTACAAGTTTCCTCTAGAAGAAATAGCATATTTGGGCTATATTTTTATTAAAAAAGGTGTAAAAATTGATCCAGAGAAAGTTAAAGCCATAAAAGATACTCGTATGCCCATACCTAAAAATATTAAAGATTTGCAGAGATTTCTAGGCATGATTAATTTTTTAGCACCGTTTATAGAAAATCTAGCAGATAAAACTAATACCTTAAGAAATTTGTTAAAAAAAGATATATTATGGTTATGGGATGAAAATTGTCAAAAGTGCTTTGATTTGTTAAAAGAAGTCGTATCTAAAGCACCAGTGTTAACTAATTATAATTTCAACGGTCTACGATTTCTACGATTTTGTCGGTAGATTCATCAAAGAATGCACTGGGAGCGGTCTTGATGCAAAACAAACGACCCATTGCATATAGTTCAAGAACACTAACATCTTGTCAACAAAACTATGCTCAGATTGAAATGTAATTGTTTGCCATACAGTTTGGATGTAATAAATTTCACCAATATATTTATGGCAGTAAAACAACTGTTAATACTGATCACAAACCTTTAATTTACCTTTTTAAAAAACCTCTTCATGAAGTACCTGCTAGACTACAAAGAATGATGCTATCGTTGCAGGGTTACGACCTAGAAGTGGTTTATGTATCTTGTAAATATATGTATATAGCAGATACTTTGTCAAGAGCCTCACTTAGTGACACATACATACCGCAGTATGAACAAGACTTACGATATCATGTTAATTCAATCTTTTCTAATCTCTCAGTGAGTAAGCCATATTTAAAATTTATATTATTAGAAAGTAAAAATGATGAATCTTTAAATCTGCTCTAGTCTTATATTCAGTATGGTTGGCCTAAAAGCAAAAACAGTAATTAAGAAGGACTTACATATCAAGAGGTCGTAGCTCGCTACACCTACCTATCAAATAGTTGGTGCTCATTCCGTCATATATTCGGGTCTCCAGTGACAATTGACTGTGAAATATTTATAGGTGTATTCAGAAGATTTTATTGAAATTCAAAGCAGTTCTATTTCAGATTTTTTTTTCTTTTGTGCGTAATGTTAAATCAGCCGGGCGTAGTAGGTAGTACATGTACTTTTTGATGTTGAAATTGTATGGGTACATGGGTAGTTCGGTAGGTAGGTTGGTATATATATACCAACCTACCTACGTAGGTGTTATGTAGGTAGGTAGGTTTGTAGGTCGGTATATGTATCGATGTAGATGTAGGTTTTAACTTGTAGGTGTAGATTGTACGTATTGATATAGATATATAGATATTTGTTTATTCTAATTCATAGTTGAGACAAAGCGTCTGTCGGGTTAGCTAGTCTTAAATAATTTCAGAAATAAGCATTTTATGTTTCTACATATAGGACCAATTTTCGAAAGCACATGAAGTCTTCCCAAGCACACGGAAAGCTTGATTACAACAGCCTGATTCTTTTTAAATAGAACTAATGCCGATTATGACGATTGCAAGTAGGTATTGTCCGTCATAATGTAATGCTAAATTTTGATTTTAATAGGTATTGATAGGCTCTAAATTCGTTTTATTTAATAAAGATTTCTGCTAACCAGGATCAGTTGTCCCACAAGCGTTGAGAGTAGCTTTGGTGTGTTTATGGAAGCAGACATACGGGAAAACCTCATTGCAGTCCACATCCCCAATGGTGCCGTTCTGGATGAAGGCAATGCACTCCTCCTTGTTGTTCAAGTTGTTGGGCTCGTATGGCATCCATTCCACTGGCATGGCGCTCAATGGAACACCTTAAAAGATAATTATAATTGGTAAACTAATATTAATGTACATTATTGTTTTTCAAAGAATATTGTAGCTCATACATGTAAGGTAATATTTTGCGTAAGGACTAAGTTTTACGTATTATAAACCCTTTACACCCGTAACACCCTTTGCTCATTTTGCAAAACCAATATAACTTCTTTGGTGCAATTTATTAATAATAAACTGCACTTCTTCTTCTTTACGATCTTAAGAAGTTCAATAGTAAAAAGAATTTCTTAAGTTCTTATCAAAAACTTAAGAAGTTAAGAGCTTTTAAATATCTTTTTTGTCTTTCTTCCTTTCCTACAGAATACATTCCGCATACTTTTCTTTATGTATTACTTCGTACCTTCAATGGAAAAGAAGTTCCCATTGGAGAAGGTAGCGTGAACTCCAGTCAGCACTCCACAGTCTTCCACGCGCTTGTTCCTGATGAAGCTCTTCAACGGTTGAGCCATGCTGCTATCAATGGGTGATGCTAGCACGGAACCTGAATCATAGATATTTGTTAATTTATCATCATCATCACCAGCAACTTCATCATCTTCAAAGAATGTATATTATTTTTTTCATCGTTGAAATAATCAGTGAAATCGTATGTGCATCTAAAACGAAAAAGATTTTTAATAAAATAAAATTTAAATAAAATATTTACACCACGGAAATCGATCGATTGATCTTGCTGTCATATCCGTTAGAAAAACCACTTCACACATACTACCAATAAGCCATATATCATTGGAATGGCCATTTCTTGTACATTATTTCCGTCCGTGACAACATGCAAGCAAGTAAATAATAGAGTTTTGGTTAATACGGCAAAAAAAGAAAAATAATAATATTAGTGCTTTAAAAAATTTGGTTCGCCAAGCAGAAATTGCTCAAGTACCTAAATTTTAAGACAGTTATTAGTACATTTTAATTCAAATTATTTATTACACAATAATCAATACGGTTTTACTAAGGGTTGATCCATAACGGATGCTGGTATAGGTCTATCTTTGTAGAATCTTTGATGCTTGGGAGGGGTCGCAGGATGCATTAGGTGTATTTTGCGACCTTTCAAGGCATTTGATTGTATTGAAAATGCTACATTGATCAGAAAATTGCACCACTATGGTATACGGGACACTTCACTCGGCCTTATGAGTTCTTACCTTAAAAATAAAACTCAAAGGGTAGAAATAAATAGTAAAAGGTCCACTAATACCAAAATAGAATTAGGTGTCCCACAGCGATCCATTTTACACCCATTTCTTTTACTCATCTATATAACTGACTTACCTTACCTAGTTATAGATAATGATAATGAGATAGTACTTTTTGCCGATGACACTGCACTAATCTTTAATGTGAAGAAATTTGACAACAGTCAAATTACGACAAGGTAAATAGCGCTCTTTCGAAAATAATAGGTCTTTACCTATGAAATTGCCATTCTGCAGTACTGGCCATTTCAAACCAAAATAATTTTTGTTTGGCTAAGAATTCTAATTTCAAATTAATTTTATTTTAAAAACATGGAATTCTTTTTCCGAAAGTAGTCATTTGTTTATTTATTAGTGTTACATTTTCATCGCATTTCAATCTTTTTCGTCATCATCGATACGTTAAAAATTCGACTAATTATGTAATATGAGTACCGTCGTGGCAGCAACGCGGCACAAGCGGCACGCAACATCAACGACGTTTACGGAGCTAACACTACAAACCAACGCACCACCTGTTATTGGATTGCTCGCTTCCGTTCTGGAAATTTCGACCTGAAAAATGAACCTCGCCGTCGTCCGAAGACTTTGGTCGACAATGCGAATTAAAGGCGATTGTGGAAGCTGATGATAGACAATCTACGGCTAAATTCGCAGCAGCTTTCGACGTTAGCGTCAAAACAATATTGGTCCATTGCGTCAAATTGGTAAGGTAAAAAAGCTTGACAAATGGGTGCCCCACGAACTCAATGATCGCCAGCGCGAAGTACGCGTCGACACGTGCCTTGCACTGCTCAACAGACACACAAGTGAAGGAATTTTGAACCGCATTGTTACCTGCGATGAAAAATGGATTCTGTTTGATAACCGCAAGCGCTCAGAAAGTTGGTTGGATCCTGGTTCAGCACCTAAACAATGCCCTAAACGAAAACTTACCCCTAGAAAAGTGATGGTCACTGTTTGGTGGTCTAGCGCCGGTGTGATTCATCACAAGCTTCTTACCAAACGGGGTGAGCATTACTGCAGATGTGTACTGTGAAGAACTGAACACAATGATGGAGAAGCTGGCACATCTCCAACCAGTATTGGTCAATCGCTCGTCTCCGCTGTTCCTGCACGACAACACGCAACCTCATACTGCACAGCAGACGGTCTCCAAGTTGCAAGAACTGGGGTTAAAAGCTCTCCGACATCCGCCCTACTCACCAGACCTTGCGCCTACAGACTACTACTTTTTCCAGAATTTGGATAACTTCTTGGCGGGATAAAAATTCAATACCCGAGAGGCAGTACAAAATACCTTTGAAGAATTTGTTGTCTCACGTCCAGCTGATTTCTTTAAGAAGGGCATCAATAAACTGCCACTGCGTTGGCAAATATGCATTGATTGCATTGGTGATTCCCCATGCAATCAATGCATATTTGCCTTCTATCACTTCGATTAATATAAATAAAAAATACATGAAAAATATTCGTTTAAATTTTTTCATACAAAACGGCAATTTCATAGGTAAAAACCTAATAGTACATTGGTTTAATGTTAATAATTTACTTTTAAATTCAAATAAAACAAAATGCTTATAGTTTTCTTTGACCAATGTTAGGCAAGTACTAACCAATGTGTAAAATTTACTATTGTTAAGTAGTTTTAGTCATAACATTATGTTATGTATATTTTTTACTCTAAAAGAACAATTATCCATCTTTTTGGTAAAAGATAGCCCCGCGCGAGTTTCTTACACCGGTTCATCTCGCCGGGCTAGTTCCCGAACCAGTGGTAGGCATCACGTATACCGACGTTCAGAAAGTGTATTATTATACCAACTTTGAATAAAAAAATGTTTGACTTTATCTTAAAATAATGTTGTAAAATTTGTGTTGAAATAATGTCAAGAAGTATTTCGCAAGCAATTTACGTAATCACTCAAATGGTTTTATGATGCAAGTTGTTTGCCCTATAAACTTTTACAAAATACATTACTTAAGGCGATGTGCGCTCGATAGAACTTCTCTAAAACCTTCAAATTGTTTAAAACTTTTTTTCTCTTTCATGGTCGGATTGAAAATCCCAAAAAAATATTAGTTAATCTGCACTATATTTACCCGAGGACTGTCTTTTTATAAATTGAAATTTGTATTCAAATTTGCTAAATCCACCATTTTTTTAAAGTTAAAACCTTTTTTCTCTTCTTCTACAAGTTACACGAGTGTAAAAATTATTTCAGTAAGAGAAGACTCAGGGGAAGGCCGTTTTAGTTTTTGAAAATATTGTCTCAAATATTTATAGCTATTTTTTATCCGATTTCAATTCTCTGCGGTGGGCGCGATACGCCCATATCGCCAACAAAATCAGTATGGGGCTTGACGTTCAAGGTCCCTGGCGTTATACAGAGCCTTAAGGATCGATAATTCCATTGGAAGCGTCAATTTATATTTTTCAGTCGGGCAGTCTAAACTCTAAATGTATTGGTGATTTAACCAGAAAAATTAGAGTAGGCCTTAGTAAATACATGAACATATAATATATTTCAGTTATTGCGCATGTAAGAATATACTATTCAATCATTCTTTTTTTGATTTTAAAGTGTAAATTAGAATATCTTTGATTGTTATTCTCTGATTTTCACCCCCGATTATAACAAAAGGGGTGTTATAAGTTTTACGTGTCTGTCTATGTGTCTTTAAATCTGCTTGTATGTCCGTGACATCGTAGCTCCCAAACGGATAAACCGATTTTGAACTAATTTTTAACCCCCGACGAAAACATAGCTCTGTCGCTACTAAATCACAAATAAGGAAAGAGGGATGTAATAAATAAAAAAGACGTTTGAATGAGATCATTAATCGAATAAAAGTTAATTGCTACTATTTTGAGAATAATTTCAAATTGTCTGTAACTTTGATTGAAAATTTAAAACGATTTTCGAGTTTTGCAACCCAAAAGTATAAATGATTTTTAAACTCCAATTCCAGAAGTCTTTAGGAGTAAGACGAATTGTGAAACTATTCTGTGGAGTGAACGTTTTACTAACACTTGTATAATGTAACATAGGGCTTTTAAATTTCATTCACACTACATAAATCTGTACGCGTAGCATAGCCACTGTAGAAATGGTTTCTTTCTTCGGAGGAATAGTCGAAATGACAGATTGACAAAGGAAAGCTGTCATATTATCCATATTATCTGTCAGTATTATGTCTACTCATGTGTAGACAAAACGCATTTCAATGGTGGTCACTAGTCACACTATGCGTGCTGGTGTTGTGCTACTGAAGGTATATTCTACTACTATTATAGATGTTAAAGTTTGTGATAATAATGGATGGACGGATGTATTTTTGTTACCCTTTCACGCAAAACTACTGAACCGATTTTAGGCTACTTTTTATCTCGATAAATACAGGGCTTCCGTGAGATACTGTTATTACGCGGGCGGAGCCACGGACAAAAGCTAGTATTCAGTTAATCCCGTTTATGGTTAAGTTAGTTCTTTAACATGATAGGTACTAAAAAAATTTGGTCAGCGTCATGTAATCACCGTGGGCATGCGTGGTGCGCCTACCTTCCATGTGGCATCGCAGCTGGGCCTCATGCCAGATCGCTGGCACTCGATGGAACTTGAACCAGCCGTCCACCTCCTCGTAGTACTGGTAGTCTGATCTGAATCTCTTGCTCTCTGTAACACGATTAATAATGAGTGCCAGTTTCTCAGGTACAGAAATCAATTAAAGATGTAAAAAATAACAGAGAAGAATGTAAAAAATGTCTCCCCTCCATAATATCTGGAGGTCCCAGTTTTGCTATCGCACAATTTTATAACTTAGTATGAAACTAAAAAGAAATGAAAAAAATATATACTAAGTTTTAACAATCGGAATAAAGAATTTGCTGAGAAGAATACTAAAATGAATGTTAAAAATTTATCGACAGTTTTATTTTAAGGACGATGAATATTTATTTGATTACTTCCTAACTTCCTATAGTAAACTTTAATAAGTATGTCTAGCCACATTGATTTCTAATTTACACTCATTGTTAATAAAACTACTGTTGCAGATTTTATTGCGGTCATTTTCATCTTATTTTTCCTGGCGCGACGTAACATCGTGAATTTCAAATGAAAATAAACTTGGACAAAATCTGTAAAAATAAATAAAATGACAGAATATGAAATTAATATCACAATCATTTTTTGTCTAGTAGCAAACTATATTAATGGTGGAATCGTACAGTAGAAAATTATAATTATATTTTCTTCGCATCTTTTGCATTTAAAACTTCAATAACAATTTAAATACAAAATTTCAAAATTTTAATTATATTAATACGTGAAGCAAACATTTTCAGTACAGTTTTAAGAGAATAGTGCAAATGGAGGAGTATGAAATTTGGCCGGTAAATTAAAGTTTAAGTGGATTAAATTGTGTGGATAGCTAATTTTTTTTTAAATAATGGTTACAAATACATAAAATTAATGAAAATAACAAGACACTACCTCAAATTATTAACACACACTACCGTGTGTTTGATAGATACAATTTTGTAACACGTTGGCGTTTGTCAATCTGTTACAACATTTACATTTTTTTTTCTATATTATTAGGTTGATTATGAAATTGCCGTTTTGTATGAAAAAATTTAAACGAATTTTTTTCATGTATTTTTTATTGAATGAATGAATGAATGAATGTATTAATCGAAGTAATCACCCATGCAATCATTGCATATTTGCCAAAGCAATGGCAGTTTATTGATAAAATTCTTAAAGAAATCAGCTGGACGGGAGGCAACAAATTCTTCAAAGGCATTTTGTACTGCCTCTCGGGTATTGAATTTTTTTCCCGCCAAGAAGTTATCCAAATTCTGGAAAAAGTAGTAGTCTGTAGGCGCAAGGTCTGGTGAGTAGGGCGGATGACGGAGAGCTTCCAAACCCAGCTTCTCCATCATTGTGTTCAGTTCTTCACAGTACACATCTGCAGTAATGCTCACCCCGATTGGTAAGAAGCTGTGATGAATCACACCGGCGCTAGACCACCAAACAGTGACCATCACTTTTTTAGGGATAAGTTTCCGTTTAGGGCATTGTTTAGGTGCTGAACCAGGATCCAACCAACTTGCTGAGCGCTTGCAGTTACCAAACAGAATCCATTTTTCATCACAGGTAACAGTGCGGTTCAAAATTCCTGAATTTGTGTGTCTGTTGAGCAGTGCAAGGCACGTCTCGACGCGTACTTCGCGCTGGCGATCATTGAGTTCGTGGGGCACCCATTTGTCAACCTTTTTTACCTTGCCAATTTGACGCAATGGACCAATATTGTTTTTACCCTAACGTCGAAAGCTGCTGCTAATTCAGCCATAGATTGTGTATCATCAGCTTCCGCCTTTAATTCGTCATTGTTGACCAAAGTCTTCGGACGACCGCGAGGTTCATTTTTCAGGTCGAAATTTCCAGAACGGAAGCGATCAAACCAATAACAGGTGGTGCGTTGGTTTGTAGTGTTAGCTCCGTAAACGTCGTTGATATTGCGTGCCGCTTGTGCCGCGTTGCTCGAATTTTTAACGTATCCATGATGACGAGAGAGATTGAAATGCTATGAAAATGTAACACTAATCAATAAACAAATGACTACTTTTGGAAAAAGAATTTCATGTTTTTTAAATAAAATTACTTTGAAATTAGAATTCTTAGCCAAACAAAAATTATTTTGATTTGAAATGGCCAATACTGCAGAATGGCAATTTCATAGGTAAAGACCTATTATTTAAGAGGCAAAAAATCCTTCAAAAGTTCAAACCTATAAATTATAATATTAATTATTTTGGGCGAATATTGACCACAAGGTGACCTCTACTTTTACATTAAAAAGTTTTATTAAAAAAAACTTACCAACCAATACCAACACCAACACCAACACCAACACTGCTACCACCGCCAAGAGACAAGCTTGCGTCACCCTCATGTTAATTGTTATTAAGGCGTTACTGTGTCTAGACTTTATATTATATCCTATGTGGTGGGGTTACAGCTGATGGTCAGCTGACACCGAGACGCGGATATATTAGGTCATTACATATGAAATTGGCATTTTGTAAAGGAGAAACATAAAGTCGATTTTTTTAAACATAATTTATTTATTTAATCAAAGTATATACCATTTATATCTATGCACTTTTGCCATCTCATAGGTAGTTCATTAATTTCTTTACTAAAAAAACTATTCCGACAAGAATCAATAAAATCTTTAAAGGCGCTTTGGACTGCCCCATCGGAGTTGAATTTTTTCCCTTGCAAGAAGTTATCCCAATTTCGAAAAAATGGTATTCTGTTGGAGCAAGGTCCGGGGAGTACGATGGATGTCTTAGACATTCCAATTGAAGCTATAGCTTGTAGCCGTCTGTTGTGCAGTGTGTGGTCTAGCGTTGTCTTGAAGCAGCAGTGGCCTAGAGCGAATGACCAACCTCGGTTGTTTAGCAGCTGATTTTTCCATCATGATTTGCAGTTTCTAGTAATAGACATATGCCGTAATCGTCTGGACAGATTTAAGAAAGCTGTAGTAAACAACACCGGCACTAGTCCACCAAACGCTCACAAGTAACTTTTTTTGAGTCAATTTTCGCTTGGGGCAGGCTTTGGCTGGTTCGCCAGGGTTCAGCTATTGCGATGAGCATTTCCGATTATCATACAGGATCCACTTTTCATCACAGGGAATGATTCGATTTAAAATCCCTTCATTATTGTGCCGGTTGAGTAATGCAACGCAGCAGTCGACGTGCGTTTGTCGGTTTGCTGCACTCAATTCATGATTTCTTCAACTTTGCTTCAAGTGGATTAAAACAGATTTATCACTAACACAGCAGCCTGCAGCTAACTCGGACGTGGTTTGCGATGCATCCGCTTTCACATTAGCCTTCAATTCTTCAATATCAACTTTGATCTCCGGCCGTCCACGGGGCTTGTTCTGCAGGTCTAAATTTCCACAACAAAAACGTTGGAACCAAAAACTCATTGTGTTTTCTTTTGAAACACCGCCGCCATACACATCATTAATCCTTCGAGCCGTTTCTGCAGCACTGGTGCCACGGTGGAACTCGTACTCGAAAATAATACGATATTTCATGTTTTCCATTTTGTAAACAGAGTGACGTAGAGAAAAAACCAAAAGAGGAAAAATCAAATGAATTACGGTTTTCGAAACACAAATGCATGAGTAAATAGCAGTATAAATTTGAAATTGGAAACCCTAACCAAAGGAGATATATTTGTGATCAAAGTACGACTAAATGCCAATTTCATATGCAGGGACCTAATATTTGTAATAATGGCCCGGGTAACACGGGCTGTATTTTTTTGGTCCATGAATTTGCAGATATTTCGAACTCTTAGTAGAGAATGCCATTTAATGAAAGTCCGGCTATGTACCTATTTTTGTGTATTAAGTATCAATATTCTACATCGACAAATACCTACATAGTACATTCACATAAATAAAATTAAAGTGTATGTTTGTAATTTTAAATTAGCAGCTATTCAGTAAATGTATATGAAAGTATATATACAGTTGGTACAATAATAAATCAATTTAAAAAAATGGTTGGTCCGTCTGACTGTCTGTTCGTTCCGGTTAATCCCTAAAATCAGATAGTTGATGTTATAAGAAGTGACTTAAGCTACTTTTATCTTTGGGTTCCGTTTAAAGAAAAAGGAACCGTTTCTGTTAGTTCTACGCAAATAAAGTTACGGGTACCAACTAATTAGTAATAAATAAAAAAGTAAAAGACCCGACAAAATTATTTAGATCAATTCAGTGGCTCAAATCCTTTGTAATCTGATACACGATAAATGTGTTAAAGATTAACAATCCGTTTTACAAATGTCTGGACATTATTGGATCACTTAACAAGGGTAGCCGTAAATCGACTGCAGTATTCAATTTGGAAGGTCTAACAGACTTATAACGAGTGGGACAATGCGGGCCACCGTTTCCGGGCTCGCCAGTGGGCGCCACTGTTGAGTGAGGTATAGCTGTCAAAGTTTGTTACTAACTTATTACGCACGTGATAATTTTTAATAACTTAAAACCGTAGTGTAAAAATATAAACAAGAATGCCGCAGTGTTGCGCAGACCTGTTTTGTTCGGAAAAAAGAGGGACATAAGTTTCCGAATGATAAGACTGTCTTTTTTAAACGGTTTTATTTAGCTTGCCCAGTTTATTTATTTATTTGTTTGGGTCAAATTTAGTAATTGGAATTTTACCCCCTTTCTGACACCAGATCGATCTGATATTTGGTACCCACTCTTAATCTTGATGACAATACAGTAATAAAAAAAAATTATGACTGTAAATCCAAAATGGCCGCCGATACAAAATGGCGGATTACATATTACTTCACAAGAACCTCTATTAGGGTATCAAATAATAGGGCTTTATTGATAGAATAGAGCTCACTATAAAAAAATAAAATTCAAGATGGCCGCCGCCACAAAATGGCGGATTACATATTTTCCACAACTACCTCAATATAGGTGTCTAATGAAAGGGCTTGATTAGTAGAATAGAGCTCATTCTGAAACAACAAAACTAAAAACTTGAAAATAAATTAAATAAAAAAATATTTTTATGTTAAACGGTTTTATTACAATATAAATAATGTAGGTAATGTACTAAAAGCTAAAAAATAATTCGGTAAGTCCTAGCTACCAGATCGCACCAATCTTCTCATCAATCTGGGTATTGATCAGACAAATAATAAAATCGTTGGGCGCGTAAAACTATCATATTATATTAACTCTAGATACGCAACGCCCAACGATTTTATTATTTGTCTGATCAATACCCCAGATTGATGAGAAGATTGGTGCGATCTGGTAGCTAGGGACTTACCGAATTATTTTTTAGCTTTTAGTACATTGCCTACATTATTTATATTGTAATAAAACCGTTTAACATAAAAATATTTTTTTATTTAATTTATCTCAACTCCACTTTTAAAGCACTGACATTGAGTCGTATCTCGTATTTTCCATAATTAATGTCACGTATAGCAATATATTTGCAAAATTATTTAGTTTTCATTCGGAAACAAACTCCCGCCAACGAAAACAATGTAATTTGATATTTCGGAGACGTCACGCTGCACCAGCGCCTCTGGCGGCGAACTTACTCGCGGTAGCCCTCATCGTGCAAGTACCAGGAAGAAAATGGACAATTAAACTTTTATGAAGTGCGAGAATAAAATTGCAAATTGTTTAAGACTCTCATTGCCCGACTACGGCGAACAAAATGAAGGGTATTGAATTTGGCAGTCTTTTTAAGTATACATTATGTTTGTTCCATCGTAGCGCCTAAACTCCTGATCCGATTTTATTGACTGAGTGTCAATAGATCCACAATAATGGCCCGGGTAACATTGGCTATACGGTATGCATAGTCGGGTTATAGATTTTAAATTTGATTTGTACCATAATATAGTAATCTTATACTTTAAAGGAGCAATTCTTGTATATAAAATATAGTCAGAATTTCGAGAACGTCTTCAAACATTTCGATGAAATTTAGTATGCAGGGGGTTTTGGGGAGAAAAATCGACCTAGATAAGTCTTATAGCAGGATAACCGGGCATTTTTGAGTTATCATATATTTTTTATATATAAAAACTTTAAAATAAAACCACAGTGACATTTTCTACATACATATCGACATTCAGTTTATTATATTTAGTTCTCATCAACTCGTTAGCGTCAGTTCCCACCGAGAGGCGACCATCGGGTCGCTGCATTTTGAAGATAGTGATTTAAAATTGAACTCTATTCACTACACGTATCCAATACTTCTTAAAATGCAGCGCAGCGTGGTGTCGCATCTCGGTGTGAGCTGACTCTTACCGTATTGCCATGCGCCTCAAAGATTAAACGCCAAAAATAAACATGACAGGTTGTTTATGGTATTTATGTGGATGGTATTGTACCACATTTGGTAAAAATCATCCGTTTTTTTTTCGTTGATATGAGAAATAAGTTTGATTTAATGTTTAAAATACACGTTTGAATCTAGTTTTGAAAAAAGAGCAAGAAAGTATTAAATAAAAATTCAATTCAGATTTTTTAAATTCTTTTTAATGGGATTGAAAAATACTGTGCACAGACAATATTGTGAAAGTATTATGTGGTTGTATCGCCAGGGACAGAGGACCAAGTAGACGCGATCGCTACTATGCACTACCTTTAGGCAATTTATGTAGTTTCATAATTTAAACAGATCGACTACATGCCAAAGATTTCAAAACTCGAGATAGGCTATGACGTACATTTGACAGAATAAATCTTCATACATTAAAAATTTACGCCATCTTGGTTTTCACCGTACTTAAAATGTCAGCCATCTTGTTGGTAAATGGCCCAAAAATCTCAAAAGTGGGGCCATTCAACTTGAGACACTTTTTGCCTCAACATGCCTCGTCTATAATATAATACGTCTATGCTACATGCATTTTAATTATGGACGCGTTTACATTAGACATAAATTGGCAGTTTTTTGGTCGATTTTGCGAACAAATGAAACCAAATCCTACAAAACTAATAATTATTATTGTCAGAAATAGCTTGCTTTTTATTTCAAATTTTTCGAGAGCACATCTAGGTGTACATGTCGATAAAGTTTAATTAATACTATTATTATAATTTAAAAAAATGGCTGCATTAGAAGCGACAGACAACCTCTCACCCCAAAGGCATATACCGACTCCAAACTAAAATGCAAACATTCAACACTCTTCACCTTCCTTACAGCGGCATCTTTTGTTAAAGCCTCATTTATAAAAGATTTTATCTACTCTCAAAATTTGAATTCATAACTATTGTAGGGACCACACAAAAGTGCATGCTTGCACTCTTGGTTCCAAGTCATTTCAATATTATATTTCCAATGTTAAGTAACCAGTCTCGTCCTAACCTCCGATCTAAATGGTATACTAAGCTAAACGTTGTATGCACGTAATAAGTGAAAAGACAATATAATATTATCGGGACTATATATTTCATTTATCTCTCCAACATAAAGTACACCCCACATTGGTGACCCCGAGAACACGAGTTTGGTAAACAATATTTTGGTGAAAAAATAAATAATTTTTGGGGTATCACGAGTGTTTTTATAATAAATTAGAAACTTTATAATTATAAACTATGGCTACCGAACAGCCAGCCGGTTACCCAGCGCCGACAGTAAGCCACCCAGTGCCGCCAGCAGACATAATGTGCGTTATCGTGTCATCCAGAATACCAGAGTTCTGGATGGACCACCCGGGATCTGGTTCATCTGCGTGCAAGCGATATTGGCGCCTCAGAAGTTGAGCGATGAGAGCCGTTTGATCTGGTGGTCTCCAAAATCCCAAAGGAGGTAATCATACAAATTTCGGATTTCCTGGCAAAGCCGCCAGACACTGGAAAGTTTGAGGCGCTCAAGTCAAAATTACTCGGCATCTTTGAAGACTCTATGGTCAGGCAGATAGAGAAATTGATCGGCGAAATGGAGCTGGGAGTCCAAAAACCCTCCAAACTACTGCATCGCATGCAAGAGTTAGCTCGCGACAAGATTCCTGACCACACGCTCAAGGTGCTCTGGCAGGGGCATCTGCCACAAACGATCCGTGCGGTGTTGGCTGTTTCGGACACAAAGGACCTCAACAACCTGGCGGTCATCGCTGCAACGTCGCTGAAGCCACTCGCACGTCACATTTGACAGAAGTGTCACACAAACCAAGAGCTGCGGGACGCTATGAAGACCGGGAAATCGACGGCATCTCGGCAGAATTGGCCAAGATAAATATACGTTTGGCCAACATGGAGCGCGACCGATCTAGAGACCGACGGAGCAGCAGCAGAAACCGTCAGTTTGTCCGCCCACGTTCAACTACAAGAGGCCGCAACCCGAGATCGACGCAGTGACTCTGCAGGTACCACTACAACTTTCGCCAAAATGCCTATCGTTGCGAGCAGCCACGCGCATGGAGACCGAAGGAAGCTGGCAGCAGCAGCAGTTCGGCCGCCCCCGCCACGTCGGAAAACTAGCTGAGGAGGTGCAGCCCCCGGCGGAGGCCTGTACCATCGTCCCCTACAGCCGCCTATCAGTCACCGATCGCAACTCTGGTCTGCGTTTCCTGATAGACACAGGTGCCATCGTCTCCGTGCTTCCGGTGAGCAAGAATATTTTTAAATCTTTGCAACCAGCTAATTATAAATTGTACGCCGCTAACGGCACCGAAATTAAAACCTATGGTGTTAAAACTTTAGTATTAGATATTAATTTAAGACGTCCCTATCGCTGGGATTTTATTATAGCTGGAGTCAAGCAGCCAATTTTAGGTGCAGATTTTTTAGCTCACCATAAATTTTTAGTTGACATGCACCGTCGTAGACTCATAGATCAGATTACTGACATGAGTAGATCAGCGCCTGTTTTAAAAATTGGTCAGCCTTCTATAACATCGATCGTTGAGTTGAGTTGATCGTCGATCCATATTTTGATATGTTGGGTAAATATTCCGATTTAATTAAACCAGTGTCATTTAGGGAAACGCCTTCACATAACGTGCTACATCATATTGAGACGACCGGCTCCCCTGTTTATGCGCGGGCCCGTCCATTGCCACCCGATAGATACAAAAAAATTAAAGAAGAATTTAGAGTTATGCAGGAAATGGGCATCTGTAGGCCTTCTAAAAGCGCATGGGCTAGTCCACTACACGTGGTTCCCAAAAAGAACGGTGAACTATGACCGTGTGGTGACTACCACCAGTTAAACGCAATTACGAAGCCTGACAGATATCCCATTCCTAGGTTGCACGATTTTACGTACATTTTAGCGAATAGAAAGTTTTTTTTCAAAATTAGACATAAATAGAGCATATCATTGTATAAGCGTAGCACCGGGCGACATAGAGAAAACTGCAATTATTACCCCTTTTGGGTTATTTGAGTTTCCCCGCATGACATTCAGTTTAAGAAATGAAGCACAGAATTCCAACGCTTTATGAGTAATACCGTTTTACAAGGTTTAGATTTTCTTTTTAATCATTTGGATGAAGTTATTATTGCCAGCGAGAATGCAACCCAACATGAGGAACATTTAAGGCTCATATTCGAAAGGTTCAATACTTATGGTATCACTATCAACCTAAGTAAATGTTGTTTTGGACATTCGCTAATAGAATTCTTAGGTCACGAAGTTAGCGAAGATGGTATCAAGGCGCTAAATGGAAAAGTCAAAGCAATTGTAAATTTTCTCAAACCTGAAACTGTTAACGATTTGAGACGATTTTTAGGAATGTTAAATTATTATAGGCCTCATTTACCGAATTTAGCTTTTTATCAGAGTGAACTCAATAAATATTTAGTTAACGCAAAGAAAAATGATAAAACAAAAATTGCGTGGACAAAAGTAGCTGAGGAAGCGTTTTTAAAGTGTAAAAACGGTCTTCAACAAGCCGCTATTTTATCTCATCCTTTTCCAGATGTTCCTCTCGCGTTAATGACAGATGCCTCTAATACATGCTTAGGAGCAGTATTGCAACAGAGGGTTAACGGTACATTGAAACCTCTAGGGTTCTTCTCTAAAAAGTTATCGACAACTGAACAGAAGTATTCTACGTTTAATCGAGAATTACTAGCTATTTATAAGTCTATTCAATATTTTAGAAAATTATTTGAAGGTCGACCTTTAACAGTGTTAACAGACCATAAACCATTATGTCACGCCTTTTCAAAAATAGGTAAAGAGGATAGGGAAACACCGCGAAGGGCGCGTCATCTTCTTTTTATTAGCGAATTTACGGTTGATATTCGGCATATTTCGGGAAAAGATAATATCGCGGCCGACACATTATTGCGATCAGAAATCGAGACAGTTTTATGTCCGACTGTACTCGACTTCGACGAAATCGCTGACGATCAACTGAAAAACGAGTATGTTTCGCAATTGATGCATTGTCCAAGTAGCAATAACAATATTAAATTAAAGAAAATGTTATTACCCTTTTCTAGTAAGCCAATTTATTGCGAAATTTCTAACGATAGTATTATAAGACCATATTTGCCAGGTGTTAGGGCTACCAGAAATATGGTATCTCGGCGTTATTTTTGGCCTAATATGAATTTAGATGTAAGAGAAAGGGCTAAATCATGTGTGCAATGTCAAAGGTCGAAGGTCAGCCGCCATGTAATTTCATATTTGGGAGAATTTCCAAAAGCTAATCGTTTCGAGCATATCCATGTGGACATCGTTGGTCCGTTACCAACATCTCCACAAGGATTTAGATATTTAGTTACTATTATAGATAGATTTTCCCGTTTTCCCGAAGCTTTTCCATTACATGAAATTACAGCTGACGCGGTAGCTAAGACTATTTATGAAGGTTGGATAGTAAGATACGGTTACCCCAGTAGGATTACATCGGATCAAGGACGACAGTTTGAGTCTAGTCTGTTTTTAAATTTAATGAAATTTTTGGGTATTTGTAAGAGTCGTACTACTCCGTATCATCCTCAGAGTAACGGTGCGGTCGAGCGATGGCATAGGTCGTTGAAAGCAGCACTTATGGCTCGTTTAGGAAGTTCCACTGGTAATTGGGTAGACGTATTACCTACCGTACTGCTAGGCCTTCGTGCAGCGGTGCGTACCGACAGTGGGACTAGCGCCGCAGAACTGGCTTTCGGCAAACTTTACGTTTACCTGGGCAGTTCTATGACAACACGAGTGAGGTAGATACGAATAATCCATATAGTTTGGTCGAGAAAATCCGCGAGACTATAAATAGCTACCGCCCTACGAGAGATAAGAAAAACTCACGTAAAATGTTTGTTAATTCGGAGTTAAAAGATTGTCATTTCTTTTTCGTAAGGGATGACGCGGTACATAAGTCATTGAAACCCCCCTAAGATGGTCCATATCGAGTGTTATAGCGAGATTCTAAAATATTCAAAGTTCAATTGCCGGGTCGTGAAGCTCGTATCTCAATCGATAGATTGAAAACAGCTTTTATACTAACGGATAATGATGTGTCGTTGAAATTATTAAATAGAGAACCTATAGTGCGCAGCCATATCTACTACTACTTTGCATACCAAATTAATTAACCCATCTGAAAAGAAAGTAACCCATAAAACATTAGACTACAATAATCCAAAATGGCAGGTACGAATTGAAAACAAAATTAAACAGCTACGTAAAGAAATAGGACAACTTACACAATATCTGAAAGGAAATCTTAACACAAGAAATCAACAGAAACTCAACCCAAAAAATTACACCACAAACCAATTAGTAGATCAACTAGATAATTTCAAACAAAAATTACAAGCACACTCAAAACGTTTACGTAGACTTAAAATCAGTAATGACAGAAGAAGACACAATATGTTATTTTCAAATAATCAAAAAGTATTTTGTCAAAATCTTAATTAAAACATTAAAATTACACGGCCACCAGATATGGAGGAACTTAAAAGCTATTGGGAAAGTCTATGGTCAAAACCAGTCCAACACAACGCACAATCTCCTTGGATTGATACCGAAACACAAGTATGCCAGAATATAAACCTCATGCCAGATATAATTATAGATAGAGAAGATGTAACCCACGCTATAAAGAAAACTTTAAACTGGAAGGCCCCAGGACCTGACAAAATACATAACTACTGGATTAAATACTTCACCGTAACGCATCGCTACATTGCAAATATATTTAATTCATTCGTACAGGACCCACAAACAATACCTTCGTTCCTTATGCAAGGAATCACATATTTAAAGCCTAAGGATAAGGACACAACCAATCCCACAAAATACCGCCCAATCACCTGCCTTCCAACACTATACAAATTACTTACATCTATAATCACACAAAAACTGAATACACATATTATACAAAATAAAATCATACCGGAGGAACAAAAAGGATGCTCTAAGGGGTCTATGGGCAGGAAAGAACAACTAATAATTGACGCCGAGATACATAACCAAGCCAAACAAAACCGTAAAAACCTATACTAGTCATACATTGATTATCAAAAGGCTTTTGATAGTGTTCCTCACTCGTGGCTGATACATGTTTTTAAAAATATATAAAGTTGATAGTAAATTATTCCAGTTCTTACAACATATAATGTCTACCTGGTCTACTAAGCTTAACTTAAGAACTATTAATGCTAATTTCTGTACACCCCCAATTAAAATTAATCGCGGAATATTTCAAGGTGATTTACTCAGTCCTTTATGGTTTTGTTTAGCTCTCAATCCACTCTCCAAAATCCTAAATAAATCATGCTACGGATATACAATAGATAATCTGAACAAAATCAAACTAACCCACCTGCTCTAAATGGATGATATAAAACTCTATGCAAACGACAGGCAACAACTGGAACACCTACTAAAAGTAACTGAAAAAGTTAGTACAGACATTAAAATGGCATTTGGGATCGAAAAATGTAAATTTAACTGCATTCAGAAAGGGCTGGCCTTTCTCATATTCATATTCACTTTTAGTTTATTTTGTATATCACTTATAAAAAGTCTCGCAAACACTTGTACTGATAAATAATATATTTATGAATGGAATGAACACTGATTTGTTTACTTGAACTTGTTTTTCATATTTTTAAATAATAAATTACTCTGGAGCTGATGTTATTGTTACTTTTGACAGCTGCCAATTCCCAACATTTTAATTAGAAAAAACAACATTCATGTTATTTTACAACCACAACCTATTCGTCTTCATTTTTTTCATTCTACCCCACACAATGGGGTAGAATGAAAAAAATATTTTTCGCCCGCAATTTCCGTCTTACGGCATTTTACTCAAATATTTAAAAAAATAAAGATAGGCCATAGTCTACGTCATGCGTACATTTGACAGAACAAATTTTCATAAATTTAATTATTATCATTTTACAAGAAAAGTGACGCCATATTGTTTTCACCATACCTACCTCAAATGACAAATGGCCTCAAAATCCTCCAAAGTGGGCCATTTAAGTGGGGACAGATTTTGCATCAACATGCCTCGTCTATAATATATACGTCTATGATTTTACCACACCACTTTGCAACCACAATATAAGCACTCACTTGTATGTTATGCTCATTAGGTATATTATTTACACGTGCCAAAATCGATATATATTAAGGATACCTAACTACACTAATTATGAGGAAATAAATAATATCACATTAATATAGTAGCTTTATTTGCGAACTCATTGATAAAAACAAGCGATAAACAGTCTACTTCAAACTACAGTGTTACTTCAATATTTTTAGAAGAGTTATGTAATAGGCTCTCCAGAATACTACGAGCCTGTTATTACTTTCGAAGGATAGTAAAAATGGAGTAGCTTGTTTGAAGAATCTGAAATACACAAACAAAAATAGAGGTTGAAATTCGCCCATAAAAAATTTTTTTCGTCTATTCAATGTTAGACAACATGTTAATGAACAACCTAGAACCCATTTTCGTATATCTTAAAAAATAACGAAGATACAAACAATTTAAATTTACAATAGAAAGAGAGCGATATATCGGCCTGTGACGTCAAGAGTTGCACGTCATTACAAAATGTATGGCTGGAGCAACTTGTGACGTGTTACGTCACAAATTGTTTTGCGAGAACGAGATGGGCAATATTTTTTACCTATTTCTTTTAGATTTATTTATCTTTAATGAACAATTTTAAAATGTAATATATATAAAATGTGATATGCCACACTAGGCAACATCCCTATTCATTTTTGTTTTTGAACTTTATAAGGCTTCTTTAGCCACTTAAATATAAAAAAATTGTTTTAAAAAAAGTGTAAGTTATTATAATAATTTTATTTGCGAATCTTTACATCTGTATGAGTATAAAAATGTTCAACACAAGCATACTTAAATTAAAGTTTATACAGACTCATTAATTTTGTGTATGTATGTATAATGTATATATTATATATGTATGTGGATGTGGTGCCTACACTAGGCTGAGCCTGTCCCGCAGGTCGCCAAGATTCAGTTTGAATTTTACATCCTTCAAAATTTGGTTAACTTGGTGTTAGCAGCAATTTTCACATATTTAAATCTATTTTAGCCGATATTTACGATATCGGATAAAATAGATATAAATATATATAAATTCATGTAATTTGGTCACTCACTTTGATTTATGTCACAATATTTCCAAAAATCGCTACTTTTTACTCCAAATATCAGTACCTAGCCATGTAAGATCTCCCAAATTTAGTAAACATTTAAAAGTTATTCTAATTATCTAAATAATACTTTGATTTAACTCGACTGAAACACGTTTATTATTTCAAGTTAAAAAGTGTAAGCTTTAAAAAATATCAGTCCCTAGCTATTTGCGAAATTCTAAAATACGCGGCATTCAATCTTAAGGCGTTTTTCATAACTTGCTCAAGCGAAAGCATCGATGTGAAGTTAGTTGTTCGCACGACCAATGCCGCGTAGGCCATTTCGTTTTTAGTGCGGTCGCTGACTTTATTACGCAAGTACGTGCTGTGCTAGTCAAACTCTCAGTCCCTAGGTAATTCATTTCAAAGATAGTTAATTAATAATTGATCTCATTACATATTCTAAATTTGAGCTTTGTTTGCCTTGTTATTTTGATCACCCGCTGGTTTTTATGTTTATTTTAAATAATAAGCTATGTTTCATTTTGCTTTGATTCGTCAGTCCCTAGACCGTCAGGCCCTCGTCGTAAAAGTGACTAGGTCCTGATGCCACACCTAGGGACTGACGGTCATACTGCGTGATCCATGGTTTTAATACTAAAATATGTGTATTTATTGTAGAATATGGCACCTAAAAAGAAAACATTACTGTCTAAAGAGGAACTGGCCAAAAAAAGTCTGAACAGACAAAGGGACTGTGTGAATAGTGGCAGCCCCAAAAGGAGATCTCCGACCGAGCAAGGTGGTATGCTCGGTCAGGCCAAAGGTTGTAAGCGTTTCAGATGTTATATATATAGCGCCGAACTGTGAAAACTTCGATAGCGCGATTCATGATCGCGGCGCTAATTGGTCCGCCACATCACCTCCCCTCGATGACCGGAGGTCTAAATCTTGAGTCGTCTGCTTGAGTCGCCAGTGCCGAAGAAACCCAGTGAGTCGGAACTGTGCTGCTGCTGCTCGAGTGAGTCGGAGTGCTACCGTGCGGGGCCGATGCTACGTGCTGACCAGGAGAGATTTGCTCTGCTTGCTGATCGGTCGTTATAGTAAGAGTGCCGTTGAAGCCAATGAGAGTTCGAATAGGCAGCGGTGCGTTGAGGCTGATGGTCGAGGTACTCGATGAGGCAGAGTGCTGGCTGGCGTGGTGCGGAGGAGTGGGGAATGATGAAGATAATATCCAGGAGGAAGCGTGTTCTGTCGAGGGTCACTGTGAGAATAGTGGGAGCCCCAAAGGGAGATCTCCGACCGAGCGAGGTGGTATGCTCGGTCAGGACGAAGCCTGCTTGTAAGCGTTTCAGATGTTGTATAATATATAGCGCCGAACTGTGAAAACTTCGATAACACATTTGAAGCTCGTGGCACTAATTAGTCCGCCACAAGACATTTGAAAAAAATTAATAAAAACGACCCTGTTTTCTAGCAGAGTACAAAGAACTAATACGACTGAAATATCTAAATAAAAAGGATAAAGGAAATGTGGCGAGGACATGGAACCACGTGAGAACAGAAGAGCTCGAAAAAAATGGCTAAGTCTACTCATCACATTATAAAAAAAAAACAAAAGATTCGTGGAAATGGTAATAAATACATGGATCAAAATACGCCACCGTCATCGGACGAGGATAATATTCCTGAAGTTCCTATTATAAACAATGAAAGAAGAGCTGAAGCTAAAAGAAGGAGTATGAGTAACGTAAAAAAGAAATAGTAAAATGAAAAGGAAGGACTGATAGATTAATAATTTGACGAAAAACTTGCCAGCGAGCAACAAAGAAACAGAAGACTGAAACCTATAATGACGAAAAATAAGAAAGCACTTAAACCAAAAAGTAAAATAGAAGCCATGGCTAAAGACCCTAATCAAAAATCAGAATTGATAAAAAAGCAGTATTTGGCGAGATTGTCCAGACGTTATTGACTGTTTGTTACAATAATTAATAATAATATGTAAGTTATTTTGTTTTTTTTTTTAAGTTATTTTTCAATAAAAATGTGATTAAACACACTAACCGTCTTTGGCGCCAGTCCCTATCATGTCTCGTCAGTCCCTAGATCACTAATTTCAAAAAATCTTGAATTTCTCTTAAAATACTTAGTAAACTGCCTTCCCTTTTAGATGCAACAAAGTAGATATTATACCCACAGTGTGGAATTAAAAATTTACTGATAATCTTCAAAAAATACATTTGTCAAAATTAGGCCATAAGTTAACAATATTTTTAAGAACCACCCACAAAATTATCAGTACACCTTAAAAATTTGAAATATGAATGTGTGTAACGTTATTTTTAATATTAGTGCAGAACGCTCATCCTTTATATAATCTTTGACTGTGTCAATTTTCATACTCCTCCATTGGCACAATTTACCTAAAAGGGGGTTTCAAAAAGTTTTTGCTTCACGTATTAATATAATATATATGAGTTGAATTTTTCGACCAATTCGCGTGCAGGAATCACGAATCTGTCTCTAACTCGTACTCTCTACGTAGTACCTACACGGCTCAAATATATAATATTAGGTCTTTACCTATGAAATTACCGTTTTGTATGAAAAAATTTAAATGTTTTTTTTTCATGTAATTTTTATTTGTATTAATCGAAGTAATCACCCCTGCAATCTATGCATCTTTGCCAACGCAGTGGCAGTTTATTGATGCCCTTCTTAAAGAAATCAGCTGGACGGGAGGCAACAAATTCTTCAAAGGCATTTTGTACTGCCTCTCGGGTATTGAATTTTTTTCCCACCAAGAAGTTATCCAAATTCTGGAAAAAGTAGTAGTCTATAGGCGCAAGGTCTGGTGAGTAGGGCGGATGACGGAGAGCTTCCAACCCCAGTTCTTGCAACTTGGAGACCGTCTGCTGTGCAGTATAGTATAGTGCAAGTCGCGCGTTGTCGTGCAGGAGCAGCGGAGACGAGCGATTGACTAATGCTGGTTGGAGATGTGTCAGCTTCTCCATCATTGTGTTCAGTTCTTCACAGTACACATCTGCAGTAATGCTCACCTCATTTGGTAAGAAGCTGTGATGAATCACACCGGCGCTAAACCACCAAACAGTGACCATCACTTTTCTAGGGATAAGTTTTCGTTTAGGGCATTGTTTAGGTGCTGATCCAGGATCCAACCAACTTGCTGAGCGCTTGCGGTTATCAAACAGAATCCATTTTTCATCGCAGGTAACAATGCGGTTCAATATGCCTTCATTTGTGTGTCTGTTGAGCAGTACAAGGCACGTCTCGACGCGTACTTCGCGCTGGCGATCATTGAGTTCGTGGGGCACCCATTTGTCAAGCTTTTTTACCTTGCCAATTTAACGCAAATGGACCAATATTGTTTTGACGCTAACGTCGAAAGCTGCTACTAATTCAGCCGTAGATTGTGTATCATCAGCTTCCACAATCGCCTTTAATTCGTCATTGTCGATCAAAGTCTTCGAACGACCGCGAGGTTCATTTTTCAGGTGGAAATTTCTAGAACGGAAGCGAGCAAACCAATAACAGGTGGTGCATTGGTTTGTAGTGTTAGCTCCGTAAACGTCGTTGATGTTGCGTGCCGCTTGTGCCGCGTTGCTGCCACGATGGTACTCATATTCTATAATTACTCGAATTTTTAACGTATACGTCATTCTGCTCTCGGATTCCGATTCGGATGGCAGCAAAAAGTGGTAACGCTCGACTGCGAAAGTAAAAGTAAATGTTCAGATATATGAGTAAAGTGATTATTATAGTACACAACACAGTGCCAGTGCCTTCATCTCGGGGCTTCAAGCAGCGACGTGACGCCGGGATTTTCGCGCGTTCCGTCACGACCGTTAGGTTTCCCGCCGCGACCGTTATTTTTAGACGCGACCGTTTTTTAACACTTTTCCACCTTCGCGATCGCTTCGCATAGCGATAGTGTAGTGTCGGTGTGTTCCTGCGTCCGAGGAACAAAGGAAAGTAAGTAAAGTGTAATTGTTCGATTAGGTTACACACCAGTGGACTCCTCCACGCACACACCTCCCCCCCCCCCCGGATACCGGGAGGGGTTGAATCTCTAAACTAAAAATTTCTAATTGAGAGCAGCCCCAAGAGGGTCAGGGTAAACTGCCTTACCATGGATAACACCACGGTAAAGCTGTTCCTTTCCTTTATGGAACAAAATTTCCCAGGAGCATCAAAGGCCTGGGAAGAGTACATTAAATTGCATCCTATTCCCACTAGCTCGCCGGCTTCTCCGGCAGCTACGTCCGAAGAGTCGCCGTCGTCGCCGGCGACGACAGCGACTACAACGTCATCGCCTGACAGCGATGACTATACAGATTTATCCCAGTCGGAGATGTCCTGCTCCGAGCAGGAGGCCTCCGAGGGGGAGGGCGGTTTTCAAACCGTGAAGGGTAGGAAGACCAAGAAGAGGAAACGCACGGACGGCGCTTCCTCTGCGGTCTGCTCCTCGCCGACGCCACCGGCAAAATCCGCGAAAAGCGGAAAGGGAAGAGTTTTTAGGGGTTTTAAACCAGGATCCCCACCCCGTACCGAACCCATGCAGACTGACGACACAGCAGTCGCGGCCCCGAACAGCCCCAAGGCCCCCAAATTGCCGCCTCCTGTTATAGTACAGGAGAAGGCAAAGTGGAACCTCATAAGTGCACCCATAAATGAGCAGAGTATCAACTACTCGTCTGCCCGTAACACCCCAAACGGCATCATGATGCAGGTCCCAACCCCAAACGACCATAGGAAACTGACTGCTTTTCTCAGAGAAAAGCAGATCGGATACCACACTTATGCCCTGGAGGACGAACGCACTCTGCGAGTCGTCATCAAGGGTATAGATAAAGAGCTCTCCACGGAATCCGTCCTCGAGGACCTCTGTAGACAGGGGATCCCCGCCAAAGAGGTACACAGGATGTACCACCCAGCCAAGAAATACCAGTACAACATGGTACTTGTCGTGCTTCCCCCCACTCCGGAGGGGAAAGCCATTTTTAATATCAAAAATGTATGCCACCTCACAGGCTTATCCATAGAACCCCCCTACAAAAGGGGAATGCCGGGGCCAACTGTCACCAAGTGTCACCGCTGCCAACTGTACCGAATGTCCACGTAGGAAATCAGCTGAGGAGACTACTCCCCCCAGCTGCGTCCTATGCAATACTTCTGGCCATCCGGCCAATTACAAAGGGTGCAAACGCGCACCCCAAGCAAAGAGGCGCAAAGTTCCACCAATGAGAGGTGTCCCTCCCAAGCAGAGGTACGTCCCTGCCCCTCCTCCCTCCAAAACTGCTTGGGGGTTATCTAAAAAGAGTCCACAAGGACCTCCTCCTCAAAGGTCGACGGCCCTCCCAGCCAGTCCGACAAAGGTCCTCCCTCCCCCGGCCAATAGGGCCACAGAAACGGGACCTGCAAAACCGTCCCCGACCTCCAATTTCGGCGACGGCCCTCCCAGATCCTTAAAACTGAGCATCTCTATCCTTACCAATACGCCGTTAGTTTGTGCTACCGCGCGTGAGCAACCACACTCGTCAGAGAGTGAGGAAGGGGTCGGACCCCGCAGGAGGAGGGACTACTGTCTCTCCAGTCCTAAAAATAGCTCATCCGAAGTTATTCCCCAAAATCAGTACGTACATCACCCGCAAGGGGGTGATGTAAGAGGGGGTCAAACTCCCTCTTTGTTTTCCCATCAAAACGACTGCTAAATGGCAGTCACTAGACCGACTAAGCTAAGAGGGCTTAAAGCCATTAGCGTAGACCCATTCGAAAAAAAAAAGAAAAAAAAACGTATACGTGATGACGAAAAAGATTGAAATGCGATGAAAATGTAACACTAATCAATAAACAAATGACTACTTTTGGAAAAAGAATTCCATGTTTTTAAAATAAAATTAATTTGAAATTAGAATTCTTAGCCAAACAAAAATTATTTTGATTTGAAATGGCCAGTACTGCAGAACGGCAATTTCATAGGTAAAGACCTATTATTAAACTGCTATTCAATATACCAATTTATTGACTAAAATCTAACCTTTGTAAATAGCTCCATGTTGAAGGTGAACATGCCCATGGCCTTGAAGTACGTTGGTTTCTGGGCCCTCATCATCAGCAGGACCAGGGACTTCCGCAACGAGCTGTCCGTGACGGTCTCCCATCGCGTACTGTACGCCACCATGGCCAGCTCCTCGCCCTGGGAGTCGTCGATATGTAGATTTAGTAACAAACGATCGAACATATTTTGTACTGAGGGCCATACTATTTGGACTTTGATTGTAGCCATGATAGATATCATAAACATAAAATTTTAAAAAATCGCGCCTGATAATCTCTTGCCGGAGTAAAGGAAGATAGAGTGCTCTTGTGTACTGCGCACACACTAAGTCACTATAAAATAACTCCTGCATAACCAGACCACCTGGTCTGGTTTCATTGAAACTGGCCTCCGTCACCGAAGTCGGTGTGGGAAGCTAATCACTACATAGTATACAACAGACGCTTTTTCTGTCTGTAGGGACAGACAGAAAAAGCGTCTGTTGTATACTATGTAGTGATTAGCTTCCCACACCGACTTCGGTGACGGAGGCCAGTTTCAATGAAACCAGACCAGGTGGTCTGGTTATGCAGGAGTTATTTTATAGTGACTTAGTGTGTGCGCAGTACACAAGAGCACTCTATCTTCCTTTACTCCGGCAAGAGATTATCAGGCGCGATTTTTTAAAATTTTATGTTTATGATATCTATCATGGCTACAATCAAAGTCCAAATAGTATGGCCCTCAGTACAAAATATGTTCGATCGTTTGTTACTAAATCTACATATCGACGACTCCCAGGGCACATCAAAATCCGTAACGTAGTTTTAAAGATCTAAGCATACATAGGGATGTATGCTTAGATCTTTAAAACTACGTTACGGATTTTGATGCGAGTTATTTTAATAAATAGAGTAATTTAAGAGGAAGGTTTATATGTATATAAAATGGATAATATAGTATAGAGAAATACTGATAGTTTTAGAGGTTTCATTGTCATAAGTAAACACTTTTGGAACGAAGTTCATTATGGGGTAATGCGGAGGGGTACCCTGGCCGGGAAAAAACGTCCGTAACGTAAGATTTTTATGTATAGTCTTTATTATTTTCGTTATACCTCGAATAGAACTTAAAATTAATATTTTTATAATAAGGAACTTCGTTCCTATCCGGTGTTTCACGACACCACACGGCTTTTTTTATTCACTTACATTGAAAACGCTGGCTGAACCATACGAGCTAGTTCAAAATAATGTACTACAGTATTGTAGTACATTATTTTGAACTATCTCGTACACCTTAACAAGGTCTACAAAAAAATCCTCGATGGTATATGTGTCTATCTCTTAGGGATAACCCACAATAACCAATTTTTTTCCTTTACTTTTTACAAGAAATAATGGCTTATTTACGAAACGATTTTAAGCAATACAGCATTAATTATTATTATCCAATTAAGTACCTTAAATACATTGTGCGTTTAATATAGATCAATATGGCCCTGTATAACCTGTAATTGAAATGAATATTTTCGAAGATATTACAGATTTAAAATGCAGCGACATAGCAGTTGGACCGGCCAGGGAGGACCGGTGGCGTACACAGTATAATCCTCATTAAAAAATTAAATGCGTTACTCACTCTAAGCATTTTATACACATTATAGTAGCCCTTTAAACCCACAGCCCATACAGTTTAAATTAATATCTTATATTTAGAAGATATTTTAAAATTTATATTCAAGCGCGAAAAATATAAATCAAGCGGTCTCGCACATCGCGTCGGTAATAAGGTCCCGTTTTTATCCATTGGGTACGAAACCCATAAAAACATTTTCAATATTGTACACGTAGTATATTGCAGTGAGTAGAGTTATTTTCCTGAAGAAGTTTTTTTCTCCAAGAACACTATTCCACGCGGGCGAAGCCGCGGAAAAAAGCTAGTAAGTATATACTATTCTCGTTTCACAGTGTATTTCAGAGAGCTCCTTCGAATCGGCTTGACCGATTTTTATGCAATTTTGCAGGTGTATACGGTAGGTATCTTTTAGTGTAGTGAATAAAGTTCAATTTTAAATCGCTATCTAAAAATGCGGCGGCGCGTCGCATCTCGGTATGAGCTGATTGTAATTCATGAACGCCTCAACACTTACTACTCCAATACTCACATTGCGGGTGGCGTAGGATGTGAGGTAGCAGAGCATGTAGGTGTGCAGCCCCAGCGCCACGAACAGCAGATAGTACATGACCTTGTAGTCGCTGTCCTAAAATGTGGTAGATGTTATACAAATGACTTAGATAAAACTATGATTAAAATATATATGTATATATATTCCCTTCATAAGGCTGGGACGTGTATGTGTGTGTGTATGTGTGTGACACCCTTGCCCTACGATCAGGTCTTGGGGTCCAGACTTGTTTTGATTTTAGCCTCTCACGTATTAAGGACGCATTTCCAAAATGTGTTGTTTGACAGCGGCCGAGTATGGACTTGCATAATACAAAAACCCGTAAAAAATATTGAGGAGACTTTTTATGTAATACTTTTTCCAAATAATTTTTTAATATTGTTGAATTATTTATGAGAAAAATCTTCGGTGATTATGTCCGCAATCTTACGGTATTTTAAACAAACAAAGTAAACTACGTAAGAGCACAAAAATGATCCTAAATACGATATATATAACCTCTATTTGTAAATTTTGGTTGAAGAGGTTGTGAGAAATTATTTTTGTTATGCTACAAATCAATTTTTATACTATGTTTAATAATAAAGACACGGAAGTGACGACTGTTAGTTTCGGCCCAAAAACGCCCAATTTATGTCAAATTTGTAAACGCGTCTCATATCCATTTTGTCTCAGACAATGGATCGAGCTAATCATGGTTACGATCGTTAGGTCCCGATTTATTGGGATTGAAAGGTCCAAGAGCGTGAAAAAAAAACTGAATTAAGAAATACTATTTCGATTCTTTTTGACATTGGAAATGTCTTTTCGTTCGCTCCAGTATAGGCTCCGATTTAACGAAATAGTGCGATCCCCTTATAGTGAAGAGAGAGTTGATAGAGATAATATCAAAAATTTGAGAAAAATCCTCTGGGAAATTTAGTCAGCTACCATTTGAGCCTAAAACAAAAGCTATAATCGGGTTAAGAGTTTGCCGTGTAGCCTAACCTTTTTGCGACAATATTTTTTCGAATTCCGTAGATTCATTTCCAATGAGCTCGATAGTCGTATAAGGCACGAAATCTACGACTTTTGTTGTTTCATTCCAACTTAACCATTTATAGAGCAATTGGATAGACTGAAGCTTATACAAGAAGCATAATGTTCTTTTAAAGTCAATTTAATTTAATTTCATTCATTTGTATACTGCAAAAATTATGCAAGATGTATTTATTTATTATTAGAATTTTATACTCTGACGACTTCTGTGGCTCAGTGGTTAAGTGTGTTAAAGCTCAGGCCAGGGGTCCCGGGTTGAAATCCCGCTGACAGAACAACAGGCTTTTTTGGATTCCTGGGTCATGGATATATATTAAATATGTGTTTAATATAATAAAAATCTTAAATGTGTATAGTATAAAAGTATTAAATATGCTTCCCGTTGTCCGGTTTCCGTAACACAAGTTCTTCGGATACTTACCACGGGGCCAGATTGACGTGGTTCAAATCAAATAAAAAGACAATAGCGCACTATAATACAAGTACTTTAAATGTCGACTATTTACTGTGCAATACAGAAATACATACAATACACGTTGGTTTTTAATTTTTTTTATTTTCGTTTCGCTATTAGAGCCTGATCGATATTGCATGTCGCAACGATAAATTACTAAGGTACGCTCTTATGTCTTTGGCATAAGTACGTTTTTCCAATTTCCAGACCGTTATCGCATGTCGCACCGATAATGACAAAGACAGGTATAATGTTTCATAATAAAACATATCACTGTCTTCTCATACCTTAGTAATTTATCGTTACACGCGATATCGCATCGTGCAATGTGAAAACCCTCTTAAATTGTATCTGAACAGATACAGAACCGAGTATTCAGTTTTCAAAGACTGCTATCAGCCAGAACATAGCATACATTCTTCTTAGTGGTCTGACTGAGCGACATGACGATCTGCAGGATGGCGTTGAAGATCAGCATGATTAGCCACAGACGGAAGCACTTCTCCACCTTGGCTATGAACCTGAAATTACAGGCTTTTGCTCATAAACCTATGTAATTATAGAAATTACTTCACATCAAGTGTTACACATTTGACATTTTTTGTCATTTTGCTATTTGCTTTCCGCAGTATTATCCTCAGAGTAATAACTATATCATAGAGCTAGTAGTAAGAAAAGAAACAATATGTCATTCCTTATCCCACATTCTAACACTTATTATGATTGCCATAAAGTCATTATTCCTACGTCGTTAAATCCTTTTTTACGACGTTGGAATTACGACTTTATGGTTAGTACACCAAACAACGTTTGAAAAAAGGAAAAGACTTGGATTTGCTTTCTCTTTTACTCTTATTGGTTTTTGCCATTGATATTTTGTGAGACAGATAGCTGCTTACGGCTTCTGCTTTAGTACTTGTTCCATGTCATATTCTTCTTCCAAGGTGTAATCAGTTCGCATATAATCGACAAAATCTTCTGAAACCAAGATAGGCCGTAACTTTTTATCGTATGAAGATTTTTTCTGCCGATACACGTTTTTAAAATGATTGCTTTTGCCACAAAGAGATGTTTCCAAGCAACTACTGTTACTGAATGTATAAAATTGCATCATAAATATTACTAATTAGTTACTAAGTAAATATAACGGAATCTTACATAAGTAAAATGTAGAAACATCTATAAATTGTATGCACGGCAGTTGTGGCAACATCAAAATTATTTTAAACGAATCATATATCAATCAAATTATGATTATTTGATAATTGGGGTGGCAACGTAATAAATTATACTCGTGTGTTAATATCAAGACTATATAACAACATTGTAGCTTAAATTATTTAGCATGACACACACAACATGACACAGAGCCCGATACTACAAATTAAAGTCGCGCAGAGACACGTGCACCAAACGAGTGCATTTTAGACATATTTAATTAGTATAATCTACGTTATTCTGTGTAGTTTCAGTCTTATTTTAGCTATAATATAATCTAATTATTATTATGAATCTACACTATTAATATATAGAGATTTTTGTTTGCATTTAATAGGCTCCGCAACTACCGGAACGTATTTTAACGAAATTTGACACATATATAGAGTAGACCATGGAGAAGGACATAGGTTACTTTTAATCGCTGCAAAATGATAGTACATTTTTTTTACGGCTGGATTCCCTTTGCGTGCATGAAGTCGCGGGCAACAAACGTATATATTTTTATTATTTCACAATACAACACCCAACAAAATTATTATACTGTAAGAATCTGTTTCACAATCTACTGATAAACGTCAGATAGTTTATTTGAAGTCCCTGCCGCTAGATATAATGGAAGTGGAGACAAAACCTCCGAATAAGCTATTCGACACATATGTGGCGATTTTGAAACAGGCCCTTATAGTTTTCCCACTTGGTTTCGTACTAGACGTAATTCATGAAACTGTAATATTACCTTTGAACCTCGCAATGCTTTCTCACAAACTCTGCTATTCTCTGTCTCATTCCCTCCCGGTCGGTGACGTCACTCACCAAGCGCGATAGGTCCAGCGCGATTATTTTCAGTCGCAGCGACACGTGCAGTATTATTAGCATGAATATGCCGTCGTAGGCTGAAACATAAGTAGCTATATATATCCGCAGTAGTTTTGTGGGGGGGCGTACAGCCTAAAGGACATTGAGATTTTATTGTGGAACAATTTATCCACGACGACTAAAGATAAAATAATGTTGACTTACAAGTCATGTAAGCGTAATCGCATCTGAATTACTACGGCATAGGTCGGCAGGAGGTGGGGAGAAATAAATAACAAAATATGTTTAGCAATTTATGATTATCACCAATATTACGGGAAGTGAAACGTGAATAAAAATTGTACAATATATTTTTGTTCGTGGTCACCACTTTTTTAAACAAAACGCCCGTCGTTTAAAGAGATCCGTAGCCCAGTGAGGACGATAGAACTCCATGATGACGATAAAATAAACTCAGTAAAAGGCCAAATATTTTGTCTAAACATCATGCCTTCTCTTTTACGAATAACGAGAGAGACAATTTTAACATGATACTTAATGAACAACTAACTTTACAGGCGTTGGTGAAATTGGCACTAAAGTGGTCACGCGTGCACGTTGGGAGAAGGATATGACGTGGATATGACGTGGATACGACGTGGATATGACGTGGATACATCGTGGATATGACGCGGAAGGAACACTAAAGTTGACAAAATTCAGTACGTTTTTATACTTTGGTGGTTCCTTTGGTTGTAACGCTAATATGACGTAATTACGAATTTATTGGAATTCTCAAAACTCAAACTCGATTTTCTTTTTATTTCCATATAGGCTTTTAAATAATACTTACAGAATTGTTCTACATGATTCATATCACCAGTTCGGAAACTAACCTGGCTAAGACCCGGCGTAATAAATGTAAAGTGACATCTGAAATATCATTTGTGTACTTCAACAAAAGTGGAATATGGTCCATGTATTGACTAATTGTTAATAATTTATTATTAGATTATTAATCTCGCGTAAAACCGTACATTTTTCCGCAATAAAAAGTAGCCTATATCCTTCCCCGTAGTCTACACTATATTTGTGCCTAATTTTATCAATATCGGTCCAGTATTTTTATTTATCAATAGTATAATAGATTAGACATCTCTGTCTTCGCCATTAGCGTGTCGTGAGGAGTATACGGAACGATATAATTTATACTTGTTAGCCTGAGCGTGCACCTATTAACTTCTGTCTCAATCGCGGCGAACTCGAGGGAAGTTACAGGTGCGATGCAACTTCTGTAACCTGGAGCACGTGTTTACCGTTTTGTTGACGAGGAAATTTCGTTAATCCGCTATCGAAATCTCTTGATATATTAGTTTGCAATTAAACATGTATCTCCTTGTGTACTGCATAAAGTTTTATTTTGAATTTATAAATTCATCGCCGTGTCGCGTATCGTCTTGAAACGATGTGCAGTGTAAGGCTGATGTCATATGAAACGTGTATCTTTTTGTGTTGTGAATAAAATTCAATTTTGATTCGCTATCTTCAAAATGCAGCGCCGCGTCTATATCGTATCGGGTATCGTCTCATTTTGGTGTGAGCTGACCCTGACACAAAATATAATTTTTATGTTTTCTTTTAGCTCTACGCTGCCGTAGCACTGATACGAGCTGGAACTCTTATATTGCTACGACGTGCCACAAAGCTGTAGCCCTGCTACGATCCCGTAAGTGTAATTCTCCTAATCAGTCAGTGATGGGAAAAGTAAATGTTAACATTCATTTTTCATAATCGTACAGTAAAAACCACGTTGCTAGTGGCCATCGGCGATCTTCATTTTTCCATTCCAAATTATTATGACTTATCGCTACGTGTTGTCTCTTTTACTCGCGCACAAATACATTGCTATCGCGTTTACAAAGATGTACGCGATAGTTATATATACACACCGACATATTTAGCGGAACATAAAATAAAGGTTTGATATCAGTATCATATAAGGTTGCTGGCTGGTTTATACGTCATTTAATTTAAAAAGAAATATTTTCAAATTAAGAAAACAACTGAACATCACATTTTATGCAATTGTTTTAATTTTATTCAAATACACCCTATCTGGAGCGAACTTCGAGTATTTCTTCCTTCTGAGTTTGACTTAAAATTTAATTGAAATACTGTTTTTTGTTAGTTTTTTTTTATCGCGTATCTTTTTGGAGTTGAGGGCTGAATTATGCCTGACTTAGCCCCAACGGAGATTGCCAGGGCAATCGAAATGCGAAGAAATGGTCAAACCTACAGAGTGATATCCAGAGATCTTCGTCGACCAGTTTCAACGATCCATCGCAGTATCCAACGGTTCAGGGAGACCGGTACTTATGTGAGAAGAGCAGGACAAGGCAGAAAAAGACGCACTTCGAGTAGGGATGATCGTTTCATTCGGCTTCGTGTACGTAGGAACCCCCGTTTGACGGCCGTCCAAGCCCGACATGAGTTAGAAACAGTGCGGGGTGTAACCGTAAGTGAGCGTACGGTACGAAGAAGGTTCGAAGAAGCTGGTTTGGGTTCATTTATGCCCGCCAAGGCTCCAAGGCTCGAGGTAAATCATCGTAGAAACAAGTTAACTTTTGCTCAGGAACATCGACTTTGGAACGCGGACCAATGGAGTAAGTTATTGTTTAGTGATGAGTGCAGAATTCTCTTAAATCAAATTGACGGCAGGCAAAGAATATACAGACGCAAAGCAGAACGATACAGTCAGACAAATTTTGAAACTACAGTTGCATACGGTGGTGGATCAATAATGATTTGGGCGGGCATTTGTTTGGGAGCTCGTACAGACTTGGTAGTGATTGACAGAGGGAGTCTGACTGCAGACCGCTATATCAGAGAAGTTTTAGAAGAAAATGTCGTACCGTTTGCCCCATATATCGGTGACGATTTTGTTTTTATGCAGGATAATGCTCGGCCGCATACCGCTCGGGTAACTCAAGCTAATCTTAATGATATGAATATCACTGTTATGGAGTGGCCGGCGAGATCACCGGATATGAACCCAATAGAGCACATTTGGGACTTGCTGAAAAGAAAAGTTAAGTCCAGAATTCCAGCTCCTGCCAACGTGGGTGAACTGCGAATCTCCGTAGTTGAGGAATGGCGGAGACTATCCCAGGAGACCATCGATAACATCATTATCAGTATGCCTAGACGGGTAGAAACTTTAATAAGAGCACGTGGAGGAAATACGCGATATTAGTCACCATTTTTCTAATTAAATTAATTGTTATTTTAATATTAATTTTCACTTTTCCCGGTTACATGAAAAGTTCAAAAATGTACCATTTTTCACAAATAGCCTTTACTCGCAAAATCTGTTCTTAATGTGATCAAATTTTAAGTAAAACAAATGAAACTTTAAAAAATGGATCTTTTTTTGTGTTCCGCTAAATATACCGGTGTGTTTATATAGTCAATGTACGAAATGCTACGTGCTCCGCGACCGCACGTCATAATACTCACCAACAAACCCCACATACACCTGCCAAAGCACATAAACACTGTATACAGCGAAGAGCTCATAATACGGGGTCAGATACTGCTCGCCCTCCGCTAGGAAGACCAGGCGGCACTCGTGGATCATGTACTTCCTGGGGCTCGCGCTGAAGACCTGGGAAAAGACTGAAATAAGTTTAACTAAACGATGATTTCGTTACTTTAGCGTTAGTTATATTATAATCTAACGGTGTTTACAATTTTACGGCGGCATACATTTCGTGGGAGAGACATGTTTCGGCACGAATGGGCCGACTCAACCGTATATATATCACGGCCTAACAGAAAACCGGAAATAACGCTTGCGTTGTGTTTCGCCGAGTGAGTGAGGCAACCGGAAGCCATAGTAGGTTAAAGGATTTTAAGGACCAGGAGAGCAAGGGCGCAACACCAGGAGAGTTACAAGTGTATCCCCGCTGGTGTTGCGACCGCGGCGTTAGGCAGCGTTAATCGTTAACTATCAGGGGATCTGACTGCACGTTTCCTGGAAAATGGTCTTCCATTAAAAAAGATAACCGCGAAAAACATTGTGGATTAACATATACTTTTAAGAAAGAAAGAGAAGATAGTTAAGAAATAACAACTTAACCTATAATACTGGTTGGTATCTTGACTTGGTTGATTATCTTGGTCTGAACAAAACTGCGGTACATTTTGTATCAACAGAAGAATTTGTGCCAAAGATCAAGTACTTGAAAGTAGCAAAGTTTATAAAATCATGAATATTATATTATGTCATCTCACAGCGCGTGCGCAGATAAAAACACTCCACTGCCTGCACCAGGGTAGCATGCCATAGTATTCTTTTCCATATTTTTTCTCAGACGGAAAAAAACGTCATAGTAAGACAGCAAATAATTTGTGTATTTTGAACTTTCGACGTATTGTTTTATTGAAGGCCTTGAACGCACTTGTGACTCCTCTGGTGTTGCGCGTGACTATTGCGGGATTTACATGTGTCCAAATCGACTGTGTCGGCAATTCAGCTAGGTCGCAAGGCAATTTTGCCAACAAAAATGACAATGCGATTTGTCAAGCGACTCGCCAAAAATCGACCCAAGTAAATCCCGTATATGGACGACGGTCGCTTTCCATCAGACCATCCATCTGCTCGTTTATCCCGACATATTTCATAAAAACCACAATAAAGTCATAAGATCAAAAAAATACCTGCGAGTAGACCGTAAAGACCAGGGCCTGTATGATGAAAGACAACATAGTAAACCCAATAGCGACAGCCCAGGTGTATTGGAACTTCTTGGTCATTCTGATATTCTTCTCCACGAGTCGCTGGTATTCTTGTGGAAGGTCGTTGAACTTTTTGTAGTCTCGGCTGATTATATCCAGAACGTTGCGTAGGAGCTTCGCGTGGAATATGCTTAACACCATCTGGATATAAATTGAACCAATTCTATGTATATTGTACATGTGTATAATTTATTTTTGACAAGCGATTTAAACTCTTTCGCCTCTATCGCCCAGCATTTGCATTCCGATTATGAACTTTAGCGCACGCAAAATAGAGTTTATCCGCATGGCATGATCGTGCTTTCTTATACGTTCATGTATTTGCGGAAAAGTTGACTCTATTTTGCGTGCGCTAAAGTTCATAATCGGAATGGTGGAGCAAGGAGACAATTTTATTGCCAGTACCGCACACTGATTTATTAAATAAAATCAAAAACTGTTATAAATTCTGGTTGCCATAATATTTACTGGCTTTTAATAACTGATGTAAATACCGCGCCTTCGTAAATGATATACCTATATATCGGTACAGTCCTGTACGAATATATTAATTTAGCTACATGACACATTAAGTTATGTATATTTTGTATCCGTTTCTGTTCCGTGCGCCTTTTTACTACTTGGATATTTTGTACTTATTACTAAAAATATCCACCTGTAGCAATCTTCAGGGTCAGTTCACACACAACGATACACAACACTACCTTAAATATGCAGCGCCGCGTAGCGTTGCGTATCGTGGCGGTGTGAATCGACCCTTAGTCGTCTCTACGTCTGAAATACGGTATCTACCTACCTAGGTACCTCTACCTGGGACTACTAGTTACCTTGACCCTGGCATAAGATATGGCGATGAGCACGGTGAGCTGCCTTATGAGGTTGGGCACGTCTCCAGCTAGCACGCGCAGGCGCACGTCGTTGACGATGACGAGGAAATATGGGAGCATCAGCAGCGAGTCTAGACCTGAAACCCAATTCTCGTATTGAACTTAGAGCCTGTTTAGCAATCTCCTGATAAGTGTCAGATAGCTTATTTGCATGTTTTGTCTCTGTCGCTCAATATAAAGTAAGCTCTCCGAAATTAGCTATCCACAAACAAGGAGTCATAATCTCCTTGTTAACAGGTTAAACAGGTCCTTAGATTTTCAATTTACTTTCAGTGAATCATAAATGAATCGTCTTCATATCATAAACTGATTTTTCGAGTTTGGAGCAATCAAAACGCGTTTGACGTTGGCATTGATATTTATGAGTAAACGTGTATCTTTTTGTGTAGTGAATAAAGTTCAATAGCTATGTTAAGAACGCAGCGCTGCGTAGCGTTGCATATCGTCACGATGTAACTGACCTTAAGATCACACATATTTTAAAACAAACGTACTACTGTTTACCTTGAATGAACTTTACGTGGTATTGTGCACACACTATAAATACACGGTGCGTATCTAGGAGTAGTTAAGAGTGGTTTAGTAATTCGAGATCGTATGAGGATATACAGGAACTCCTTCAAAACAAAAATAGTTAGTAAAGAAGCGTAATCAGTATTTCACCGTAGCTCCAAAAAATTATATAACATTTGACCTTCAATGTTGCCCAATTTATTCTTAATTTTTAATTCTTAACCGCACGGCCGATACTGCGTGGCGGACGCGTGACCTTCAAAGCCAGAGCGTTGTGCGAATGTGTGAGGGTGTCCATGCGTAGTGCGCGTGGTCAGGAAATTTTATTAATGTTATTTTTCTGTAAATTAATCAATTTTTTATTTATGCATACTGTCATTCAATTTCATAAAGTTAAATATTTAATTTCGATATAAAGTACATCTTGCATAGTGTATACCTCATGCGAGCTCGGAGCGTCGCTCATACACTGCACTTCTCACCATCCACGTAAACAAGATTATGCAAACCTGGCAACACGACACCCCAGCAACATGTTCAATGTTCTCCAGTTTGAAATAAGCAATTACTTAAGTTAGTGCTTTTATTTTTTTAATGTTAAAATTGTTCTCTGAAAATGACATCCTTTTTTGAAGTCAGTTAAAATATAATCCCACCAAAAAGTAATGCTATTTGATTTGTCAACAATTAATCTATTAGAGCAACATTTCAAGTTAAATTTTTGGCGTCGCGTCACGTCTACGTGTTATTTGATATGGCAGTGCTGATATTTTTGAGTTTTATCACTGAGTAGAAAATATATACACTTACGTAAACGTTACGTTACGTTAAAATATATATATCATTTGAAAAATTTTGACGTCCCCTTCAACGGCCCACAATTTTCCCACACAGTAACCAAAACATAAAATATTAAATTGCCTGGCCACAAGCAATTGAATATGTTTTGTTATGGTTACTACCTTACGTTGAAGGGTCTATGTAGCTGTCAATCTGTTCGTCTTTATTTAATGTGTGGTTATATCGCCGCGTGATTTCCAACAAGTATACTCAACCGAAAGTTTAACTAACGACAGTCATATATTAAAATAAGTTACATTCGTAAGACGTAAAAATCCGTTACAAAAAGTTTTATTTGTAGGTACTATATTTTACTATCCCCGTTTAGAAATTAGACAACCTCTAAGAATGTACATAATTCAAATAATAAGAATAATAAGTGATGTCAAGTCGTCTTATGTTTGTTATGTCAGATAGCCTATGAAATGAGTTATGTTGTGGTTTTGTTGTAAATATTAAAATACATCAATAATTGGACTATGAAGTTATACTACTACCTACAACAGTGGTCTCCGCAACATGGTCAGCGCCGGATGGATGAGCGCATAATAAGAGATATCCTATGGTAATATGGACCACTTGGTCCTAGAGTGAACCGGACCTGGACGTGCGATGTATGATACCTACCACACTCATGCACACACACACACACACATACACCTGCAGGAATGGACGTGGACTAAGCCTCCTGCTATATGGACTATCGATCCTTGAGCAGCGCCGGACACAGAATATCGCGTCCACCTTTCACACGCGGAAGGGTTATTAGAAGAGGTTAACAATTTAGATAATAATAAAAAAATGTATGTAGGAGTATTAAGCATTTTAATAATTACAAGCTCGTTAAATTGCCTACAATTCAACTTCCTAAGTTAAGCGGGTCTTATGATAATTGGTTCGAATTCCGCGACACTTTTACCAGTCTGATCCATTCTAATGATGATATTGACGTATTCAATAAATTTCATTATTTAAGAGCAACACTGGAGGGATCAGCTGCGATTATTATTTGTTCGATACAGTTTTCATCTGAAAATTATAATGTCGCGTGGGATACGCTGTGCAAAAGGTTTGTCAATAAAAGGCTACTCATTCAATATCATGTGGCAGCGTTATTTAATATTGATTCTATAAGTAAATAATCATCTGCTGCTATCAAACAATTAATAGATCAGTTGAACAAAAATCTCAGAGCACTAGAGTCATTGAATGAGCCTATTAGGTCCTGGGATACACTTTTAATATATATTGTGAGACAAAAGCTAGATAGTAAGACGTACCGTCAATGGGAAGAATTTAAAGTTACATTAAATAAAAAAAGTTTCTTTAACTTTGATTTATTTCTTGAGTTCTTGCGTAACCACGCTGATTTAATAGAGACTTTAGAGTTGTCACATAATCAGTTCAGTTCCCGTAGTGTTCAGAGTTTCAATAATCATAAAGTTAAGTCGATGGTTACAGTACATGATATACATTTTATCAGTTATGATAACAAAATCAATTGTACCATAAAAGTAGGTAAGTACTAAAAAAATAATAACTACTCCAAAACTCAAAATGCTACAAAAAAAAGAAATCTCCCAGGTCATCCCCACCAGGCAGAGTACCTAGAAGGCTCAAAGAGTTTCCTCACTGGATTGCGATACTTATTCTCTGGGCCAGGTAGGTGGTGCCGGCTCTGGGGTCTCGGGTGGCCTCAATGAGTTTTTTGGAGATTTCTCCGAAAAGTTTGTGCGCACCCAGACCCCATGTACCTAAGGTTTCAACCCCAAATGGTTCAAATATGAGATCCCCACTAAGGTTCTCATATTTGCGCCGCTTGAGGTTTTCCGCCTGATTAGCGGCCGCACCTGCAGAACTCGAGGTGCCCTGGACATGGGACGGAGCAAGTGTATCGACGCAAGTAGCGTCCCATACAAGAGCCCGTCCCACTCTCCAAGGGACCAGGGTCATAGCGTCTGGTTTCCTGCCATCGTCGCGCGCCAAACCAGAGGGTTCCAGCACAGCTGGCACTCCGGCGGTGACAAGAGCCCGACGGATGAGATCGTTCAGACAGTGATGTCGGGGGATGCGGCCGGCGCTTCGTTGACAGGACAGCCCGTGGTGTCCGAGGCTGTCCACATTTGCACCACAAACACAGCGATGGGGGACGACGTGGGGGGTGCCAAGACGCAGGGAAGTAGCTAACCGGAAAGCTGTTCGATCCAGCAATGTGCCCGTATTGGGTGACGGTAATGCTTGTAGCCAAAGGCCCGACTCCCACTTCTCCGCAGCTAAGAGGCGAGCCTGCTCCACAGGACTGGAGGACGTATTAAGAAGATTATTCCGTACCAGTCTGCAGAGTGGCTCGTCCCAGAGCCTTTGGGAAAAAGTATTGTCAGGCAATTCGCTACAAGCACTAGTTACGCTCCAGGCGTCCTTGGCCTCGTCCAGAAAGGTAACTGTATTGGAGTAGGATGGGTGATGTAGTATTTTGGAGATAAGACTATGGTTCGCGTGGACTGAGGACAAGAAGGCCGGAAGCGATATGTCAGAGGGCTTTCGAACACCCAGGCCACCGAACCTAACTGGAAGCGTTGCCTGAGTCCATGCGCGGTCATCGAAATTTGTATTCAAAATAGTGGAGAGCGTTTGTCTTATGGTATCATCCAACTGTTTGAGAAGTTGAGGGAACTTCCACAGTTGACAACACCGTAAGACATATGTTAATTTAGGTACGAAAATGCAAAAACGGATTAGGGTAAAGGCCATGTGACAGTTAATTTGGAGGAGGCGGTCTAAAGTTTCATTAAAATTTTGTAATTTGTTATCTAAGAAGTCCGGGAGAGATTCGTCTAAAATAGGTGAGCCCAAAAGGAAGAGCGAATCCTTGTCAATGACAGACAGTTGTGGAGCTATTTCTTTAAAGCTGGATATAATCGCGTTTCTATCCCCACAACTGTCTGGCACAAAAAGTTCGCACTTAGCTAGGTTCAGCTGCAGACCTATTTTTTGGAACTCGCGGATCAGAGTGCGGAAGTCTGATAGTACAGTGGTATTACAGTAGTATTACAGTACATAGTAATAAAAATATAGAGTCATCGACTGTATGTCCTAAGTGCAAGGGCAATCATTACCTTAGTGATTGTTGGTATTTTCTATCTATGAGTGTTGAAGAAAGACGTATGTCAATGGCAAGTTATAGGGTTTGTTATACTTGTTTAAGTAAGGGTCATTTAGCTAATTTATGTAAGAAGAGACCAAGGTGTAAGTTTTGTAAACGTCGGCATCATACGCTAATACATATAGCCGATCGCCAACATTGTAAATATTTAGGAATATCAGTTCAACGTGTAAGAGAGATAATTAATGTAGAGATGCATAAACCATATTATTATGATGAATTATTGATTGAATAAAATAATTTAAGTAAGGTTGCTTAGGATACGTAAAGGCGTTTAGTTTAAGCCTCGTCACTATATACAGTAATATTTTAATTATTTAGTAATATCGTTTAATCTGTTTTCGAGTTCTATTTCTATTTATTATTATTTCTCCTCCCTTTCGCACCGTAGCATGCGTTATATTTTGTGTTTTTCGCTTTCAAACCTCGCCAGTTGCAAGGATTCGCATCTTCTAATTTTGAATGATGAACGTAAAGATGTTTAAAACATTATTATTCACTATTTTCATTACCAGATCTTTTATAAATACTAAGTACTTCTAACGGCTGTCCTGTGAGAATACTGGTGTCGACGACAATGACCCAATTTAATATTATGTGTTAGTCGTTAGGAGCATGCTTGCAGACTAGTGAAATTATAATTTGATACAATGTTTCAATTAAGCTTATCACTCAAAATTCAGGTGACTTTAAAGAGCAATCTTGTAATAGATTTATTTCGCGAAGAGACAAGTCAATTAATATTAATTCAGATAGCAGCACTTATATTACTGGCGCATACAAATATATTTCATTCTTAAATGAGAATAGCAAATCTTTGTATGAGGGCAGAGGGCCAATGAGGATACTAACATTTATTTTATTTTATTTTATTTTATGTGTCAAGTGGAGGTACAACTACAATCAATTAAACACAGATGCTATGATGGTCATTAAGGAGCAGGGTCTTTAAAGGAATATGCCCATTGCCGTACTTATTATCTCTACTATGTGGTTGAAAGCCAAACCTTTCAAAGCCCGGGGGTATGTTTAGAAATTAGACACGCTCTATGAATGTACATAATTCAAATATTACGAATAATAACTGATGTCAAGTCGTCTTATGTTTGTTATGTCAGATAGCCAATGAAATGTGTTATGTTGTGGTTTTATTGTAAACTGGCTGTTCCCCGCGGCCGCGCCCGCGTAAATATAGTATCCCTCGGGAACACTTACTTTCTCGGGATAAAAAGTACCCTAAGTTTTAATCCAGAGCCTAAACAACTACCATGCCAAATGTCATCGAAATCCGTTCAGTAGTTTTTGCGTGAAAGAGTCACAAATATCCATCCGTCTTTACAAACTTGCACGTTTATAATATAGTATGATATTAAAACATCAATAATTCGACTATGAAGTTATAATTTATCTCTCCTGCCTCTCTACAACGGCGGTCTGCGCAACAATCCCTCAGTAATAAACGTAGTTTACGATTATCGCAATTTATTTGATATTGATATCCCCATTGTTTCCGAAATATATTATTCTGGTAAACTATCCTTACTTAGTTTTATTACTTTTATATTACCAATTATAAGAACAAAGAAAAACGTACCAAAGGTAAACAGTTATTTCACATAAAACTGAACGAAAATAATGAAGACCGATAAAGAATCGAATCATGTTTTTCCATTACAAGAAAATTTCGCTTGTTTCAAAGGATTTCGCTTATTATTTAAAATATCAATTTTGAAAACTATTTTCGATAGTACACTTAACCTTCCCTTTGAACTTTAAATTGTTTACCGTTGTTGCTTTATAAAACAAATTATTTTAATGTATATTTATAAACACGAGATGGGATTATAAAATTACAAAACTTTGCACGCCATCACCGTCCAGCCTACAAATCCAATATCGCGGCCTTGGAGCGGACTTGTATGCAAAAATTATATTTCGTCGCTTCATTCTTCAGATACAGTAATTAACAATGTAGTCCTTTAACCTAACAGGCATTAATCCGCACGTTTAGAGAATCGATTTTGAGGGTAATCGAAAATTTTTATTTTGCTTACCACCATGTTGCGCCAGCCGGCTTGCCTCATTCTTTTTCCGAGCGTGGCAGCGATCGCACGTACTCAATAATAGTATTTAATTCATCGATATCGACATGCCGAAAAGGAGTAATGAAGATAAAATTCGCCGCTATAAGCGCAAGCTTCGAAAGTTAGAAGAAAATAGTAACAAAGGTTACAAAAGAATAATTATGTTGGAGGATTCAGAACAATCAGGTCGGTATTTTAAATTATAATTATACTGATATAATTTTATATTCTGTGATATAACATTATATCTAAACTTTTGCTTTAAGCCAATTCTAGCCCGAGAGGTTAACCGAGTGTTAGCACGTGGGTATTTTCCTATCATTATAATATGATAAAATAAAGCTCCACGCCAGGAGAAGGATCGTGTATCCTTACATAGGCAGTGTAACATTTATAATATAAAATAATATTATAATATAATATTATATCTGCGATTACAAAAAAAAAAAATGTGGGTACCGACATACACATTTTCTTCTTGCAAAAGCAGAATGCTATTTTTTAACGGTTTTCTTTTGTCTGATGTTTTCAGACAAAAATGATAACGTCGAGCCCGAGGCCGTTTCATTATTGCCCGAACCTCTCGACCAGATTATTGAAGATGCGATTGAGGGTACCGACCAAAAATTTAGTAACTGGTTTAGAACCGGCCACCTTACAGTTGGACTCAGAAATCCTCACTGCTCTTGGTGAAACCACCGAAGAGGCTCCTAAATTCGGACCTAAGATACATGAAAAGCTATCATGTCTTTGGTTACCGATATTGAAAAAAGGCTTAAACAAAGACTATAAAGAAAAACTTATCAAGGATTATTTAATACCCGAGAATTGTGCATTGTTGCAACCACCCAAACTGAACCCTGAAATTTTGGCCGCAGTTTCTGAAGGTACCCGCAACCGCGATAAAAAAGTAGAAGCCGTACAAATACAATTAGGACAAGGTATTGTTGCTATTAATAAAGGATTAGAGCTGTTATTAGATGAAAAAAATGACAGGCTTTCAGCCATAAAGTTTCTGAGTGACAGTTGCCGTATATTGTGCGACTTGCACTTTGTCGAAACGGATTCTCGCAAAAAATTTATTACACCCGGATTCGACAAGAACTTTCTAAGCTTAATGCAAGATGTCGAACACGATGATTTACTATTTGGAAATCAACCTCCCGAAAAAATTAAGGCCTCCAAGACCATTGAAAAACAAGGGTTGCAGATTAAAAAGACGCCGCCAAACCCCAAGACGACGCCTTCGCAGTCTATATCGACGTCCTATCTTTACCAACCATCGACGAGCCGCTCACGCCAGCCGGGAAACTGGGCCGGCCCTCCTCGCTTCCCGTCGAACAGGGGGGGAGAGGAGGGCAGAGGACGAGAGGAACTCCAGTGGGCCGGAAGTCACAAGTTTCAGTCCCAGCACACCAGAGACCTGCTCAGAGCAGACAGCCGCGTGCAACGGCTCAGCAATAGAAGTACACGCTGGAAGAATTCAGCATTTTATTAATTGTTGGCGAAAAATAACGGATAATTCCGAGATTCTAAATTGGGTCGCAGAGGGTTTTTTTATTCCATTTTGTAAAGAAGTAAAACAATTTTTAATTCCATTAAATAATAATTTGCCAATTAATGAGCGACCCTATATATTAGAATCTATACATAAACTTCTAGACCTAGGTGCAATTTCTCCTTGCCAAAAAATTAAAAATGATTTCTTTTCTAGTATATTTTTAGCGCCTAAACCAAATGGGGAAAAAAGGTTTATTTTAAATCTTAAAACTTTAAACAATTTTATTTCTAAAGTTCATTTTAAAATGGAGGATCATAGAACTGCAGCTAGGCTCATGCCCAAATCTGGTTTTATGGCAAATATCGATCTAAAAGAAGCATATTTTTTGGTTCCAATTATAAAATCACACCGAAAATACTTACGTTTTCATTTTGACGGTGTTTTATACGAATTCAATGTCATGCCGTACGAATTGTGTATTGCACCTAGAGTCTTCACTAAACTAATGAAGGAAGTTATGAATTATTTACGTAATCAGGGTTTTATGTCGGTTATATATATAATGTCATTATATATATAAACATGTCGTCGAGATATCGAGATATCTCGACGACATGTTGTGTATGGGACAAACATACACTGAATGTAAAGTCAATGTGCAAGAAACAATAACTTTGTTACAGTGTCTGGGTTTTGTTATTAATAAAAGTAAAAGTAACTTCGAACCCTGTCAAGTCTGTCGGTTCTTAGGTTTTAATTTTAATACAAAAGAAATGTCTTTAAGTTTACCAGTCGAGAAACGTAACAAAATCTTGCAGATAGTAAATAAGTTTATTTTATTACCCAGATGTTCTATAAGAGAACTTTCACAATTTATTGGTATCCTCGTAGCCGCTTGCCCAGCGGTCAAATACGGTTGGCTTTATACAAAGACCCTAGAATACCAAAAATTTTTAGCATTACAGAAATATAAAGATTTTGACGTAAAAATTAATTTAACGCATTGTATATTACCGGACCTATTTTGGTGGAAACAAAACGTTTTGTCTACTAAAAATATATTAAGATTTGAAAACTATTTTAAGTTAGAAATTTTTACTGATGCGTCACTCAACGGTTTCAACGGCTTTCTGTGGTGGAAGACGAGCTTGCGGGGGATGGAAGAAAAATGAATTATCTTTTCATATAAATTACTTAGAGCTGTTAGCAGTTTTCTTAGGACTCAAATATTTCGCTAGTTCATGTTTCGATTGTTCGATACTCTTAAGGATTGACAACACGACAGCTATATGTTATATTAACCGAATGGGTGGAACGCAGTATCCCCAATTAAATAATCTAGCAAAAGAAATTTGGCAGTGGTGCGAGATGCGACAGATATTTTTATTTGCATCTTACATTAGTACATCTGAAAATGTGGAGGCAGATCAAGAATCACGAAGAATAAATTTGGACACAGAGTGGAAATTATCTGAGGAAGCATTCCAAAAAATAGTTCAATCTCTGGGTCAACCACAAATTGATCTATTCGCATCACGCATCAATGCCAAGTGTCGTCAATACGTCTCCTGGAAACCGGATCCTGATGCGGTTTCAGTTGACGCTTTTACAATTAGTTGGCATACTACTTTCTTTTATGCTTTCCCTCCTTTTAGTCTCATTCTAAAATGCTTAAGAAAAATTATTTGTGACAAAGCCACCGGAATTTTGGTTTTTCCGTACTGGCCTGGGCAACCTTGGTTTCCACTCCTCAAACGAATGCTCGTATCAGACTTAATTATATTTTGAACCTAAAGATGAGCTTTTGTGTTCAAATTACAGATCCCGTCACCCGCTCCGTCGCAGCCTTTTCCTGGGGGCCGCGACGCTCTCAGGGAAGCATTCACTAGATTAAATACACCAGATGTAGCGCTAGATCTTATGCTAGCTTCGTTTCAATTAATACCATGAAACAATACTCGGTGACATAAATTGTGGTGGTCTTTTTGTGCCGATAACTCTCTAAATACCTTTGAAGCTTCAACGTCTTCAGTTATTAAGTTTATTGTGGATAATTTTAACAAAGGCGCCTCGTATGGCATTCTTAATAATCATCGGTCTGCCCTATCTTTACTCCTAGGGAGTAATGTCGGTTCAGACGAACGTATAAAACGGATCCTCAAAGGTATTTATAGACAAAAGCCTTCTCGTCCTAAATATATTTCTACGTGGGATCCAAAAATTGTTCTAGATTATGTATCTGCATGGTACCCACATAATAACTTAAACTTGACACAAATTACTAAAAAATTGACAATTTTATTAGCTATTTGTACTTCTCATAGAGTGCAAACGCTTGCATTGATTAAAATTTCTAATATAAGTAGGACAGATTCAGGTATAAGAATACTAATAAGTGATATAATTAAGACCTCGGCAGCTAATCGCGACCAACCTATTTTGTTTTTGCCTTACTTTAGCAGTGACCCAAAAATATGCCCGGCTAAGGCTTTGGAAGACTATTTGCTGGCTACATCAAATTTAAGAAATGATGAAACAGCAGATAATCTTTTAGTGAGTTATAAAAAACCTCACAAGAAGGCGACGTCACAAACGATCAGCAGGTGGATAAAACAGACACTCGCGGAAAGCGGCGTGGACGTGTCCATGTTCAGTGCACACAGCACTCGACACGCCTCCACCTCGGCGGCAGCCTCCGCAGGTGTCTGCATCGACACCATCAGGAGAACGGCCGGCTGGACCAGCTCGTCCGCCGTATTCGCGCGCTTCTACAACCGTCCTGTGGTCGATGACGGAGCCATATGCTCCGTCATCGACCACAGGACGGTTGTAGAATCCGTTTGTGGAGTTACCGATAGCACTAATTGAGTGCCATATTTGTTAATTTTCACATAAGGCTGATTATTATTAATTGTACTTATAATGTTAAATTAACTATAAGAGTAATAAAAAGTTTTTTCCTACTTTGTATCTTACTGACTCTAAACATCTACATTGTTAATTACTGTATCTGAAGAATGAAGCGACGAAATATAATATAAGATCAAACGAACTTCTTGAAGTGAAGTTCGATCATTATTATATGAGTCGCTTCATTCGAAGATACAAAGTTCCCACCCACCCACAACCAACAGGGAAAAAACACAATTCTCTAAAAGAATGAGGCAAGCCGGCTGGCGCAACATGGTGGTAAGCAAAATAAAAATTTTCGATTACCCTAAAAATCGATTCTCTTAACGTGCGGATTAATGCCTGTTAGGTTAAAGGACTACATTGTTAATTACTGTATCTTCGAATGAAGCGACTCATATAATAATGATCGAACTTCACTTCAAGAAGTTCGTTTGATCTTATATTATAAATGATTGAACCTATTGACACTAATGACACTAATGACACTATGACACTATTGACACTAATGACACTAATGACACTATTGACACTAATGACACTAATGACACTATTGACATTAATGACACTGTTGACACTAATGACACTATTGACATTAATGACACTAGTGACACAAATGACACTATTGACACTAATGACACTATTGACACTAATGACACTATTGACATTAATGACACTATTGACACTAATGACACTATTGACACTATTGACACTAATGACACTATTGACACAAATGACACTATTGACACTATTGACACTAATGACACTATTGACACTAATGACACTAATGACTCTATTGACATTAATGACACTATTGACACTAATGACACTATTGACATTAATGACACTAATGACACTATTGACACTAATGACACTATTGACACTAATGACACTATTGACACTATTGACACTATTGACACAAATGACACTATTGACACTAATGACACTATTGACACTAATGACACTATTGACATTAATGACACTATTGACACTAATGACACTATTGACATTAATGACACTAATGACACTATTGAAACAAATGACACTATTGACACTAATGACGGCTATTAGTACCGGTGCTGGATTAGCCGGATGGGCCGTGAGTAAGGCGCATAAGAGTTCTTAGTTTGTATTTTTGAAAACTGTCAGCCCGAAAAACTTAAATAACTTCACGGACTTTTACTTAACAGCCATTGGCAAACGTAGGTAGCAATATATGGCTATCCGCAATACCAGCCACATTGCAAGTGCATTTCCGCTTTTTATTAGGTCTTTACCTATGAAATTGCCGTTTTGTATGAAAAAAATTAAACGAATTTTTTTAATGTATTTTTTATTTGTATTTATCGAAGTAATCACCCATGCAATCAATGCATCTTTGCCAACGCAGTAGCAGTTTATTGATGCCCTTCTTAAAGAAATCAGCTGGACGGGAGGCAACAAATTCTTCAAATACATTTTGTACTGCCTCTCGGGTATTGAATTTTATTCTCGCCAAGAAGTTATCCAAATTCTGGAAAAAGTAGTAGTCTGTAGGCGCAAGGTCTGGTGAGTAGGGCGGATGACGGAGAGCTTCCAACCCCAGTTCTTGCAACTTGGAGACCATCTGCTGTGCAGTATGAGGTCGCGCGTTGTCGTGCAGGAGCAGCGGAGACGAGCGATTGACCAATGCTGGTCGGAGATGTGCCAGCTTCTCCATCATTGTGTTCAGTTCTTCACAGTACACATCTGCAGTAATGCTCACCCCATTTGGTAAGAAGCTGTGATGAATACCGGCGCTAGACCACCAAACAGTGACCATCACTTTTCTAGGGGTAAGTTTTCGTTTAGGGCATTGTTTAGGTGCTGAACCAGGATCCAACCAACTTGCTGAGCGCTTTCGGTTATCAAACAGAATCCATTTTTCATCACAGGTAACAGTGCGGTTCAAAATTCCTGAATTTGTGTGTCTGTTGAGCAGTGCAAGGCACGTCTCGACGCGTACTTCGCGCTGGCGATCATTGAGTTCGTAGGGCACCCATTTGTCAAGCTTTTTTACCTTGCCAATTTGACGCAAATGGACCAATATTGTTTTAACGCTAACGTCGAAAGCTGCTGCTAATTCAGCCGTAGATTGTGTATCATCAGCTTCCACAATCGCCTTTAATTCGTCATTGTTGACCAAAGTCTTCGGACGACCGCGAGGTTCATTTTTCAGGTCAAAATTTCCAGAACGAAAGCGAGCAAACCAATAACAGGTGGTGCGTTGGTTTGTAGTGTTAGCTCCGTAAACGTCGTTGATGTTGCGTGCCACTTGTGCCGCGTTGCTGCCACGATGGTACTCATATCCCATAATTACTCGAATTTTTAACGTATCCATGATGACGAAAAAGATTGAAATGCAATGAAAATGTAACACTAATCAATTATCAAATGACTACTTTTGGAAAAAGAATTCCATGTTTTTAAAATAAAATTTATTTGAAATTAGAATTCTTAGCCAAACAAAAAATATTTTGATTTGAAATGGCAGAACACTGCAGAACGGCAATTTCATAGGTAAAGACCGAATTATAATTATAATTTCATAATAAAGCCTTACCAATAAGCACATATCTGACACGATCCCGCCCTGGGTTCGGCCATAGCAGACCTATCTTCAAAGAAATATAATTCAGCTTGAAAATCTCTTCAAAACTTAGCCGGCTCGCATATGGAACTGAAAACATAATTATTATCGTAAATTCACTAATAAATCACTTGCATCCTAATACATTACGAAATTTGATATAGATATTGTATAATAAACATAAATATATTCATTTTATGTAATGTTTTTTCGTAATTGTTTGAATAAATTGAAATAAACATTGATATTTTTATCTATATATCACGTGAGCTAAAACACGATACGCTCGGATGTGACGTCATTATAGCATTAATCAAAGTGATTAGCCAATTCACAAAATTTCCTCGGGTACTTAGCAAGGGGCCAGACCGATGTGGTGTGAAGCGTCTAAAGATATTAATTTATTATTATATCCCGCGAATGTACAGTTTCTTTCAAACGAAGTCGCGCAAAATCTAGTAGGTAATAAAATAAATAACGTTCCTTATAGCGGCGTCAAGTAGGTACTTACCATTTTCATTCTTCGCTTTTATTTTATTCATTTTGCCACCTTAATAACTTTCTCAAGTCCTGGTATAGGGAACAGTAACTGAAATTGATAGTAGAAGAAATTAAATAGAAAACAGTATCATGATATTGATTGTACTGCCGGTTCTTAGCAGAAATTCATGTACTACAATAATAATACACAAACTTCTTGCACTTTTTCCACTTAATTTAATGTTTTACGTAAAAATTTTTTCAACACGACCGCCTAAATCTTAAATTCATATTTAAGAACACATGAGTAAGTTCTCAGAGTAAACAGTATATAAAAATCAATCAATATTTTATTGAAATTTGTGTGTTTAAGTTAATATATATATTAGTAGTAATAGTTCATTGATTCCTTTACTAAAAAAAAACCATTAGGACAGGAATCAATAAAACTTTGAAGGCGCTTTGGACTGCGCCATCGGAGTTGAATTTTTTCCCTTGCAAGAAGTTATCCAAATTTCGAAGAAAATGGTAATCTGTTGGAGCAAGGTCCGGGGAGTACGGTGGATGTCTTAGACATTCCAATTGAAGCTCCTCTAATTTGGTAGCCGTCTGTTGTGCAGTGTGTGGTCTAGCGTTGTCCTGAAGCAGCAGTGACCTAGAGCGAATGACCAACCTCGGTTGTTTAGCAGCTAGCTATTCCATCATGATTTACAGTTACTGGCAATAGACATCTGCCGTAATCTGACCAGATTTAAGAAAGCTGATGTGAACGACACCGGCACTAGTCCACCAAACGCTCACAAATAACTTTTTTGAGTCAATTTTCGCTTGGGGCAGGCTTTGGCTGGTTCGCCAGGGTTCAACCATTGATCGCAATGGCGTTTCCGATTATCGTACCCGATCCACTTTTCATCACAGGTAATGATTCGATTTAAAATCCCTTCAATATTGTGCCGGTTGAGTAATGTAACGCAGCAGTCGACGCGCGTTTGTCAATTTGCTGCGCTCAATTCATGAGTACCTTTCAAGCCCTTTCACCTTCCCAATTTGCTTCAAGTGGATTAAAACAGTTTTATCACTTACACCGCAGCCTGCAGCTAACTCGGTCGTGGTTTGCGATGGATCCGCTTCCACAATAGCCTTAAATTCTTCATTATCAACTTTGTTCTCTGGCCGTCCACGGGGCTTGTTCTGCAGGTCGAAATTTCCAGAACGAAAACGTTGGAACCAAAAACGTACTGTGTTTTCTTTTGCGACACCACCACCATATGTAATGACCTAATACTTGGACGAACAATATAATAGCGTTTTTTTTCCTCGTCAAATTTTTTAGTTTTAACTAGCTGACATGGGCCGACTCGACTGATGTCATGTGGAAAACCTGTCCCGCGGCAGTACAAAATATACAGAGTGTTTCTTCTCGATATTAAGATATTTTAACAACAGATAATAGGCCTAAATTTTCGACAAAATACGCCTTTTTGAGGTCATAAGCCTCAGACCCCTGAGCAACAAGCAGTGGCGTAGCGAGCCTTACGGGGGCCCCGTATGAAAAATTTTGGGGGGTAGCCCAAAGGTAAAAATTCACAAAAGGGAAAAAGTTTTAGTATAATTTTTGTATTTGAGAACTCATCACATTACATACATAACGTCCCTATTCAAGAGCTTTCTCACATTGTAAAAATTTGTACTAAAATCATCATCAGATCGGAGCGGGCCAAACATGTTTCAAAATATTTTACCGGTTACAATTTCATAAAACATTATAACGTAACCTGCAAACTCTACAATAATAATAGAGATTTCATGTAATGAATGGCGAGCAAGCGAAGCGAGCGAGGCGAAATGTTATCGAATATTTTATTTCTGGGTGGCCCGAAATTTTTAAAAAGTTGCCCCTTGAAAATAGAAGCAGAGTTAACATACCCACGTTGAAATACTGTCATAACACTAGCTGTTGCCTGCGGCTCCGCCCGCGTAAATACAGTATCCCAAAGTAACACTGTACTTTTTCGGGATAAAAAGTAGCCTATGTTTTAATCCAGAGCCTAAGCTACTACTATACCAAATTTCATCGAAAACCATTTAGTAGTTTTTGCGTGAAAGAGTAACAAACATCCATCCATCCATCCAGCCATACATCCATCCATTTGATCAACGTGTTAGTTAACAGAAGTAATGTCAAACCACATGTCAAACGCTGTTTTCGGATTCTGGAAAGTTAAGTTAGTTAAGTCAGTTTTTACTAGCATTAATTGCCCAAATTGCCAATTGCCCTGGCAACATAACAACATAAATATCATGCAAATATGTCCAAGGAGTAAAAGTTTCATATAAACTTTTATCCCCTATTTTACCATTTTACCCTCCTAGGGGCTGAATTTTAGAAAACGCTGAATTCGTAATTCATTAATTTTTTTACTCAATTCATATGAAATATCATGCAAATATGTCCGCGGAATAAAAAGTTGCATACAAATTTTATCCCCTATTTTACCCCCTTAATTTGAAAAATCCTTCCTTAGTGGATGGATGCCCATGTCAATTGTCAGATGAGAAATACGTGTGCAAAATTTCAAATTTCTAGCCTTAAGGGTTTGGCCGGTGCGTTGATACATCAGCCATATATAGATAGATAGAAGATAGATAAATCAAATATAGAATAGATTTGTCGTAGCTAATTTCTCACAAAGTAACCGACAAGCAGTTATCCTCTTACTACCAAAGTAGTATTAAGTAGCGATATTCTGATTGAGGTATTATTTCATCTCATATCTTATTTGCTTTCCTTGTGAGGAGATAACAAGAGCTTGTTGTTAACTTATTATAGGGTAATTTACCTACTATCTCGTCTTCCAATGAATAGTTTTAGTTAGCTTAAAAAAATATATAAATAATCTCTAGCGTTATATGACTAGTTTTTAAAATCCTACTTCCTTACTTATATTAAGTGTAAACAAGAATAGATGTTTGGATGTTGGTTACTCTTTCACGCAATAACTACCGAACGGATTTTGATGAAATTTGGAATGGTAGTAGTTTATGCTCTGGATTACCACACAGGCTACTTTTTGTCCCGAAAAAATACAGTGGTCCCGTGGGATACTAAATTTAAGCTAATTTTTAAAATAATTGAAGGAAATCGCAATAAACTTTTTAAGTGCTTATTTTTGACGCCTCACCTTTGTAATGTTATGGCGTCCTTCGTCCTAAAACATAGACTGTTTGAGTATACAGTTCTTAACTAGATTTTCTAGACTTTTCTAGAATAACAGTAGACTTAACCGGACAATGCCAAGCCTTTCTAATTACGACTTCTGCATAAACGTTCTTTTATATGGGTATGTTAAAGACTGTTGGTAGGGTTGGCACAAATTATAATAGAGGTTTTCAATTTCTTCGTAATCTATCTTCGTAAGTTCTTTTTGTCTCACTACTTAAACGTCATACTTATTTTTTAGTGTGTCTGTTTTGTTAATGCCAGTTCATACCGCGCGACTCTGCGCTGCATTTTTAAGATAGCTATTCAAAATTGAACTTAATTCACTACACAAAAAGATACACGTTTTTATATGACATTAGATCTCTCTCTCTCTCTTTATATGACCTGGGGTTCCTATAACTCCATTCTTATCGGCTTCACTTACCATTTAGCTTTTGAAGACCCTTATCCAAATCCCTACCCTATTATACAGGCTAGGGCCTCCCTATGAAGGAGAACCAGCCTTTATCACTGCTACACAGTAGCCTCAGTTAGGTACTATTCGCTACTGGTTCCACGAGAAAACAATTACCCACATAATATGTCAGGTGAAGATAATATTCGTCGAATATTTTATTACCTCAAGAGCTTCGTTATTGCCTCGTAAGCATAATCTATCGCCGCGTGTCTCGACAATATTATTTTTTAATAATTTCTGTGCGAGTACATTTTTAGCCCCTGACGAAACCCTTTTATTTTTATATGTTTGACGCGTCTGTCTGTGTGTGTATGTGTGTGTCTGTCCGTGGCATCATAGCTCACAAATGAATAAACCGATTTTGATGTACTTTGTTTTGTTTGAAATCTGACGTGATCAAGAGTGTTCTTACTTCTTAGCTGTAATTCATCATCATCAGCTCGCTCACTGCTTGACAATTCGGGGATTACTTCATTTATTATTATTTTTATGCTTTTTTTACATCATTACGTTTCTATATGCGATAGCAAAGTCAAAGTGTTATTCAAAGTAAAAACTATTTACTAGACGAACGCCAAAGTGTCTTTGTTTTTTAACCCCACCTGTTACGGGTAATATTGAATAAAAGAAGAATTTCCCGTGACAATTTATATTTTAAAAAAATAAGGTTCGTAGGCAGAAGGCCGTACGTGACTGGTTTAGCCTCTAGTGTCCTTAGGGATTGGTGGGGCTTTTAAACCACACGGCACGTAGCTGTATCTGTCGACGGTAAGGTGTGACAACTCGTGGCGCGGGAACCCGACTCCGGTGGCGCTTTCGGGACTTTCTAGGAACTCGTCACGACGTTGATCGTCTAGGAGCAGGCAGTCCGCATGCAGTGGCCAGATGGTCCTCCGTCTTTAGCGTAGGACTCAGAGGGCGAAGTGATAGCCAAGCTATGCTAGCTATATATGTAGCTAGCGGTGCGTTGTACCCGTACCGTAGTTGGCGGTGCTTGTACCCGTGCCGTAGTTCCCTGGAAATATTGCATACCAATGTGTGAGAAGTGTGGGCCGCAGCTCCATGGTTCTAGCCTCCAACGATCCAAACCATGGGCTGTGTCACCATAACAAAATAAAGGATAAGCAAAAATAAAGAGATAAGATGATAAGATGATATTAAGGACAATCAAAGTATGGATACAAACATCCTAATATCCTAACAATGCTAAATCGGAAAGATAAAACTACAAATCAAATTTTGGCCAATCAAATTTTACTTTTAACAACTAATTTTATCAAGGTGATATTTTACATGAAATATAATTGTTTTAATACAAGCGTGATTTACCAAATATTCGCAACACATATATAAAAGAAAAGTCACCGTGAAAACGGGATTAAGATATAATTATTATAACGACTACATCTTGAGTCTATAGAAAATTTTATTCAAAAAGGAAACGCCAAGGAAGAAGTGCCATATATACCCTCCTCCGTCGTCTTTTTTAAACTTTTGACAACTATGAAACTAAAGCGTAAAGAGAAAAAATCCACATATCAAAATAAAATATATTATATTAATAATCAATATATTATGTAATATAATAATATATATCTACTGTATTTTAATAATTATTCAAAATCAAATTACCATCCTTTAAGATTTAAGACGGAAGTAAAATCGATCTATGAATCAAATATTAAAGCAAGGCTAATGCCGTTTTAGTAAGGACGTGCGCCGATAGATGGCGCTTTAATCCTCTAAATGACTAAATAATTAAATATACAAATCATAGATGACGGTGATTTTACGGAGAGGAAATGGAACTACGTTACACAACTAAAAATAAACGGTCAAAACCTTTTTAAAAACGTTATTAATATAAACGGAGTTATGCTTCGGCACGAATGGGCTGGCTCGATCGTGTCAATACCACGGCCTCACAGAAAACCGGCGTGAAATAACGCTTGCGTTGTGTTTCTCCAAGTGAGTGAGGTTGCCGGAGGCCCAAGGGGGTTAGTGATTTTAAGGACCAGGGACGCAAGTGCGCAACACCAGAGGACTCACAAGTGTAACTCCTCCGGTGTTGCAAGCGTCCATGGGCGACGGTAATCGTTTACCATCAGGCGATCCGACTGCTCGTTCCTGGTCGATTTCATTAAAAAATAACACTAAAAATGCACTTAAAATACTATCGGGCAACATAACATATAACATAAACAAAATTGTTATACTTCGCACTTTTCAGCCTACGTATCTTAAGTAATGTTTGTACAACATTTACATTTTCCCTATTTGGGGAAGCGGTTAAGAGGACCTTTAGTAAAGGAGGTTTAATGTAGGCAGACCCTATGAGACTTAAGTGTATTCACAGGCTTACAGGTACAGATACTCAGTACCTCTAGAAAACACTGAAGGTCAATTTAGACCACAAATCTACGTCCAAAGGTGAGGTCCAGATGTACGCAATGTGCTATGAAATATCTTTGTAAATTTTTTTTAAAGGTTATAGAAAAAATTTGATTCAATTACTTCCTACTAAAGTCCAGTGGGTTCCTATAACTCCATTCCTATCGGCTTCACTTACCAGTTTTGAAGACCGTCGTCCAAATTCCTAAAAAAAACCTATTATACGGGCTATGGCTTCCTTGTCAAGGAGAACCAGCCTTCGCCACTGCTAAGCTCTGATCTATAATCCCCGTTCTTGATGTTGACAATTAGTAGATAGGGACTCCATAGAAGAACTCTACTAATGCCCGGTTTCTATGTTTTTTGTCGGCCGTTTATCTATTCAATAGCGCTTTTGATTGGATTACGCAAACGCGTAAAGCTATCAAAAGCGCAATTGATAAACTACCGACAAAAAACCTCAGATAGCGGGCATTAGAAAATTGAGGGGCTATTTCAAAATTTACAATGAAAACTGTGTTTTATAAAACTTAGTGCTCACTGATCGCGTTCATACGTTGATGTCAATCTTGTTTACCGTCATACGGGTTTCACCATATTTATGTTAATCGCGATAACGAAAATATAATAGTTAAATTAGGTAATTATAATAGTATAGATGTAAAAAATCTTTACACAAATATGATTTTTTTTAATTTTCGTTATGTGAGCACTACATCATGCAAACATCACAACTGTTATCTCTTGACATTTCGTACGTGACAGCTCTTGAACGCGTTCAACGAAGTTAAACCAACGAAATCCAGATTTCATAACTTAAAGTCGGCTTAGCTAAAATCGTGTTTAGTTTGTGCTGATGAAATAAAATTTGGATTAATAAACTCGTTTAAACTCGTATAACGAGTTTTGCGTATACTGATCTCGTTTAATTTGATCGTTGAAATCAGTCCTGAGTGTAAATCTATTCTACACAATTCGAGATTAATCCCGCCTTAATTCGTCCATTATTAATTAAATATTGACGCTGCCTACGTAAACATCTAACCAAAAACATCGAAGCACCAGCCCTAAGCTACAATTAGTATAATGCTACACATTTTAATATGACGTAATTAAATGTTACGAAATAAATGTGTATTAATTAATTAATGTTATTACAACGGATTAAAGTTATAAATCTGTTTACTAATAATTTATTGGATTTTGAATTTTAATGAGGTTCATCATCATCGACTTGAATTAGTTTTGTTTACTTTGAATTCACTGTTCGAACTCGTCGTAATTAAGCTTCAAAATTAAGAAGATTGTGTAGAGAAATAGTTAAAATTTATGCCGAATTTAAAAGGGGAATTATTTAGAAAATAAATTTTATTTCATACTTTTTGTGCATTTTTACTTTGGAAGTCGGTTTTAATTTTTTTGTTTAAAAATATTAATTTTTCTCTATATTATTATGAATACTATAAGAAAGTTATAAATACAAAAAAGCCTCCGCTATTCTTACTCTCTCGGTAAGACTCGCGGTAATACTCAAGTGTTATTTCATCCCAGTTTTCTGAGAGGCCGTGGTATTTGCCCAAATAAGCATTACCAATCTGAGAGTCTACCAAACAATCACCAGTGATGATATTGATTAGATACTATATAAATAATAATAATATATATTGTTATAGACGGCGGCAAAAATGTAGCAATAATCAATATATTATATTGATGATGATGATCACGAATATAATTTCAGCAATAGCGAAAATTCAAAGACATTGATATCGGTACACAAAACTGATGAGTAGTTAGTACCTATGTCATCATAATAATATATTGGTGTCTCGTGTGAAGATGGTGGTGATGTTGATGATGATTACTGTAAGTGTTGTGATAGCATACTTCAGAAAAAGTTAAAATCATCATATGTGTCCATATAAATTTCGAGGAGTTCCCTTATTCCTCATGGATTCCATCATCAGGTCACCACTTTGATGTCAAAAGGACCAATTGAGGATTATACCCTATACTTATATGAAAAAAATAATTTTGAAAATCGGTCCAAAGACGGCGGAGTATTCGTTGATCATACAAAATATATATATTTATATATATTAGCCGAACGTATAACCACCTCCTTTTTTTGAAGTCGGTTAAAAATAGATATTCAAGGGGCGTATTCAGTATTAGATTATCGTTCCAAAAATATGTAAACCTTAAATTTAGTTCAGATTATCCTATAAAATACTTAAATTCCATTCATAACCGCGTGGCCATACTTCGCGGTGGGCGTGTGACATTCGATGCCGGCACGTTGTACGTGCGTGTTGTCAGGAAATGTCAATACCGTTTTTTTTCTGTAAATTACGATTTTTTTTAAGTTTTGCATATTGTTAAGCTATATAACATAAAGCTACAATGATACTTATGTAATATTGTAGCTTAATGTTGAGTTAAATACTTTTAAACTAAACGAAGACGAAAGTTCAATACATAATTAAAACCATCGAGCGGAACATTCGCCTGTGAAAAATCCAAATTGTTTCTCCGCCGCCCCATTTCTTCTCGAATGCGACACGAGTTCACCCGACTTTAAACTGTAAACAGTGTTGTTAGAGTTTAAATTTGAACGTCAGAAGTCACGAAGGCTGAACAGTGTCTATAATCTTGTTCAGATGAAGAGTTAATGGTCTCTGAAATATGCACGATTTTGTCTTCGTGTGTAATTTACGTTGGAGTCTCCAGTCTGTATCGCTTTACTTAATTGCTCAAGAAGTATAAAGACAGCCTAATGTCTGACAATGTAGGGCAACATTTTAGAAGGAGAATAGGGAATATACATAGAACAGAAAATTCACTTTAATTAAAATATATCTATTATATATACACTAAACTTTTTAGTTTGTCGCCATAGTTCCATAAAACAAAGGAGATAACTTTTTTGGCCTTTTCTGAATATGCCGGCCAACAAAAAATAATGGTACATGTATTTAGTACTAGTCATTTGGAGCAATAGTTAATATGGCAGCAAAGTTGTATGGTTACTATAAGTCAAGTTATACAAGTTCTATGATTTGTCATTTTCATACATTGTCTGATTTCTGAAAGTGAGGAAAAATATAAAATAATGATAAATATTGCTAATACTAATCATCCGAAGTCATTGTGAAATGAAATGAGTAACAGCTAGCCCTTCCGGAGACGTCTTCTCGCGCTGGGCCCCTGAAAAGGGCCTTGGGCGGGGAACCAATACCAGGGGCTAGAGCCCCTCTAATTGGGGTGGGATGACGCGCCCAGTACTAATACTGGACGCATTTTATCAGTTTTGAGGGAAGACCCCCTGCGGCAGAACGCAGGGGAAACCCGAGATGTCAAGAGAATGACGATGGTGGCGAGGGCGGCCAAGACCTGTAGAGGACTCCGGCGACGCGTGGGGTCCTGGTCCGGGGACCAGGAACCAGTACACCCCCGCGGGAATGGCGAAGGCGACCCGGGGCGGGCGGTGTCCTTTCCGCACCAGCTAGGTTCGGTGAGCAAGTGGGTGGTGCGTGCGGTCCTAGGTCGAACGTGAGCTAGACCTCGATGAGGCCGGGCTGTACGACGACTCGGAGTCCGCACAGGAATAGTCAAACTAGTCGCGGCTATATAGCCCCGGGTCATGGTCTGTCATGTTTACACAGGTAAGCACAACATAGAACACACTAGTTACACAACAGTCAACACTGAACGGCAACAAGTGTACGTATCACAAAACAAAAAGTAGTCACACTTAACGTGGAAAGACGATACACTAAGTGTACGCACACGAAGACGGTACACACACTTAGGGGGGCTGTCTCCTCGGGACCCAACGTTGAGCCGAGACTCAACGGGAGGCCAAGATCAGGGCAACTCCCGAGCAAGGCGCAAATCCACACCTTATTCTAATGAATAAGGTGTGAATTGACGATCGCTATCAGGAGTTTCTAGGCACTGCACTAAAGGCGGGATCGACACGTAGGGGCGCGTAGGCAGGGCTACGACGTATACGCTACGGAGCGACTGAGAACGCGCGCGCACTAGTGGAGACAGTACGAATTCCTTAGAGAAGGAGACTCTTCTCTCTCGACACCGGGCCCCTGAAAAGGGCCTTACGGCGGGAACCAAACCCAGGGGCATAGCCCCTCTATTTGGGTTGAGATGACGCGCCCAGTACGAATACTGAGCGCTTGAGTCATGAGTTTTAGGGGAAGACCCCTCCCATGGGTTTCCCCCGCGTTCTGCCGCGGGGGAAACCCATGGGAGGGCAGCCGACAACAACAATCCAGGCCCGACCGAGACCGGCGGTCGGCTCCAAACGGCGCGTGGGGGTCCCGACCCGGGGGCCGAGAAACGTGTTTGGGTCCACTCCCTCACGCGCCGTGTTTACCGGACCGCGGAACGAACGACCTGGGGAAAGAGGGGGAAATTGTAAAAACTTCCAGGCCCCGACTTTTTATGTCGGGAAGGTACGCCCCGAGGACGACGGGGTGGCAATAGGGCTGCCACTCGTCAGGCCCCGGACGCGGTTTGGACAAGATTCGCCGGCATCTGGTTTGCCGGCGAAGGGGGAAAGGTAGGGGGGGGGGGGGGGGGGGATTACAATCCCGCAGTGGTGGTGGCGCAGTTGCGCCAAGGCGCGTCAGTGCGCTAGGTGTGGCGCATCAGTGCGCCTGGGCTCCTCCTCTTCGGGGGCGGTGGGGCGGGCGGGCATGCCACGGCGCCAGGTCGGTCAATTCGACCAAGCGCGAGGCATCCGCCCGCGCGAACAGGAGCAGCTTCGCGGAGAGCTGGGCCACAAAGGCCTCCACGCTCTCCACCCTGAGGTCCCTGGCGATTGTGGTGTTACGGACGTACCACGGTGCGCCCGCAATTCGGCGCAGCACCCGGTTTTGGGCTCTCTGCAACAACCCTTTCTGGGGTGCAGAGAGCAAGTGGTGCCACGCGGGTGCCGCGTACGTCAGGCGGGACCGTACGTACGTCCGGAAGAGGGCGATGCGCATCCTCAGGGGGATCTGCGGGGACGCGTAGGCCGGGCGCAGCAGCGCGACCGCCGCGTTCGCCTTCGCCACCGCCGATGAGCACTGGGGGGCCATGGAGAGTCGGCGGTCCAGGGTGACCCCGAGATACTTTGCTGTCCTTCCCCACGGGATCACAGCATCACCAATCTTCAGAGGCGCCGGAAATGAGCACCTCGTGCTGACGGCGAGCGCCTGGGACTTACCTGCGTTAACAGAGAGTCGCCATTTGCTCAGCCAGTCAGGGAGGAGATCCAGCGTCCTCTGAATCTTGATGGCAGCATGCTCGGTGGTCAACCAGGAGGAGAAGTACGCCGTGTCGTCGGCGTACAACGCCACGGAGGTGCCCCGGTCCGCGGGCACATCGCTGGCGTAAAAGTTGTAGAGTCCTGGTGAGAGGACACTACCTTGGGGGACGCCTGCGGCGATGGGGCGCTCATCGGAGAGGACTCCGTCAACGCGAACCCTGAAGGTCCTGCCGGAGAGGAAGGAGGCCACTAGCCTTACCAGGGGGGGAGGTACGTTGGCCCGGATGAGCTTGCAGAGCAGACCTTCATGCCAGACACTGTCGAACGCCTTGTCCATATCTAGAAATACGGCTACCGACGATTCCTTTTTGTTAGCCGCAACGGACAGGTGGTAAATAACACGTACCAGCTGGAGGGTGGTACTCAGGTTGGACCTGAACCCGAACTGTTCCTCATGAGGAGGGAGGTAAGGGGAAAGGTGTTTTAGAAGGAGGAGTTCAAAGACTTTGGAAAGGGTGGAAAGGAGGGTAATGAGCCGGTAGCCCTCAGCCCTTCTTAGGTTCTTGTGGGGCTTGGGTATGGTTCCAACCAGACCCAATTTCAAGGGGGAGGGGAAGTGGCCGGTCCTGACAATACCATTATAGAGGCGAGTCAGGGCGGCCACCGTCCTGAAGGGAAGGTGGCGGAGAGCGGAATTTGGAATTCCATCTGCACCGGGGGCCTTTTTTGGTTTTAGGCAACGGAGGGTCTTTTGGACCTCCCTCGGTGAGAAGGAGAAATTTGGGGGGAGGGGGGGGGGGGGGGAAGAAGGAAAACCTTTACCTCCTCAGAGACCGCTCGGGTGTGTTCCGTTGCGGTCGTCGGCAGCGGTGAAAACTGGCGCTCTAGGTGTTCGGCATGAATGTCTGCTCTGTCTTCTGCACGGTACCTGAGGTTGCCATCTGGGTGGAACAGGGGGCACACGGGGGCTGTGACTCCGGTAGGGCTGCGGCAAAAGCGGTGAAGGGAGGGCCAGTCCTCACCCGCCTCCAGGATGCGTTGAGTCCAATCCGCAGCGTTTAGGTCCTGAAGGGCATTTTTTACCTGGGATGTAAGGCGGTTAAGCTGCGTCTTCAGGGTGGGGCAGCGGCTGAGCTGCCATCTTCGGCGCAGGCGCTTCTTTTCGCCTATGAGGTCGGCGGTGTGCCGAGGGAGAGTGGGCCGCTTGAAATGGCGGTGGGTAGGCGGCTGGGTTGCCGCGTCCATCGCGGCTACGATCGCCTCGGTGATCTGCAGAGTCATCGATTTGACGTTCTCTGCAGAGTCCACCGGGAAATTGGGGGTGCTCTCATGCAGCCGCGATGCGAAAGCGTCCCAGTCGCGGACTGGGCGGGGAGGAAGAGGGGGGACGCTTGCGGGAGCGGCGCGTATGGTGGCTAAGACTGGGAGGTGGTCGGAGCCGTGGGCCACATCGAGCACCTCTTGATGGAGGTCACCCTGGAGTTGATGGGCGATTGCCACGTCAAGGACGTCCGGAGTGTATCGGGGGGTCTCGGGGTAGTGGGTGGGGTAATATGTTCCCACCACCGAGTACCCGACTCGTTCTGAGTCGGCGAACAAACGGTTACCATCCGAGTTGGGTGCGCGGGATCCCCATCCGGGGTGCTTGCAGTTCAGATCTCCGGCAATCACTGTCGGCTCTTCTGATAGGAGCCTGTGGATGTCGGAGATATCTAAACGCGACCCCGGAGGTTTGTAGCATGCATAGATGTGCGTGCGGTGCGACCCGAGGAGTACCTCCACTCCAAGGGCGTACAGCGATGAAACTGAGGGGGGGGGGGGGGGGGGGGGGAGTTGGTGCAGGACTTTTCTGCCGACCAGAACGGCGAGACCTCTGCACACCTGCTCACCCCCCGGATAGTCCTGGCGGTACACGTGGTAGCCGGGGGCACTGAAACGGTCCTGAGGGGACAGGAGGGTTTCGCTCAGCAAGGCGACGTCCACCTCGTACTCCCGAAGGAGGTGGCGGATCGGGGCCACCTTGCCGCGGACCCTCCGGACGTTCCAGTGGACTGGGGCGTGGGAAGCCATTTGGAAATTAGGGAGGCAAAGAGGGTGGCCCCCTCAGAGAGGGCCTTCAGGAGGGTCTGGAGAATTTCTTCCCCGGCCAGGATTCTATTGAAGACATCCATGGCCAGGGAGAGCAGGGCTTGTAAAAGCTGGGCCGTGGTCCTGGGGACTCTCGGCGGCGAGAAGAAGGGTTGACACGAGGGGGCAAAATGGCTGTAGTGATCGCCGGGTTTGCGGGCTCGGTGGAGAGCTCGGTCACCTCAGGTTTGGTGACCGGCGGGACGGTGCGTTTAGTGCGCGCAGGACGCGGGGGGCGCGGGGTGTGCTGCGGTAGGGGGGGGGGGGGGGGGATTAGGATGGCCTCATCAGCCGGCGGGGCTGCTACAACAGGGGGGAGGGGGAGGGCGAGGGGCTCGTACTCCGAGTCCGTGGCGGCATTCGAGGTCGTACCGGATTTGGCCCTCTTTTTGGTCCGGGTCCTGAGGAGGGGGCGGTGGATGCGGCGGGACGGGGGGTGGGGTCATTGGCCTCCGCCATTAGAGAAATGGCGGAGGGTGGCGGCGGAGGAACCTCTCTTTCGGAGATGGTAGGGGCGTCACTCACCCGAATTGTGCGCACCCGTTTCGTGGTCCGGGTTGTGCGGGCAGTAGAGCCCGCATGGCGGTTCCTGGCCTCCCGAAGGAAGACCGGGCAATTTCGGCTGTTGGCGGGGTGGGGCCCCTTGCAGTTTACGCAAGTGGGCTGGTCCGTTAGAGGTCGGGGGCAGTCGGAGGCGGCGTGCTCCTCGCCACATCTGACGCACGCCGGCTTTCGGTGGCAGTTCCGGCTAGAGTGCCGAAATTGCTGGCAGCGGTGGCACTGGGCAGGACCATTCTTCCCACGCCAAGCTTCCACCTTGATGTCCGGCATATTCAAAATTTCTGTTACCTGGTAGATGCCTGGTACCAGGTTCGGGGTGTGTCTCAGCAGGACAAAGTATGAGCAACCGGGTCGGTCCCTTCTGGCAAGAATTCGGGACACGTGCTCTACTACGAAGCCTTTGGTGGAGAGATCCGCTGCTATCTCCTCGGTGGGCGTGTTGATCGGGAGGCCGTGTATGCCTACCTTTAGTCCTCGGTCCTGGGGTAGCGCGTATGAGTACCAGCTGACCTGAGTGGACTTGTTCAGGTCAGACAGGTACCGCTGCACACACCTGTACTCGTTCTCGCTGTGTGGGGAGAACTTTACCCCCAGTCCTAGCGGCTTCGCGTGCGGGGGGTGCCCCAGGAGGTCCCTGAGGCGGCGGAAGTGGCCGATCCAGTCATCCAGTTTCTCCACTATGAGTGGGGGGCACCTGGGGGCTGCTTTCGGCGGCAGTGAGGTCACATTTTCTGAGGGAGAGGCGGTAGTTACCGTGGTAGCCTCCATCGGCGAGGGGCCCTCGAAGTAGAGGCCACGGGAGATCCGGTCGGCGCGGGGGCAGTGGTCGCTGCGGCGTAGGTAGCCGGGCGATCGGCACGCTTGGCAGGCGGCAAGATGTCGGAGGATATCCTTGTCGCTGCCGTTTGGTAACCTGTACGGGAGGGGCAGGGGGCGGGGGCATGCTGCTCGACGAGGAGGCCGGCACAGGGGCCCTCGGAACAGGAGCACTTACCCCTCTTCGGGGAGACAGTACGATCCAACTAGCCCCTCATTTTATACCTACACTTTACAATCACGTCACACACAACACAATAGAACGCGGCAAAACCTGTCTGATCTTGTCCGCTAGTTCGCTCGCCGGCGGCGTGTGGAGTGAGTGAGACGGCGACATTCAAATACGTTCAAGTAAAAAAAAGCCATTTTGTTTGTTAGTTATCCATGCGACTTGTGTTACATCGGACGGCTATCATACGTACTTTATCGTAAATAAACATTCTTACGCTTTAGTTAGACAACTCTAACTCTGTTCGTGGTGTGTTAGTGGTATACAATGGCTGAACAATTGTGTATAAGGTGTCGTGAACCAATTGGTACACGGCGTAGATACGCCTGGTCTTCCCGAGAGAAAGAATTTATTGATATTGCTCAGATTGTTGATTGAATCGACGAACTGGTGGATAATGAAGTAAGTAGTTTCCTATCCCTTTTTATTTTAATTCCCTTTATGGAATATGACATTATAAGTATTGTACCTAGAACGTGTCGTGTGGGTTGTCGTATTATTATTTATACCCCCAAGCTACACGGCTGCCTTTTTCTAAGTATAAGTACACATTACCGATCAAAGAAAAGTAATTAAATACAAAAAATAAAAATTTAATGTACCATGTTGCAAACATTGACCATAACTTAAATGGGTAGGATATAACAGTTCACCACTATCAAATTATTTTGGTAGCTTCTCCATAACATTTAGACTTACCAAGATCTTTTATTTTTATAGGTACTGCCCACCGATTTCGTTTGTCGACCCTGTTGGCAACGAGCGGAAAGGTTGTATCAGGCGATTTTACGCGCTCAACTTCAAGACGACGACGATAATGACGCACCACAGGAAAACATCGGTAATCAACGACGCCAAACAATATTGCCTGGATTCAAGCGTACTCAAATAGTACTAATCTCTGCATTTTTCAACACATGGTTGAAAAATGCAATGCAGAATATGTCTAGACGTCGAGTACCAGAAGAAATAATTCTTCGCATGTTGTTCCGGTACAATATTATTATTACAGAAAATGGGCGAGTGTGTGAAGAACACCTACAGGAAGATGTTTGGCATTTACTTCCACTACAGGATAACAAAAAAATAAAGGAAAGCGAAAATGCGTACAGGCGATTCTAATGCACGGTTAGCATCCATATTTAAAATGTCCGAATCAAGCTTTCAACGAAAACTAAAGATAGGCTTGGTAGCGCTTTTAAGCGACTTTGTACCATCCTCTGTCGGATTTGACCATATAACCAGAGAGGAAGTAGTGCAGAAGAACCTTATGATTCCAGAGCGTTTATTTGGCAATCCAGATAGTCCAATTGAAGAAATAAAGTTGATTACTATTCTCGATGGCACATACATATATCTCCAAAAAAGCTCTAATTACTTTTTCCAGAGAAAATCGTACAGTAATCATAAGTTCCGAAACCTTTTGAAGCCTTTTTTATATGTTTGTTGCGATGGAACGATAATTGCAGTAGAGGGTGCGTAGTGAGAGGAGCGTATGGTACGCTGCAACAACCTCCGATGCCCAGATTTTAAACAATGCTTTAAATGACGAAGATGGCGTGTTGCACTGGTTTTACCGGGATGGAGATGTTTTCATCCTAGACCGTGGCTTTAGAGATGCTATAAGCAATCTGGAGGCATGTGGTTATGTGGCTCAGATGCCGGAAACAAAGCACCGGAACGAAACCCAGCTTACTACTGACCAGGCTAATAAATCTAGACTTGTGACCATTTGCCGCTGGGTGGTCGAAGTGATAAATGGTCGCTTCAAAAGAGATTTTCGTTTACTAAGACATGTTCACAGTAACCGGACATTAGGTAACATGATAGATTATTTCAGAATCGCGGCAGCATTGCTGAACAGCTACCATGTCTAATTGACAACAACGTACACGCAAGCGATTTCCTTGAGATAATTCATGAACGAATCAATACGCCAAACAGTTTGGCAGAACTTGTTATAACAAACAATTATAATAGACGGAGAGCACAGTTTCAGGCCATGGGAGCCGATATGCCTGAATTCAATAATTACCCTAGACTGACAGAAGAAGAATTGACGCTGTTTGCTTTGGGCAGCTATCAACTGAAGCAAGCCCGTAGCTACGGTGAACACGTACAACCAGATGGAGCTTTCATCATAGAACTCGCCGGGGATATTCCTGTGGAAGAAGTTCGGGAGATGGCTGGACGGGATCTTCTCGTATTACGAGGCCGTATACAATCTCGCCACGTTTCGTCGAAAACGTATCATGTATACATTACAGCTGATTCAGCACTTCATGGAAGACAGGCCATTCCATATTATTACTGCTCATGCCCAATAGGAAAACGGACAATAGGGTGTTGTTCACACACCATGACTATTGTGTGGTACATGAGTTTCGCACGGTATGCTAAATTTATACGCCCACCGGCACTAGGTTTGGAGGGTGTTATAGTTTCATTGCATGAGAATGACTTTTGACAAGACTTTTGTAATTGAACTCTAAAATATCAGTTATTTTCAGTATGATATAAAATGTAAGAATCAATAAATATATGAAAATGGCGAATGATCCAACTTGTTTTATTTGACTTAGATTAATCCTACAACTTTGTTGCCATATTAACTATTGCTCCAAATGACTAGTACTAAACACACGAACCATTTTTTTTTTGTTGGCCGGCACTTTCAGAAAAGGCCCAAAAATGTATGGGGCCTGAATGTTCTCCTTTGTACCTTAATAATGGAAAAATAGAGAGGAATATGCTATAGGTGAAAAACATGACGCGTCGCGTCAATTTTAACTCCGCGCCAATGTGAGTTGATACTTAGGGTCAGTTCACACCGCGATGCTACGCGCCGCTGCATTTTTAAGATATCTATTGAAAATTGATCTTTATTCACAACACAGAAATACACGTTTCAAATGACATCAGTCCGTCATGTTACACATGCGCTGTGCAGCGCGGTGCGACCCGACATTTAAACCCTTACAATGAAACGTGTATCTATTTGAGTAGTGAATAAAGTTCAATTTTGAATAGATCGAAAAGATCGAAGATCTATCGGCCTTAATACCGAAGAGGTCTTCTAATAATAAAATAATACAGCCAGACTAGCGGTATAAAATAATATAATAATAGATAATTTACAAAACTAATACATGTTAGTTGAATAAAAAAGTATAATGGAGTGAAAAAATGTGACGTATGTGTTCCAAATTTAAATACAATAAAAAAGTAAATTTACAATATGCCAGTACTAAAATAGGTTAGCATATCGTCCTGAACAATTATAGCTATCTTAATAAAAATGCAGCGCAAGTGAACATCCCAAGGTAAGTTCTTAAACTAGAATTACATACTTACTACAGGTACTTTACACCTACGTTCTCGTATATAAGCCTCAGTCCTCTAGTATCAATATCATGAGTTCGACATCTCAGTTCATTACATTAGTACGCCGTCCGCGCCTCGAACAGGGTCTTTATTACTATCCGGGACTTGGACGGATTAACTGCAACAATTTATCTGAGTTTGCGTTAGTTTCGAGAGGTATAACAGCTGACGGATATAAATCCACTGTGGTATATCACTATGGCGAGAACTGCTACGGCTCAATGTCACTAATGCGCGTGCTTCGACGCGAATGGGCCGCCGATTTGACAAGCACCGCGTCACGACACAAAAAGATACTGTGCAGACAATAGCGTCCTTCACACGTACAGTTCGGAGCGCGGATCGGACTTTTTTAATGATTCTTAAAGCTGAAACTATAATATCCGGAATCCGTAAGGCCGGGGAAAATTCAAAGCACTGAAAATAGAACTCTGCGTAAATACAATAGACCTGTTAATTGAACACACAAGTATCGATTAAAATGTCACAGTCATAAACCATGACAGCACGACATTCGACACTTCTATTTTCAACTCTATTGTATTAGCGCAGAGTTCTATTTTCAGCGCTCTGAATCTTCACGTGATCGCCGGATTCGGGATAATATAGTCCCAGCCTAAGATATAATATGATTTTTTTTCCGTCGCTTAATAAGATAGGTAGTTAGCGTTGGACTTTTTGGGTTGTTGGCAAATTGGTGTGTAGGGTTCGAATCCTGATCAGGCGAATATTTTTATGATTCTTTCGATTTCTTTTTCTTTTAATTTAGTTTTAATTATTTCATCGTTCTACTAAAACTTTGAACAAAGCTCGGTCTCCCAGGTACTAATAATGTTAAACTCATATAAATCTCGAAGAAAACTTCATAAACCGTAACTCTTTCAGCGTTAAACACGTAATATATTACACGTAATATATTAGGTACGTTGGGCTTCAGCATAATACGAATACAGTAGTGTGTCATTTCGCAGCAGATATAGCAAGGAATATTTACCACCAAGATATAATAGTGCGTGGTGTTTACGACGTCTGGCAGATCACACAATATAATATACAGAAACAGGGCCGGGTGTAGTTTATATGTTTTTGTTGTTAAGAACATAGACGTCTATATTATAGACGAGGCATGTTGAGGCAAAAGGTATCCAGTTAAATGGATGGAGCAATTTTAATATTTTTGGGGCCATTTTGACATTTGAAGTAACTATGGTAAAACAAGATGGCTGACATTTGAAGTATGGTGAAAACCAAGATGGCGTAACTTTTTCTTGTATGAAGGTTTGTTCTGTCAAATGTACGTCATAGCCCATCCTTATGTTAGAAATTTGTTAATTATTATTATTAATTTTTATATTTTATACAGATTATTATTCTAAATCATATTATTAAATTAAATTTACAATTAATGTTATAAGTTTAATGTTAATCACGTCATGTTTATCTGTCAAACTGTCAAATGATATGTCAAGTTTAGTTAATAGTTTTGTTATACCATTGTCTTTTTATAAAATCTATTATAAAATCAATTCCTTATTTTAAAATTATTGTAAATTTATTATAAGAATTATAAGATAGTTTTTAAATAGGTTTAGTGAGATTTATGTTATTAAGCTTTTATTCCTGTAAGGTATAAATTAGATGTCGGCCATATTGGCGGATTCATTACTGTTACAAGCACCGAAGTGACAAGTCTAATTACAAATTATCATTAAGGTGTTGAATACTCTGATTTGGGTTTTACTTTTTCAAATCAGAAGTGGTGGATAAAGAGTGCTTACGGCCTACATTTAGTAATGTATAAGAAAAACGCGCGAAAATCGGTAAGTGATAATTACTGTTTTATACGGTCGAAATTAAAACTGAATTACGATAACTATAGCTTGTACAGTGCATAAACGATTTCACCTATTATTATTACACTGTAATAATCCTTACGCAAAGTATAAATAAAAGAAAATAAAATTCTATACTACCCTACAATTGAGTATTAGTAGCCAGAAGTTAGTAAAACAAAGGTTATTTTTTGAGAAACTGTTCTATTATATAATTTTTTGAATGTGTATTTGGTTTGCTTATATTGAAAATTAATACGTATTAACGGATGTTCGTTAAATTTAGAATATTTTAAAAGCATTAACAAAGTGAATATTTTCAGATGTTTTTTGCGATTGTTTCTAGTTGTGTTAATTTCGCCGGTTTAACTCGACCATTAGTATATTACAAAAACCCATGGTTCTTTTGTTGGTACAGATTAATGTATTATGTTTTTATTTTTTTTAAATACCCACAATCACTTGGTTAATCTGTGATATTATTATCGGTAAGCTATTCATTCGTACAGTCTATACATTACTTGAGGGTTAAATATGGCAGACCGTGAAGGTACTCCGAGGGGCCCTTCACCTTATTCTACGAAACGTCCTGCTACTAAAAATAATGGAACTAAATCGACTCGAAAAAGCCGTAAGCGACATCGTAGCCCAACTAGTGGCAGTTCCTCTTCACGTTCGCGTTATAGTAGTTCGGGACCTCGTGATCGCCATCGTCGGTATGTAAGACATCGCTGCAGTCGCGCATGTACACGATGATCTCATCGTAGATCCCGAGTTAGTAGGTCTTCGTCAACCCACCATAGTTCACGATCAGACTCGCACGGAACATCTTTGTATCGTTCTCGTTCGCGGTATACGGATCGTAGGTCACGCGTATATTCACTAACGCCTCTACGTCGACAAAAGTCTCATTCGGTTCAACGAAGGCAGAATCGCGATAGATCACGTGGTAGGTCAGATTCCCCAAATTAAAATCCTGCTAATGAAAGATTAGTATTAAATTCACTGTCTAATCATTTGCCAGATAATTCGAAAAACATTCTTGATCAATTGATCACTGCATTACAGAGTGTAATCCTCGTAACAATAATTCTAGCCATGTGCAGGGTTCGAAAAATATAATTACCGAATTTGACCCCGCTTCGAAAGGTCAAATCATAAACGATTGGATCACTAAAATTAATGAGTCTGCTGAAATTTATGGATGGTCGGAGCAGTAGACTATCTTTTACGCTTTACCAAAACTGTCCGGGTTAGCGAAAAAGTGGTATGATGGACTCACTAGCGTTAAATTCACTTGGGAAGAATGGCAACAAAAATTACTAAAAACATTTCCGAGTGATCAGAATTATGCTGACCTTTTAGTTGAAATGCTTAACCGAAGAAGTCGACGTAACGAAACATTAGTAGAATATTTTTATGATAAGATTATGTTAGTTAATCGATGTCAATTAAAAGGTCGGCAAGCTGTAGACTGTTTAAGCCACGGGGTTTACGACAGTAATATTAGGATGAATATAGAGGGAGCACAATACAGTGATACTGTGGTCAGTATCACTGTATTGTGCTCTTAATTATTTTCAAAATATTTCACATATTAAGGGGGATACATCAATATTCAAAAAGAACGATTTGAGGGATCGTAGTAATTTTGATATTTCGCGCAAGTTTACAGAGTTTCAAGATAATAAATCTAAATATTCTTATGAATCTTCGAGTGATAGGAAACTATCACACGCCATGATTTGCTATAATTGTAAGGAAACCGGTCATACTGTAGTGAGGTGTGGGGAGCTGGTGCAAATAAGTAACACGACCGTCTTGGTTGGACTTATGATTTATTCTGACTAACTAAGTTACAAGTATAATACGAGTACAATATAACATAGATACTATACCACTACACCTCCGGGGCAAAATAAAGAAAAAAAAAATATAATTACAAACTTTTTTTTTTTATTATAATATTAATTATCAATAAGTAACTGAAATTTTCTTAAAGTAAACATTAATTATCCTTAACAAAAGGTTTCGTTCTATCCTTGTGAACAACATCAATTTTTCCATTTTTCATAATTTTTACATTTGGTTCCTGTTCTTCTATTACAATATATGGTCCATTAAACAAAATTTCTAATTTATTTCCTGTCTCATTTTTCACTAATAATAAATCGTTTGGATTGTATTTTACTTTATTAACATTCTTATCATACTTTAGTTTTAGTTTTTCTTTACACTTTAACAAATTTTCTCGTGCGTCTCTATTAGCTACTTGCAACCTGTATTTTAACTCTAAACTATAGTTATCTGGATTATACAATGGTTCTATATGAGAAGAAATTCTACTCGGAATTTCGCATGGTTTGCCAAAAACTAATTCATATGGGGCATATTTTGTACTTGAATGAACAGTATTATTGTACGAGAAACACCAAAATAGTAGCCAGTGGCTCCATGTTTCAGGATGACTATTGCATTGTATACGTAAAAATGAACCTAGATGTTTATGCGTATTTTCAAGTGAACCAATAGTTTGGTGATGATATGCTGTAGAGCTTAGTTTTTCTATGTTAAGTAATTTACATACCTCTTCCATCGTCTCCGAAATGAACTCTGTTCAACGATCTGTAGTGATGACTTTGGGAATGCCAAACCTTAAAATGAAATTGTTCACAAAACTCCTAGCTACACTTACCGTATCTTTATTTCTAAGAGGATAAGCCTCAACAAATTTGCTTAACTCGCACTGAATTGTTAAGATATACTTATTATGATCTAAATCTAAGGGGCCCACTATATCTAAAAATACTTTTTCAAAAGCAAAACTTGCCGTGGTTGTTATAACCATAGGTTCTCTTATATACTTAGAGTGTTTCATTTTTTGACACTTTTCACATTTATGAACAAAATTCTTGACGTCATTTTCAATTCCTGGCCAGTAAAATTTACGTTTTATATTATTAATCATTATGCGTACCCCAGCATGTCCGCTTGTTGGCAGCAGATGAAAGTCATTTAAAATAAATTGTTTTTCTTCGTCATTATCTATTCTTTTTATTCCTCTTAAAATACAAATGCGTGGTCCGGACCACTTTTCAATACTCTTTATTTCTTCTATCATATTTTTAATGAATAACGCGTTATCTTCACTTTTTATTATACAAATCTCTTTTATTAACTCTAACTTTTCACATAATTTTCTCAATTTTTCCACAAAAACGTCTCGCGTGTATTGTGCTTTAAAATCGAGATTTACATACAATACATTTTTATTAGCAATAAATGCGAAGCATTCAGATTCTACATCTATGCTTTTATTCTTTCTCATTTTCTTTAATAATTCTCCCTCAATCAAACATAACTCAACTGATCCGTTCGGTATTCTAAGTATCTCCACAACTTTTGGTTGATCAGGCCAATCGTTAGGGTTGATACTTGGTATACCGCTTTTTTCACTATCATTACCACTTTCATTCTTATTTTCATTCATCTCTTTCATTTTTCTAGCTTGAGCTCTTGTTGTTACTGCTACTATTTTATCATTCATGTCCTTTAAATCTTGTGACGTTATAACTATTCGTGACAAAGCATCTGCTAGTACATTTTCTTTGCCTTTAACATAAGATATTTTAAAATTATACTCTTCTAATGCTAACCGAAATTTCAAAAGTCTACTTGATGGATCCTTCATTCCAAATAGATAAATAAGTGGCTTATGGTCAGTTACTATGGTAAAACTACGTCCGTATAGATATGGTCGAAAATATTTAACACTTCAGAGAATGGCAAGAAGTTCTTTCTGAATAGTAGGGTAATGTAACTCTGCCTTATTCAAAGGTCTACTAGCATAAGCTACTGGTTTCATATTAATGTTACAAAGTACTGAACCTATCGCTGTTCCAGAAGCATCTGTTTGTAATACGAATTCGTTAGAAAAATCTGGATATTGTAGAATGGGTGGTGAAATAAGAACATTTTTCAATATTTTAAATGAATTTTCGCACTGTTCTGTCCAATCAAATTTAGTATTTTTTCTACATAATTTATTTAAACAATTAGTTATATCTGCAAAATTTTCTATGAACTTTCTGTAATAATCACACATAGCGACAAAACGTCTGACTCCATCAATATTCGACGGCCTAGGATAATTTTGAATACACTTAATTTTTTCTTTGTCAGGTCGAATCCCATCAGACGATATAGTATGACCTAAATATAATAATTCAGTTTTTAAAAATTGACATTTGGATTTAGTTTAAGATTAACTTTACGTAAACGTTCAAAAATTTCGATTAAATTTTTGTTATGGGACTCTAAATTTCTACCAAAGCAAATAAGGTCATCTAAATAGATAAAACAATTTATAAAGTTAAGTCCAGACATAGCTCTAGAGAAAGCACTGAGACTCGTCTTCAATCCCATTGGTAGGCGTTTCATTTGATATTGTCCTGTACTGGTAGTAAACGCTGTAATTGGTCTCGAATCTGGTTTTAATGAACATTGATAATATGATTGACTGAGATCTAAATGTGAATAATAAATAGCACCAGACAACGAATCTAAAATTTCTGTAATGTTTGGTAGTGGAAATTTGTCATCTTGTATTATCTCGTTTAATTTTCTGTAATCAATCACTAAACGCCAATTTTTATTATTTGTAGTATCTGATTTTTTAGGCACCAATAAAATCGGACTGGACCATTCACTTTGAGATGGTTCAATTATGTCATCATCTAACATTTGTTTAATTTGTTTCTCTATTTCTGGTTTTAAACTATGTGGTTATCTATATGGTTTAACATATACCGGATTAACATTTTGTTTCGATTGAATTGTTTGTTCACCTAAGTTCGTGGTAGTCAGTTTATCGCCGGGCAAATGAAATATGTCAGCATACTTTGAACAAATGCTTTCTATGCTATGCCGTTCACTTGTACCTACGTGATCAAGTTTCAAAGATTGCAACAATGTTTTTGCACGTGTAGAATTAGAAGTACACTTGTCAAATGTACATATATTATAATAATTTAAAGACACTAATTCGGGCTCAAATACAGAAATGACTATTTCCTTGTCACTAGTATTCATTAATCTAATAGGGATTATGTTATTTTTAGGATTTACTATTAATCCAGCTAAAAATAAATTTTCTTGCAACTCTTTTGGTATAATCACACAATCTTCTTTCATATCTGAATTTAATTTTATGTAATGAATAGATTCACATCTGGCTGGTAATGATATATAATCGGTACATAGTTTAGGTGAAGTATATAAAGGCAAGAAACTTTGTTTTTCACTATTTAAGATCAAAATATTTTTTTCTAAGTCGATAGTAGAATTAAAATTATTTAGAAAATCTAACCCAATTATTCCGTCTGATTTACAAGGTAAACTGTCAAATAAATAAAATTTATGTTCAAAAATAGTTCCATTGGATGCTTATAAAGTTAAACACAACCTTCTGAATAAGTCTTACCGCCTATACCATTTATAACTATAGGGTCTCGATGTATTGGTATCCGTTCCGATAAAGAGTTACTACGAATCGCTGATAATGAAGCGCCCGTGTCTAATAACCATGAACATTTTTGAGTACCTATATTTAAGTATATATATTTGACATTATTGTCACAAGTTAAAATATTATATTGTTTAGGTCCGAAAAAACTGATTCCGTTCATGGGATTCTATTTCTTGGGGATTTTCGACTTGTACTGAACAAATATTTCGATTATTATTACTATTACCCCTACCAGTATTAAATCGACTACGATTCGAAGTCACAAAATTATTATGGTAATTATTACCACGTGTTTGATGGGCGTTATTAAATCTACAATTATAATTATTATTGTTTACAAACCTGCCTCTCGTATTATAGGTGTTATAATTCCGTCCTCGATTCGAATAAAAATTACCTCTAGTTATTTGACCTGATGGTGGTCGGCTTTTGCGCAGGAACCTAGAGTAATTATTAAAATGGTTACCTCTTTTTTGTACGTTAAAAACGTTATTGGATAACGAAGGTTGTCCGAGCTCCTCATCCTCGGCCGCACGCACCGCGTCTTTCAGCTGCGAATAGTCCCTGGCTGATATGATGGTACTCAGCCGCCTATTACGCAAACCATCTGCAAACCTTTTAATTGCAAGTTTTTCATTTATAGGTCTCAGTATCTCACAAGCTTTCGGGTTTCCGTCACTTTGAGCGATAGTGAGGCCTACGAATAAATCTGACAATTTATCACCAAACTCATTCATTGACATATTATTTTGTGACAAATTATTTAATTGGCTAAGTATAGAGTTAGCCGATTTCTTAGTTAGTAAATAATTCTTAATGTCTTGAATAATTCTTAATGACTCGTTACATCACTATACTCACTTTTTAACTTTAACTTAGCAGATTTTGACAACCTTGTTTTTAACACAAATGAAATTAACATTTTTTTCTGATTATAATCTACAAGATATTCATTATACATTTCAATACCATCTATAATTTTATCAATAGTTTGTTCTGAATTATCCATTACTGGAATTAAAGAAGTAGCGGTTTTTATATCAAATTTCTCCATTTTTGCAATTATACTTTCACCACTACTAATTTTATATGTTAAAATTTGCTTTTATGCTAGTTCTATACGGTCTATTAATATTTCAAAGACATATTCTGAAAGATCTAAACTACTTTCCTTACTTTTAAAAATATTAATTATATTTTTATACGCTAAATATAATTCATTAGCTTCTAAAATTTTTTTCTTAACATTACATGCATATTTTTCCCTTCTAGTAGGACCTAACTTTCTTAAATTATTACGAATGTCATTCAACTTACTCAGAATTAATTCCAAATTATGTTCCATAAACTATGTCACTTAAAGTCACTTAAATAATATTGTTCATTTTCTTTTCTTGAAACTAAACTTGAAACTGAAGAGCGACGCTCCAAGATTGTACGTAATATGCGAAAAGAGAGAAAGAGGAGGGTTTTCACAGGGGCAAGAGGGCAAAATTACGTTAAAATAATATGGACGAAAGAAAAATTAATTAAAATAATTTGGGGAAGGGGCCGCGCACTTTTATTTTAGCTTCTATCATCAGGCTGGGTCAGCTCCCTCGTCTGCTCCGCTAAATCTTCCAGACAGCCGTTGCCGCATCCGTGAGAAAAACTGCTGCTGCATTTTCCTCTGCATCCACTTTCTTTCACTTCGCCTCCACTTGGTTAGCAAAAAGTAGATCACGGCAGCAATAACCATGAATAAAATCACAGCCAATAGGATATTATTTGTTAAGACCTGGTGCCGGACATCATTTTCTTCAAAAATTTGTGCTCTGTTGGAGCCTGCCGCATTTTGGTTGATCTGAATTTCCTTATCTTCAGTTTTGGAGTAGGATTATCCCATTATTAATTGTTCAAGCGCTTTTACAGTCTTTTTACACACGTTTGTAACCACGAGGTTCCATAGTTTTTTGTAACGCACTAAAAGTTTTTATAACACCAACTTTTAAACTCGACTAACTATGAGCACCGAGGCACACAGGAATCCGCCACGTCGGCGAATTTCGCCGGGTCGCCGGTCACCCGACACACGCCCACGCCACGGCATGGCAGGGTCGCCATGAGGTGTGGGGAGCTGGTGCAAATAAGTAACACGACCGTCTTGGTTGAACTTATGATTTATTCTGACTAACTAAGTTACAAGTATAATACGAGTACAATATAACATAGATACTATACCACTACAGTAGCGAATTGTACTAAAGAGATACTTAAATGTAATAAATGTAAACGTTACGGCCATTTAGAGTCAAATTGTAGAGTTAGTTTAGCTTATAAATCCAATAACAATACCAATAATAATGACAGATCAAAGGTTGCGGACAGCAAACTTAATTCAAAACATGATTCATGATGACAGTCATGATTATTGATGAAAATTTAGGTAATAGTAATGCTAAGTGTTTTAAGCAAGTCAATGTAAATGGGATTAATATATCTGGATATGTCGATCTTGGAAGTGAGTGCACACTGATTAGCGATAAAATGAATACTATGTTGAAATTAGATTTAAATGTTAAAGAGTTGCCAACCTTAAGAGGATTTGGGAATAGTGCTATCACTCCCGAAGGTAAAACAAATATTTCTATAAAATTAGACCTGGTTGAATTACAAGTATCAGCATTTGTAGTTCCCGCCTTATATTTACCTACTGATATATTAATAGGTCAGTCACTAACAGAACATTGTTCAGTTAGAGTATTTAAATCGGACAAAGATTTAATTCTTTATCAAGTTTTATCACATAAATCCAATTTAATTATCCTTAAATCTAGACAAGACTCTACAGTAAGCCACAATTGTTCAATAGAAGTATCTAGTAATTCTGATTTTACTGGATTCGTTAGCATTACACCAGATCTTAGGTTAAATCAAGGAGCTGAATATTTAATATTGCCTGGAATATATTCTATTACTAAAGGTTTAGGTCACATCGTATTAATACCTCTCAATTCTAAAGAGATACATATTGCCAAGAACAAAATTTTAGTTAGGGATATAGGTTTACCTAGTGAAATATTTCCTGAAGATGTTAAAAATAGTTACATTGTAAATGTAAGGCATCTGTCTAACACCGTTACGCAAATGTTGTATGATGATTTAAACGTTGACCAAACCCTGTTACCAGATGCCGTGAATAAATTACTCGAAATATTGAATGAGTACAGAGACTGTTTCGCGTTCTCGACTGGTGAGTTAGGGAAAACGTCAGTAGCTGAAATGACGATTAACTTACATGATAATTCCCCTGTAACGTACCGTCCGTACAGGCTAGCACTGGCAGAGGGCGAAAAAGTTTCTCAAATTATAACCGAACTTCTAGCTAGTGACATCATTCGGGAATCTAACTCGGAGTATGCGAGCCCAATAATATTAGTGTCAAAGAAAAACGGTGAACTGCGTCCTTGTGTCGATTATCGGGCTCTTAATCGAAAAACTATTAAGGACAAATATCCTATGCCATTAATTGACGACCAAATAGATAGTCTTCAGAGACAGAAATATTTTATTACACTAGACCTGACTCAGGGTTATCATCAGATACCTATATCTGAGGATTCCAAACATTATACAGCGTTCGTTACACCAGATGGACACTACGAATATAATCGTATGCCGTTTCTTCTGACGAACGCTCCAGCGGTATTTCAAAGAATGGTGCATAAGCTACTATTCAAAAATAAGATACCGGCTGTTCTCGCGTACATGGATGACATAGTGATAGGCTCCAGTTCAATAGATGAAGGAATCTACAAATTGAAACAGGTCCTTGATATACTGCGTGAAGCTAAGTTGTCCCTCAATTTAATGAAATGTAATTTTTTCAGAGAAAAGATAGAATATTTAGGGTTTGAAATATCAAATAATGGAGTTTGAATAATACTATTAATAAGGGAATTGGCAAAACCCCAGCTGAGATAGTTTTCAGTAAGGAGACCGTCAATATTGCCGAAAGTCATTTACATGAGACTTCAATGACTTTAGTGCAAAACGAAAATATACAAGAAGCACGCGAAGAAGTAGCTTCCCACATACATAAGGAACAGAACGCTATAAAAGCCCGATTTGACAAAAAGCGCTGTGCTGCCCATGTGTATAAAGTAGGAGATTTGGTAATGGTTTTAAAGAATGTACGTAATGTCTGCAATCGTAATAAACGTATCCCTCCATACCGTACCTTATAAGGTATCTGCTATACTAGGTAATGATCGTTACGAAGTCTGCAGTATATACGGTTTTTCGAGCAGGAAATATAAAAATGTATACTCGGCGGATAAAATGAAGCCGTGGATAAGGTTGGGACCCATCGGAAGCTCTGTTGATGATAATGATGATTTAAGCGACGAATCAAGTGTTGAATGACATTTTACGATTTATTTAATACATACTTTTACGTTAATATTTCTGTGGATTATTCTACATTGCATTTTTTCTTTAATTATATAAAAATATGAAATTATTATATTACACATAAATTAATGAATCACCAACATTATTTTTACTGTTTGAATTTGCTGATTATTTATAAACCGGTTTTAATGACGTGCTACTATAACGAGTATTGACCGAACCGAGATATTAGGCTTCAATCGCACGTAATTGCGAGAGAGGTTACACTTGATACAATCGCAGTTTCTCAGTTTAAGCACCCTGTGCGTGTATAATAAATCAGTTGCAAGGCCGATACACCCTGTGCGTGTACGCGGTAGTGTTGCTCATGAGTTCGGTACACCCCGTGCGTGTATAATACATCAGCTGCAAGGCCGATACACCCTGTGCGTGTACGCGGTAGTGTTGCTCATGAGTTCGGTACACCCTGTGCGTGTATAATATTTACATCAGCTGCTAGGCCGATACACCCTGTGCGTGTACGCGATAGTGTGGCTCACGAATTCGATACACCCTGTGCGTGTATAATACATCAGTTGCAAGGCCGATACATCCTGTGCGTGTACGCGGTAGTGTGGCTCACGAATTCGATACACCCTGTGCGTGTATAATATTTACATCAGCTGCAAGGCCGATACACCCTGTGCGTGTACGCGGTAGTGTGGCTCACGACTTCGATACACCCTGTGCGAGTAGAATACTTACATCAGCTGCAAGGCCGATACACCCTGTGCGTGTACGCGGTAGTGTGGCTCACGACTTCGATACATCCTGTGCGCATATAATATTATCATCTCTGAGGCCGATACACCCCAAGTGGCGCCGGGCGCGTGCTGTTGTGAATTCCCCGATTTTAGTGTGTGTTCGTGCGAGTGAAATAGTGAAGTGAAGAAGTATTCATAGTGTAGTGCAAAGTGAATACTTTTTATGAAAAGCTAATTGAATGGGGACATTCAATAATTACAAAAGGATGGCCGAAAATTGTAAAATAAAAACGAATGTAGAAGATTATGCATTAATCTTAATCAGGTGAATAATTTAATTCATTAAATTCTTAGCTTGATATATTATTACCTAATTGTAAGTGTGTTAATTAAAAAAAAAACCTGTAGCTATTAACAAATTTGATCGCCTGAGGACAGGCTAAAAATTCAGGATGGCCGACTGTTAGAAATTTGTTAATTATTATTATGAATTTTTATATTTCATACAGGTTATTATTCTAAATCATATTATTAAATTAAATTTACAATTAATGTTATAAGTTTAATGTTAATCACGTCATGTTTATCTGTCAAACTGTCAAATGATATGTCAAGTTTAGTTAATAGTTTTGTTATACCATTGTCTTTTTATAAAATCTATTATAAAATCAATTCCTTATTTTAAAATTATTGTAAATTTATTATAAGAATTATAAGATAGTTTTTAAATAGGTTTAGTGAGATTTATGTTATTAAGCTTTTATTCCTGTAAGGTATAAATTAGATGTCGGCCATATTGGCGGATTCATTACTGTTACAAGCACCGAAGTGACAAGTCTAATTACAAATTATCATTAAAGTGTTGAATACTCTGATTTGGGTTTTACTTTTTCACTTAGTTTTGAAATTATTGCGTCACTTGCGAAATTTTGTAGACAAATCGCTGTACCTATGAAAATATTGATTTTTAGTATACTGTTTCTTCTGAGAAGTTACTCATATTTAAGAGTACTATTCATTTGTGCAATAAAAAAATCAGTCTTCTAGCCTATTTAAATATTTGTTGTTCACATTTGAATGGGAATATATAATATTACGTTACGTTTGTATTTCAGCAATTTTTTCCTCGCATTGAAATACGAACCGCGAAGGCCGCATGACTGCGGAGCTAAGCACAAACCCTTAGACATATTGTTGTGTTCTTTTGTGCAAAACATCATAGCAGTTCTCAGAAATAAATGGTTGAATTTCTGATGAATGTTATATCATATTTCCTACTGGGAATACTCGTTTCATGACGTGATAACAATTTTAACGAATATATTTATTTATATATAATATATTTATAATTTGTATTCTTGTTTCGAGAAAATGTTTTATATTTACGCCTGCTTTTTTCTACTCGCGGGCTGGCCTCTTGGGCTCGTAGTCTGGTATTATTATCTCGCAGTAAAAAATTAAACAAGAAATAAAAACTGGCCGAGTGCGAGTCGGACTCGCGCACGAAGGGTTCCGAACCATTATTTATACATTAGTGACTGATATCGAGCCAAAAACTCTTAAAACATGAATATTTATTTTGCTTCTAGTGCCTGAATGGTATGTAGATATTATCAGCAAAGTATGTAGGTAGTTAGATGCATTATATAGTTAATAAAAAAAAACCCGTTTGCGTCAAATACTGTATAGCGATGTTACCGCTTATCAGTGGGCAGTGAGTAGGGTTACCATCTGATCGGATAAATCCGGTCTAGACTGGATTTATCCGGTCTAGACCGGATTTTAAGGATCATGTCAATAAATAGTCAATAGTGAAATTTATACAAAAAAATATTTTTTGAAAGCTGCAGTTGCTGGTGGACAGAAATATAAGTACAAGTCAGATGTCTGAAATGATATTGTGTGACTATTATGTACAAATAATACTGTAATAAACTATGATAAAACGTAGTTATAATCAACTGAGTTTTATCTACGACCAAAGACCGGAATTTTTAACAGAAATCAGGATTTTTAAACACTTGCAACCGGCATTTCGATTTCAACCGCTGGTAACCCTAGCAGTGAGTCAGTGACACTCACGACTAAGACGAATCTAATGATGCCTCGTTGCCATGCCAAGCTCAAGAGCGACGAGCAGTTTAGGTCGGTCTAGAACGTATCACACATACAATAGAAAAACATAACCTTCTTCTGGCGCAGTCGGGTAAAAATGTTGTAATAGCGATTTCCTTTGCTTCTTTTTTATAGTGTACATATGCATTAAAATATGAAGCGGCATTATAGAGAAGTTTATAGGGGTCAATACTAGCGCAGAGTCGAGGCTCGATTGAAAAATCTTCGTATGTATAATATAGTAAGTATATTACATCTATAACAGACTATTCGGGTTAAGTTTGCAGTGAACCGTCAGTGCAAATGTCAAAAAACGTTAACCAATTAAAGTAAGCCATTTCGACATTTGCACTCATGACTCGCTGTAAACTTAATGCTTATCTACTTATACAAATACAAATAAATAAAAATGAAGTGTCGTTTGTAATTTTAAATTAACAGCTTTTCACTTAATGCATATGAAAGTATATACGGTACTTTCAATAAAAAAATATTTTTTTAAACTGTCTGTCCGTCTGTCTGTCTGTCTGTTTGTTCCGGCCAATCTCTGAAACTCTGAGCCAATTTTCACGGGACTTTCACTGGCAGATAGCTGATGTTATAAGGAGTAAACTTAGCATACTTTTTATCCTCATCATCATCATCAAAAAACGCTTAACGAAGTGGTGCCCGCTAGTCAGCTAGTGGACTACAAAATAATTTGGGACTTGGGGGAGCCACGTTCGGCACGAACGGGCCGGCTCGACCAGATAAATACCACGACCTCACAGAAAACTGGCGTTAAATAATTCTTGCGTTGTGTTTCGCCGAGTGAGTGAGGTTACCGGAGGCCCAAGGGGGGATTTTAAGGACCAGGGACGCAAGTCGCAACACCAGAGGAGTTACAAGTGTAACTCCTCTGGTGTCTCCAATATTTTATTGATTGTACTGTAGGTTCTTGATGGAAATTCTCCTCTGGTGTTGCGAGTGTCTATGAGCGGGGGTAATCGCTTACCATCAGGCGATCCTTCTACTCGTTTCCTGGTTCATTTCATAAAAATAAATAAAAAGTTAGGTATATTTTCACACGATTGTTCGTAAAAATATAAGTACGGTAAATTAATTACCGTACTTATATTTTTACGATTCCGTAGCAATTACAAGGCAATCCTATAGTTTCCCTCTGCCCATCCTTCCGTCCGTCTGTCCTCCCCTGATAACTTCAATAATTAACAATATAAATAGACTATATTTTTGTATATTTGTAGATACCACAAAGACTATTTCTGGCATCAAAAAAAAATATAATTTTGGGGAAGATTTTTTTTCACTCTGCACCATCGTGCGGGGTATCGGTGAATGGGTATTTTTAAATAAATCCGAGGTTTCATACATGATATTTCGAGAGTATGAGATGTAGAAACCTATAACTTTCCATAGACCTTTATAAAAAATATTTTGAGCGAAATCGCGAAATAACTTTCGAAGTTATTTGAAAAAAAAACCTATTGTGCGTTGATAGTTACGGAACCCTCCTTAGCCGTGTGTGAACACGGCTTATGTGCATTCAATAATTATGAAAGAAACTAATTTTGACATAATATGTACGCACGATTAGCTTCATTCTTAACGCGAATAGACTAGAGACCTATTGCGGGTTTGTTGTCGTAGTTTTGTAAAGAAATGGAAGGAAAACTGTCGGTACGTTTCCGGGAATTAAACCCACGACCAGTGGCGCTTTTTAAAACTACACGTGAATATAAAACCCAATACAACACAATAGTTCTTGTTGCGGTTTTTTTTTCGCCCTACAAAATGCCAAAAGTCGAGTGAAAAAAAAGAAAAAAACTTGTACAAATATTTCGGAGTTCGCAATCTCCGGATCAAATTGAAAATTAGTTTCGTGACTTCGACATAAATGATAAAATTGAATAACAGATCAGTCTACTTATAAAAGGCACCGTACCGGTCGCGATGGTTGACAATTCGGTTGTCAGATGTTAAATTATAGCCCGACCAAGTGAAATTGATGCGTATGTCGGGTTTTTAATTTCGGGTCGTATTTAGAATTTAAGTGATGACCAGAGTTGACTGATGATGATGGTGATAAAAAACAACCTTATAAAACTCTACGCACGCTTCATCAAGTTTTTGAATATCATAAAATATAATGACGAACTTCGATAATTCAGTTTCCGCCGGTACCATCGACGTACGAACAAGGGATGTCGCAATTTCACAAATTCGACAGAAAAATGAGTTTTCTTTATGGAATGGAAATGAGCGGAGAGACATACCAAAGTGATCACCGCCGCCCAAGTACACTAGCAACACCAGAGGAGTCAAAAGTGCGTTCCCAGTCCATAGCCCCATAGCCTCCATAGTCCAGAGCCCCCCTCCGGTAACTTCACTCACTCGGAGAAAAACAGCAAGCGTTATTTCACGCCGAATTTCTGTGAGGCCGTAGTATTTATCCGGTCAACCCGGACATTCGTGCCGAAGCATGGCTCTCCCACGTTTGAGATACGCTGAAAGACATAATCATGATGAAGCTTCAGTTTATTCGTTTTCACCACGACATTTTTAGGCTTCCGTACTCAAATAGTAAAAAATGGGACCCTATTTCTAAGACTCCGCTGTCCGTCCGTCTGTCCGTCTGTCTGTCACCAGGCTGTATCTCATGAACCGTGATAGGTAGGCAGTTAATTTCTGTTTTCTAAACAATTACTGAAAACAAAATAATATTGATTTCTTATGTTACCGCGAATAATATTCATTGTTTTAAACACTTACGGATTGTGTCGCGGTGTACTTTTCTTTTTCCCGACGTTTCGGCTACTTTCCAGCAGCCGTGGTCACGGGAGGACTGAGATGTCAATTGTCCTATTTGTTGAAGTTGTTCAAACTACCCGAAGATTCTTCAACTATTATTTGTGTTCCGATCCACGCAAAACATACTAACAGTATCTTGAAGCCGCGGTGATTTTAAATTACATTTTATTTTGTTAATTATTGGATCCCAACTAGATGGCAGCACCCAGCCATCTTCTCGGTAAAAATTAGGGTACTTTTTAATTTCTATAGCCTCGCGTATCATTCTTGAGCGATAGCGGTGTTCCTTTGCCAGTACTTGTGGCTTATCAAATCTGTGGGAAGAGTGGATGCCCCAAAGGGAGATCTCCGACCGAGCGAGGTGCTATGCTCGGTCAGGCCGAAGCCCACTTGTATGAACTTCAGATGTCGTATATATAGTGCCGATCTTTTATATATATATCACGAAACGACGTGCGAATGGCAAACTGTGCGGTCGTGTATTTAGCTGCCTCTCTAATAGTCAAATTAAGTTTTCTTCAATTATAAATCCTTACGAGCAATTAATAAGGTGTAAATCACAAAAAAAATGTCGCGTGTGCTTACGACCAAGTGATTTTGACGGAGGACAAGGAGGCTCCCTTCACCCCCTCGGGTAAAAAGGACATAAATATATTTTTCATCTCGCTTGCGTGACAGTGCCCGCGCGCCTCCGTAGATACCCGAGTACGAGCAATCGGCCGTGACGTCACCCTTGGTGTGTGGCACAAGTCATGAATGCCAGACACTCGCCTCCTGGAAAAAGCAACTCATATTCTAACCTATCAGCAACAAGTACTGAGTTTATGATGGAGGAGCATATTACCCATAGAAAACGCAAGCAGCCTGAACATAATTATAACTGTAATTGTTCGAACGATATTCAAGACTTAGGAAAGATATCATGGGAATGTTAAAACAATTTACAGAAGCGCAGGAAACAACTATGAACCTTATGCGCGATAACATAGTTGAAATGAAAACCCAGTTGAAAGATATTAAAGAAGCCACGGCAAACCTAAGCAGTGAACAAACATCGATAAAAACCCAATTGTCAGAACTGACTGATAAGGTAACCATAACCGATAATAAGATCCAGACACTTGAGAATGAATACTCACTTATGAAATACAAAACAACTGGTTTGGAAGATCACATCATGCAGGAAATTCAAGGCCGTGCATCGAGGGAAAAAATATTATCATTTTAGGTATACCAAAAGGAAATGTGGCAAACAGTGAAGAAGGGCGCTCAGTGTGTCACGCACTAACGAAGCCTTAAAAATTATTAATAATGTGGTCAGCGACTGCCCCAAACCTACAAAAATATTCCGAATTGGTAAATATGTCCCAGGAAAAAATCGAAATAGTAAAGTCTGTTTTGAAATGCCACAAACGGTGAAATTGCTGTTACGTAATAAAGATAAAATTAAGAAAGACATTTAAATTTTCTCAGACCAAACGCCAGCACAACAGAACTACATCAAGAATCTTAGGAACGAATTAGATAAAAGAATTGCTAATGGAGAACAAAACATCACCATCAAATATATAAAAGGCTTCCCAAAAATTGTACCTAATATATAAAACTAGCAACCAATGATCGTAAGATCCCCACAAGCATTGGTAAAATACAACACAAATTTGCTACTTACCAAGTACTAAATAGTTATCAAGACATTACCTCCACTAAATCATGTATTCTATTATGCCAATGTCAGTGTGCATGTAATACTATTAGCTGAAACATGGATCACATCTGAAGATCAAGCTAAACAATTCCACCTACAAAACTACTCACACTACTTTAACCTAAGACCAGGGACAATAGGTGGAGGTGTCTCTATATATGTGCACAATAATCTCAAACATGATTTAGTTACTGCATCCTATGTTGGTGGGAATAATTACTTAAGTGTCCAGCTAACAAAATATGCACTGAATATTGGTGTAGTTTACAAGCCTGGCCATACAAATGTAAATGACTTTCTACAATCATACGAAGAACAGCTACTAAAAACGAAACGCACCATAATATTTGGCGATACAAACATAGATCTACTTAACTCCGACGCTCCTACCAACCGCTATAAGACAACACTAACTCAATCCGGATATAAGCTAACTAATAAAATAGATCCAAAATTCTGCACCAGAGAAACTGCTACTACCCGCACCATCATTGATCACGTCTCTACTAACCTAAACTTTCATATGGCAATTATTGACTCCTCTTTGTCAGACCACAAAAATATTTATCTAGAACTGAGAAGAGAAGATCCTCCAGAAATTCAGAGAATCCAATACGAAATGATCGACTTCAAAAATTTGGACGAAATGGTAAAAGCCAATAAATCTGAAATGAACAACTTTGAACAGCTTAACGATTGCATTATGGAAATGATAAATAAGAACAAAACACAAAAAACTAAAATATTAAATCCCCCACGAAAAGAATGGATAAATAAAGAATTAATAAAAGGAATAAACGAAAGGAACACATTATGGCACAAACTCAAGCAAGATCCAACAAACTGACAACTAGAAAGTGAATTTAAAACTAAAAGACATAGCATAGCACAACAAATTAAAATCACAAAAGAAACTTACTTCCACGGCGAATTTATAAAATACACGAAGAAACCCAAAAAAATGTGGAATCTCATAAAAACATTGTCTAATAACAATACTATTAACTGCTGTGCTCCACCGAACCTCAAAACTGAAAATGGACAGTTGATTTCGGACCCATTTCAAATATGTGAAACCTTTAATGACTTTTGCACAAATATAGGCACTCACTTAGCTAACCAAATACCGACTGAATTCCAGAATTATACTACTCACACATTACCGAGGCTTGATCCTGACATGTCCCAAGTTTAATATGAACCATGCACTACCGATGAAGTCACCAAAATTATTGATGATTTAGATTCTAGCACAAGTGTTGGTCTGGACAGAATCAGTATCAAGGCTCTGAAATGCATAAAAAATCATATAGTCTCAAACCTAACCAACTGCCTAAACCTTCTCCTAGCTGAAGGAATATTTCCAGAAAACTTAAAAATAGCCAAAGTAACCCCAATACACAAAGCTGGTTCGAAGTCTCTTCCTGGAAATTATCGCCCGATATCTGTTCTTCCCACACTATCCAAAATTCTAGAGAAAATAATTTACAAAAGACTAAACGACTACTTTCTAAAAATCAAATTTATATCCGATAAACAATACTGATTTCGATCCAAATCTAACACATTGGGAGCTACAATTGATGTGATAACCAAAATAAGAACAGCAATTGATCAAAAGCAAGTAGCCTTAGGAGTATTTATAGACCTAAAAAAAGCTTTCGACACTGTCAGCCATCGTCTTCTACTCAAAAAGCTCAAGCACATTGGGATCTCGGGAACAGTCTACAAAATGATTGCGTCATACCTGAGCAATCGATTCCAAATTGTTAAAATCGGACTGACAAAGAGTAACCCCAAATTAGTCACTTGCCAAATTAGTCACAAGTGCCTCAGGGCCCCATTTTGGGTCCGTTGCTTTTCTTGGTATACATAAATAATGTGTACCAAGCCGGTTTGCAAGGTCAACTATCCCTCTATGCAGATGACACATGCATATTTTATTTTGGTAATAATTTAGTTAATATAATGAGGCAAGCACAGAGAGACCTAAACATTATAAGCAAATGGTTTAACTATAACCTTCTTACCATTAATGTTGCTAAGACATCGTACATAACCTTTAGCGCTAAAAACAAACAAATTCCTAAAAACCTAACATTATCTATAAACGGGGATGTCTTACAAAGAAAAAATCAAGAAAAATACCTCGGATTAATACTCGATAATAATCTAAGCTGGTACCCGCATATAACTCACATTAAAAAGAAACTGTTATCTTTAATAGGCCGGCTCCATCAAATAATCCGATGCATCCCAAATAATGCTAGAATCTTAATTTACAATGTCCTAGTGAAACCACATTTACTTTATCTAGTCGAAATATGGAGCACCGCTGCTAAGACAAGTATAAAAACCATTCAAGTTCTTCAAAACAAAATTATAAAAATATTATACAACTACAATTACCTAACTCCATCAGACACTATTTATAAAGAAACTAAACTTTTAACTATCTCTCAACTATTCGCATACCAAACATGTATTCTTGTTTACAAAATAAAACACCAACTAATACACACACAACTTACATTTACAACAAAAAACAAACAAACACGTACATTACGCGATTGTATACGAACCAATTTCGGTAAAAATAACATTACTTATAAGGGAGCACAGCTGTTTAACAAACTACCAAAATCTGTAAAAGAAGCGAAATCTTTGAATACTTTTAAACGATTATTACGCAATTACATTAACGACAACTAAATCCTCAACCTTATTATAATAATTATTCAAATATAACCAGTGATAGCGTTTTGTACTTGGACCACCGCCCAAGATGTATAGCAAAGACATTCGCTTCTTAATAATTATTATGTTTTTTTTTAATCTACCCGCACTGTCGAAATTTAAAACGTTGTAATATTTTATTGTTCTCATGTAAGTGACGAAATGTCTTAATAGGAAATAAAGATCTTTAAACCAAATCTTTGAAAACTTCGATATCGTGATTCAGGATTGTGGCGCTAATCGGTCCGCCACATCACTCCCCCCCGAAGACCGGAGGTCGAATCTTGAGTTGCCACTGCCAGGGCGTCCCAGTGAGTCGGAACTGTGCTGCCGTGCGGGGCCGATGCTACGTGCTGACCAGGAGATGTACTCTGCTTGCTGACCGGTCATTTTAGTGAGAATGCCCGTTGAAGCCGATGAGAGTTCGACCAGGCCGCGGTGCGTTGAGGCTGGTGGTCGAGGTACCCGATGAGGCTGAAGCTGGCTGGCGTGGTGCCTCGGGGTGGGGGGAGTGATGATGTCCAGAAGGAGGCGTGTTCTGTCGAGGGTCACCTATGTGGGAAGAGTGGATGCCCCAAAGGGAGATCTCCGACCGAGCGAGGTGCTATGCTCGGTCACGGCCGAAGCCCACTTGTATGAACTTCAGATGTCGTATATATAGTGCCGATCTTTGAAAACTTCGATAGCGTGATTCAGGATTGTGGCGCTAATCGGTCCGCCACAAATCTTATGTAATGGCGAGGTTGATCCAGTATGTGTTCGCAAATTGCAGATTTATTGTTGCGACGGTGTTTAACATCTGCGATGTGTTCCTTTACGCGGGTGTTGATGGATCTTTTAGTTTGCCCTATATACCGACCGAGAGACCGCAGTCACAGTCGAGCTTGTAGACTCCTTCAGGTAGAAAAGTGCACCGCGACACAATCCGTAAGTGTTTAAAACAATGAACAGAATAATAATTAAATAGTTATTTAAATGGGGCTCCCATACAACGAACGAGTTTTTTCCCGTTTTATACGGATTTTACGTGCGCGAGTACAACTCGCGCTTGGCCACCTATTTTCTCGTGGCGTCTCTCTCAGTCATGCCGGTCTATTCGGCCGACGCAACGGTTAAGAATTTTACGGCTTTTGTCACAACGGCAATGCGAATGCGATGTCCAGACAATAATGTCAATGCCGGGAACTAGAAAAACGAACAAAACACAATAATATTGAAATTATCATCAGACGCCAATTCACGAAAAGTTTTATCAATGACGAGAGAATGGGCCGATAATGTTATCGTTATTACTGAATGTTCAATTTTTTTTTTGCGTGTCTGTCGTAGGAATATGTTACTTCGTCTTACCTTTCGCACTGCGCCTTTCAAAATAACTGTGACTAAGATCTAGCATCAGTTCACGCCAAACACGACGACACGACGACACTTAAAATCAATCACACATCTTAAAATGTCGCGTCGCTTCGCGTCGCTTCGCGTCTCGTTTTGAAGTAACCCTAAGGCTGAACAGAGACCCCATCGGGGCTTTTATGGGCCATTCCTCTCTGGTGCCACGATGCGCAGGAGTACATAACGCGTCGCGACCCACTCGGCGAATGGGCATTAAGCCTGTAGTTTATTTTTATTAAATAATAAAATTAAAATAAAAAACCCTAAGGCTGGAACTATAATCATGTTAACCGAAGTGTCGAGTGACGAGCTGTCATATGCACATGACAGTGACATTTGACTCGACACTTGTGTGTTCGATTTTCAGCCCTATTGTATTAGCGCGGAGTTATATTTTCAGTGCTCTGAACTATCCCCGGTCTTCCGGATTCCGGACAATAATATAGTCCCGGTCTTAGGCATGTTCTGCAAGTCAAACAATGTCAAAAGAATGAAAATAATGTTTATTTTTATTATTAAAGATAATATTATTATACTCGTAAGTTTAATGTAAAAAATTTATTTGAAATGGTACGAGTGCCTTACTTAGTGCCGCCGAGTTGTTAGCGAGTAGGGGCTGCGCCCGTTTACCATCTTGTCGGGCGCAGCAAGTCTCACGTACTCGCGGGTAGGACATCGTGAGATGCTTTAATGCTTTTTCTCGGCGAAATAAAAAATGCTTAATGCCCCATACCCCATTTACCTAAAATTAGCGTTATTATGCACAGGACATACCAATTATTACATATTAATTACCTCAACAGATTCAAAGTCTTTCTTTTGGGGTCTAATCAAACCAAAACGAAACGATACGCGACATTTAAATATAGCTATTCAAAATTGGACTTTATTCATTACACAAGAAGATACACATTTAATTGTATTTAAGAGTTCGAATGTTAAGGTGCGCCGCGCTGCACAGCGCATGTGCAGTGTATAATGGCATATAAAACATGTATTTTTCGTGTAGTGAATTAAGCTAAATTTTACATAGAGCTATCCTAAGGAAGCAGCGCTGCGTGGCGTCGGGTACAGTTGCACTGTGAACTGGCCCTCGATCGTAACATAAACTCTGTCGTAATCTGTTACCTGGTACAATCGCGGTTCTACTATTGAACATTAATAATAGCACCCCACACCGATTTCGGTGACGGTGGCCGGTTTCATTGAAACCAGGTAGACCTGGAGGCTACGCAGGAGTTATTTTTTATAGTGCCACAGTGTGTGCGCTGTACACAAGGGCACTCTCTTTTCCTTTACTCTCGAAACCCAGTGGGACGGACAGACCAACACGACTGGCGAGAGATCAGGCGCAGGTCCGAATTTTTACATGCCCATCCGTATGCACGGATCATATTTCTTGTCAGACAATCAGGTGATCAGCCTGCATTGTCCTAACCAAACTTGGAAACAACATTTTTTTGTTGTTCCAATGCGGGAATCGAACCCACGACTTGACCACGATGACACCATCGAAATGTGATACAACGGGTTTGTCGGGAACCCTTCCAGTTTAAGCTGAACCCTCATACAACTTAGACTTTTAATTTACTTTCAATTAATTATAAATGAATCGTCTTGATATCATAAGCTGAGTTTTGGAGTTTGGGCCCTCAGATTATAAACATTACAATTAGAAAACAATAGGTGACCTTGGACCCATCAAAAAGCGTCAAACGTTGGTTTGACGCTTATGAGAATACCATTTTGTTGATATATCACAACGAGAGTGCATCAGAACTGTATTATTGTAAGATTTAATTAGCAGAATCGACATACTGTGTTTTGACATCATTTTGTTGTTGTGACATCGTGTGTTTTGTTGTGTTTGGTATTGGATTCAACTGTTGATGCCGAATATGCGAATAATTTACATTAAATGATCTTGATGGAATTTTCTTAGCGTTCTAGAATGTTCTGTCAATCGAGTAGGCCATAGCTGTCATAGGTATGAAAGAAATGGCAATATGCTTGGTAAAGAGAAAGCGAAACAGATGAAGTGTATGAACAGGATGTACAAACTAAATGAGGAGTTTCGTGTTGTGACTTGAGAGATCGACTACTACTACATCCGGTGATGTAATGCATCACCGGATGAGATGTTTAGTATTCTGGAAATCCGTTTATCTGTGTCGACTGTCGACTGTCGCAGGTCGCAGGTCCTTAAAAAGCGACATGACTAAAGGAAGTGCAAAGACAGAAGAAATCACAACACTTTTATAATAGTCTCTACATGTTATTATGTTACCCATAGACGAGGCATGTTGAGGCAGAAACTTTCTGCATCTAAACGGCCCCAAACAACCCCATGTTAGATGACAAATTTTGTCATCTTGACATTTTGGCATTTGCTTTCCGCAGTTTATTAATTCTTCTGAAATCAAAATGGCGTAACTTTTCTCGCATGAAAATGTTTTCTGTTAAATACGTACGTCATGACTCTACACCTAACCTTAGTTTTAAAATCTTTGATGTTACCAGTGTGTAGTATCTTATGCTTTTATGGAAAAAATATATTAATATAATCTCAGAAATCAGAATATAATAAAGAGAAAAGATTTGAATAAAGAAAATTAAAGATAGGTTGTGGCGAGACTCCAGACGCTCGATCCTTAAGGCGAGGGACGTCTTCTTACGGATGTAGTCCACGACGTCCTGGACCTCCATGGACCAGTGACGTATACGTGGGAGACGTACAGCGGCGTCGTGGGTACTTCACACCGCTGTCGCAGCTCGGGTACGTAAGGTGCGGTGCCGCGGTGCTTGCGGACGGCGGCTTCCTCTTCTTTTTCTTTCTACCAGTGTGAAGGGGTGCACTCTTCTGCCTTTTGATATTAGCAGTCTATGTATTAATATATTCGTAATAATAGCTCAGGTAACATAGGCTATATAATTAACGTAGTCGAGTTATAGTTTTTATTAAAAAATGTAGTTATTTAACTTCGCTGTCGTTAAATTTGTCCACATTATATACCACATTATATACCACATTATATACCACATTATTTACCACATTATTTACCAGATTATATACCACATTATATACCAGATTATATACCAATTATATACCACATTATATACCACATTATATACCACATATACCACATTATATACCACATTATTTACCACATTCTTGAATTTTTAATATAAACTTTATAACCGAAACGGATCGTAAAACTACAAAGTGCGAGGTCCAGAACCAATATTGAGCAGGTGCGGGCCTGCGGGGTTTACGAGCGAATTTGGTGCTTAGTGGCTGAGCTGTCGCCGTACTGAAAAAGGTCAGTGACCTAAGGGTCACCTCACACCGACACTCGACGCAGCGCTGCATTTTGAAGATAGTTATAGATATTTATTCAAAATTGAACTTTATTCACTACATAAGAAGATACACGTTTGCATGAGCGGCGCTGCGCTACGCAGCTCGGTGCAGCTCGAAATTAGATCTCTTGAAACGAGGGTTTTTGACACGTCAAGGACCGTCGGATTACCAAGCGCCGCCTGGTGACAGAAAAAGAATCGAAAATTCATATTGACCGTTTTTGATACCACTTACGCCACCAGATGACTCTTTGTGTGCGTTGGGTCTGCCCCCTAGCGGCAGAAAAAATATCAAACACCCTCATTAAACGTGTGTCTTCCTGTGTAATGAATAGAGTTTTATTTTTAATAACTATCTTAAAAATGCAGCGCCGCGTCGCGTCTCGTTTCAGTGTGAACTGACCCTACACTGACCGACAATATGTGTAGGTATCTAAGTCTATCTACATAAACACTCGTCCATCCAAAAGGGTACATAAGCGTTGTAAAGACATTTCCTACTTTCATCTAGCAGTTGATGATCATATTATTAATGCCTTTTATATAATATAAACAATAGATTCCACACTGACTTCGGTGACGGTGGCTTGTTGAAAATAGTCCGGCTACGCCGGAGTTTATTGCCTAAGTATGTGCGCAGTACACCAGAGCACTCTCTTTACCTTTACTCTCATAACTCAGGGGAACGATTATCCGACATTGGCGAGATTTCAGGCGCAGGACCGACTTATTACATGCCCATCTGACGCATGGGTCATCTCTTGTCGGACAATCAGATGATTAGCCTGCATTGTCCTAACCAAACTTGAAAACCACATTTTTTGTTGTTCCAACGCAGGGATGAATCACGACCTCCGGAATCGAGAGCCAATCTCTAAACCACTGGACCACGGAGACGTCGCAGGTCGTGAGCACGTTTGGGGTATCTCTGAAACAGTTGTTTATAAAATACACACGCAATGTATCCTCATTAATTCTGGATTTGTCTCTCCCCAGGCCCATACCTTCTGTAGATATCAGAATGGAATACCATGAGATAGGCGAGAGTTATAGCCTATCTATACAAGTAAATAAAATTGAAGTGTCTGTTTGTAATTTCAAATTAACAGCTTATTACCTACAACGAAAATTCATATTTTAAAATTTTTGACAGTCCGTCTGTTCCGGCTAATCTCTCAAATTGCCGAACCGATTTCAACAGGATATTTACTGGTAGATAGCTGATATTGTAAGGCTACTAGGCTACTTTTATCTCAGGGTTCCGTTTCCATTAATAGTTTTCCGCAAATGAAATTGCGGACAACAGCAAGTATATATAATATGGCCTATCTCCCAAAGAAGTGTAAAGAAAGGCGTTAAAGTCGTGGCAAATTTACTATCGGCTCGATGTAAATCCTATAGAGACGCATTGCAATTTCACCAAAATGTATTCAATATTTTACACGTATGTAAAACGTGAATTTGAATAAAAGAATATACAGATTGAGTATGTTATGTGTATTGAATACATGATTCTCTAGGTTATTTGGTATTCTTTGTTAAAAGTGTGTCTTTATATAACATTTTAAAATTAATTATAGAAACTTTTGAGAAATTTATGATTTACTTCCTATGCAAAGAAACATAAATTATAGTTTAAAAAAAAACTAAAAAAACACGCTTTTATAGAAAATCTAACTAAAAAATAAAATTTAATAAATTTGGATTAAGAATAGTGTAAATGAAAAATAAATGTTTATTATAGTAAAAAAGCGTGGGGTGCAGTGTCTTCATCTGTACGTTTGTTTGTATGTAACCGACTCCAGTGGATTTGATTTTGATCCACTTCAAACGGTCAGATTTCGTTTAAAGTGATTTTTAAGATATTATCAAAGCGAAGATCCTTCTCATATCTGCCAATAAAATGTTTATAACTATTGACACTATGCAGCCCACGCTTTTTTACAATAATAAACATTTATTTTTCATTTACACTATTCTTAATCCAAATTTATTAAATTTTATACTTTATTTTTTAGTTAGATTTTCTATAAAAGCGTGTTTTTTTAGTTTTTTTAAACTATAATTTATTTTTTGCTTTTTAGTAAGCCTGGAACTGCACGCATGATTATTTATTATAATAATTTATAATTTTAATTTTTAATTAAAAATTTTTTACTAACAATTAAATCGAATTATTGAATTGTCATCGGTCTTTGACAGGTGTGAAAATTTTGAATTATATCTTATCGTTCAAAGTAGGACAAAATCGAGCCCAAAGGAGTCGGTTAGAAGCAAGCACACATACAGGTGAAACTAATAAAAGCGTTATAAAAATGTGTGTAAACCACTTTGGAGGCCGATTACTCGAAAATAGTTTTTGCCTTTATGTAAAAAGACCTATTCAACAAAATACATGATGGGGTAGAATGAGAAAAAAATCATCCCCACTGGACTGGAGAGCCACCCCTAAAATATAAAATTATTATTATTTTATATTGCCAAAACCAATATCTATTATAGATATTGGTTTTGGCATTATAAAATAATAATAATTTTTAGATAGGGTTGCCAGGCGTCCGGATAAAGCCGGACAAAACTAGGTTTTTTTATTGCGTGTCCGGCCAAAATAAACACTGTCCGGCTTATCCGGATTTTATAAGGCTTTTTACAATTTAAAAATGTTGATAAATGTTTATCTAGAAATTAATTTTGATTGATGACTTTATAACAATACTTGGACTGATTAATAATAAAGTACTTAGACTGACTTGGCCTTCGGTTTTATTTATATATATATATATATATTTTTTCATTGGAATTTAATAATATTTATGGTAAAAATCAAAAAGCTTGTTTTTAGAAACTATTTTACTGTCGTACTTGTTAATACCGAGACAAAATCCTCAATAGGTAATGTGGGGGGGTCCGGCCTATTGACGCAAATATACGACCAAACTGGTTGGTCTGTCCGGCTATTAGGTTAGGCGACCTGGCAACCCTATCTGTACGCAATCTATAACAGTACCAACTATATTCAAAATTAGAAGTTTCCTTATCAATCCCGAGGTATTAACGTATACCCGCTGCAATAAAAAGTAGAAAATGTGTTAATCCAGAGCCTTAACTACCGTCATACCAAATTTCATCAAAATCTGTTCAGTAGTTTCTGAGATTAGCGCGTGCAAACGAACAGATTTGCTCACGAAGGGTTCCGCACAAAACGTTCGTTCATTAATCCGCCCTTTAATATAGTTTTTCTTATATATCTTACATGTACAGACAGTGACGAGTTACGATTTCATTATATGTATTGATTGATTACATAAGTTAGAAAGACAGAAGAAGTTTCCGAAAGAGTTGATAGCACTGCACACCCTTTCATAACCAACGGCTTCTTACGTGTTTTATGTTGTACGAATATTTTTATCATTACCGACGGATTCCCGGAGGATAATGTGTGTTAAAACCGCTTATTTAAATTTAAATTTATTATATGTCACGTTTTAGTATGTCTTATTTGAAATTTGAACGTTCTACACAATTTGCGTCTAGATCGATCTATCGAAGCATCGACAGCTATTCTATATAAGGATGGAATTAGATATAAGTAGTTGATAATCAACTAGCCACCAGGCTAGGTATAGTCCGACGAAGCTACAGCGGTCTTAACCCGACCGTAAGCGTAGACCATTTTGAAAAAAAAAAAATTAGGTGAACCAAAACGACTAGCCAACCGGCAGTCACCAGACAGTCACCAGGCCACAAGCCCATTCGAAATATATATAAGTAGTTGAATTGGAATTTAGTAATACAAGTCTACTGGTGATACACTCATTTCATTGAGTAGGTATTTTTGGGGATTCTGTCCATGAATTCAAATTTATAAAACAATAAAAACTAAAGAGGTTTTAAAACACCGGCCGCCATGAACGGCTACGTTCATAATAATAAAGCAAAAAGGAAAGAAAAATAAAAGGACTTTATTTTGTTTCACCTGTTTTAATACATCTTCAGATAAGGAGCTCTTTAGGTATCCGAAGAAAAGACACAAGGCATAGTTTTAGTTACTTAGGATTTAGAATTATTCAGTTTTATTCTTTTCTTTTCGATTATTATTTTAGTTCCTTTGTTTAAAGCTTATAGGGAAGTTTTAGGTTTTATAAATGTTATTTTACATTTTATGATTATTTTAGTTAATCTATGAAGTTACTTACTTTTAGTTAATGTGTGTCGCTATAAATCCCGTACATAATTTACTTGTGATGCACAACCGGGATATACCCCTTTTGAACCTTATTGCCTACAATGGCAAGGACGAAATGTGGCGCATCGGCTTGGTGACGTCGGTGCCTGTATGACGTACAGCCGGGATCGTGTTCAGTCGTAAAGACAGGAATACAGTTATTTATACACAGGAGTGGCTGTCTTTGTAAATTATACGGACGTATTGTGTTGCATAAATTATAATCTGTGCTAGAATTAGGGTCTATGACCGTGATTCTGTAGTCTATGGCCTTGTGGGAAGAGTGGATGCCCCAGAAGGAGATCTCCGACCGAGCGAGGTGCTATGCTCGGTCAGACCGAAGCCCACTTGTATGAATTTCAGATGTCGTATATATAGTGCCGATCTTTGAAAACTTCGATAGCGCGATTCAGGATTGTGGCGCTTATTGTTCCGCCACATCACTCCCCCCCGAAGACCTGAGGTCGAATCTTGAGTCGTCTTGCTTGAGTCGCCAGTGCCAGAGAGTCCCAGTGAGTCGGAACTGTGCTGCTGCTGCACGGGCTCCAGTGAGTCGGAGTGCTGCCGTGCGGGCCGATGCTACGTGCTGACCAGGAGAGATGTGCTCTGCTTGCTGACCGGTCGTTGTAGTAAGAGTGCCCGTTGAAGCCGATGAGGGTTCGACCAGGCCGCGATACGTTGAGGCTGGTGGTCGAGGTATCCGATGAGGCTGAAGCTGGCTGGCGTGGTGCGGAGGGGTGATGATGATGATGTCCGCAAGGAGGCGTGTTCTATCGAGGGTCACCAATGTGGGATGAAGGGAAGCCCCAAAGGGAGATCTCCGACCGAGCGAGGTGCTATGCCGAGCCGTAAAATTTAACATTTGCAAAAGCAGTGGAGATAGCAATGAGCATGGAACTGGCGGAGAAGGGAGCAAAATTGATAACTGCTGGCAGTTCTGGGCAAGAAATCTCAGACATACACAAAATAACTGAAAAACATGTAAGCATTAAATGTCATTGCTGTAGGAAAATGGGACTGCTGTATAAAACCCCAATGCAAATTTAAAGAAGAAGAATGTTTTAAATGCCACAAGAAGGGGCATATGGCAAGTGTTTGCAAAGCAAACAGTAACAAAACTTTCAAACCCAAGAAGGTCCATGAAATTACAAATGATGAAGAATTTTCTGTTATGCAAGTTAGCGAAGTACAATTATTGAACAGTGAATCTGCGTATGATAGTTATGATTTGTCCAGTTTATATCAGGAAACAGAGAGTCAATTAAATATTAACAAAGTGATATCAATAGATGAGAAGTGTCCAAGTCCTTGGTATATAACTTTAAAAATTAATAATGTAAATATATCATTTGAAATTGATTGTGGATGAGATGTGACATTAATGCCCAAAAATTCCTAATTTAAAATTAATTCCATGTAACCTAAAGCTAACAGGATATGGTGGTAACAATATCACTGTATTGGGTAAGACAACTGTAAATATTAAAATTAAAAATAAAGAATACTTAGCAACATTGATTATTGTTAAAGAAGGTAAAAAGTCATTGTTAGGTAGGGATTGGCTGAGTGCTATGAAAATTGTTTGCCAAACTGGTATTAAACAGTGCAATTTGATTGTTCATCAAGATTCACAAATAAGACTTAACAAATATCGATTTCTTAGGTTTACGCGAATATTGTTCATTGTTTTAAACACTTACGGATTGTGTCGCGGTGCACTTTTCTTTTTCCCGACGTTTCGGCTACTTTCCAGCAGCCGTGGTCACGGGAGGACTGTCAGTCCTCAAACTTAACAATTTATTAGAAAAATATAGCTATATATTTTCAGGGTTGCCAGGCGAAATTAAAGATACTGTAGGCACTTTAAAATTAAAAGAAGCTAATATTAAACCCATTGCATTTAAGCCAAGAAGAATAGCTTATGCCGTAGAAAACTTAGTTAAAAAGGAGCTCGACAAGTTTTGTACGGAAGGTAAAATGTATAGAGTGACAAATAAAGAAACAGTCACATGGGCTACACCCATAGTGACCATCATTAAAGGACCTCATAATATAAGAATTTGTGTAGTTTACAAGGTAACAATAAATCCATTTTTGGAGGTGCCAAATCATCCAATCCCTGTCATTGAAGACATTTTTGCAAAATTAAATAAAGATGATCAAAAGGTTAAAACAGTATTTAGTAAAATTGATTTAAGAAAGGCATATATGAACAGGAGAATGGATGAGGAGGCACAAAAGCTTATAACAATTACCACACCATGTGGGTTGTATAGACCAACATTCATGATGTTCGGTATGTCACCTGCGCCACAGGAATGGCAAGATTTTATGGATGAACATTTTAATAAACCAAATGTATTTTGTTTCATTGACGATATTTTGGTTGCAAGTAGTGATGTGGATTGCCATTTAAAAACTTTAGAGTGTATATTTCAAAAACTTAAAAATTTAAATATTAAAGTAAATAAAGAGAAAACTGTGTTGATGTCCCCACAATTAGAGTATTGCGGGCATGTGATTGATAAGGAGGGCATTCACAAGACACCAGGGCACATCAAGGCTATATTGGAAGCACCACAGCCTAAAAATATTAAAGAATTACGTAGTTTCCTTGGCACTATTAATTTTTATCATAAATTTCTAAAGAATACCGCTAAAAATTTGAAACCTTTATATACATTACTAAAGAATTCAGAAAAATGGGTATGGTCTTAACAACAAGAACTAGCATATGAATGGGCCAAGAAAGCCATTGTATCATATCAAGTATTGATTCATTATAATCCAAAGCTACCAGTGGTGTTGAGCTGTGACGCTTCCAAGTATGGGTTAGCAGCTTGTTTAGCTCATGAAATTAGGTTAGGTAATAATATTGTGGAACGCCCTATCGCTTTTGCAAGCAGAACCCTCAATGAAGCAGAAGTAAAATATTCTCAAATAGATAAAGAAGCCTTAGCCATTATATGGGCAGTTAAGAAATTTGATTTGTATTTAAAAGATAAAATATTTACATTAGTTACTGACCATAAACCACTGATATCTATATTTAATCAAAATAAAACAGCTGGTAGCATATATTATGCAGATAGAATGACTAGGTGGGCATTAATTTTATGTAATTACAACTATGACATAAGGTACAGGACTTCACAACATAATGCGGCAGCAGATTTTCCGTCTAGGTTGCCAATTCAAAATAGTAATGAGGAGGAGAAAATTAATATGGAAGGTAACATTAACAGCATTATATTGGATAATCCGCCTGTAACTTTATCAGAAATTGCCAAACATACTCAAAAAGACCCTAAATTAAGCAAGGCTTGTACTTACTTAAGAGAGGGTTGGCCAAAAGTTATTAATAGAAAGTTATGTAATTTTAAAGGCAAAGAGACTGAGTTATATATAATTAGATATTGAATTTTATGGAGGGATAGAGTAGTTATACCTGACAGTTTAAAGGACAAAGTTTTAACTGAACTGCATTCTGGTCATTTGGATATAAATAAAATGTTATCTTTAGCTAATAGTTGTTTTTGGTGGCCAAACATCTCAAATGATATAAAAACATTGACTAATAATTGTGAAGGTTGTATCCAAAATAGGAACTTACCACCTATTAAACCTATACATAGATGGGAGTGGCCAGAGGAGCCATGGAAACGTATTCATGCTGATTTTGCAGGCCCAATTTTAGGGCATAAGTGGTTAATCATTGTAGATGCACACTCAAAATGGCCAGAAGTAGTTAAAATGAACAATATTACCTCCAGCAGTACTATTAAATGTCTTCGTAGTATTTTTGCTAGATTTGGTCTGCCGGAACAAATTGTGACTGATAATGGTCCACAATGGACATTTGAAGAGTTTAATGTTTTTTGTAAGAATAATAATTTTAGACACATATGTACTGCACCTTATCACCCAGCCAGCAATGGCATAGCGGAAAGGGGAGTTCAAACCTTCAAAAAGGCCATGTTAGCATATAAGTTTGATAAGAATTTTTTAGATCATAGTATACAGCAATGGCTATTAGCTTATCGTACAGTACCATATGCCACAACAGGCAAGGCACCGTGTGAGTTAATGTTCGGTAGAAAACTCCATACACGTTTATCTTTAATAAAGAAAGATTTAATTATTCCTCGACAGTCGATTTGTAATAAACCTGTAAAGCAATATTTACCGGGTGATAAAGTATTGATTGCATCATATGATAACTCTAGATAATGGCTAGATGGTGTTATTGATAAACCAGTAGGAAATTTTATGTATGATGTGCACACTGACAAAGGCATACTCACCCGGAATGTTACTCAGTGCTTGCCTAACTATAGTATACCTAATGAAAGTGTATTGGAGCAAGAAAAAGAATCGGAGAAATTAGAATTAAATAAGCCGTTAATTAACAATGAAATACCAAATAACATTGCTAATTCTCCTATTCTAGTTCAGCCAGAAGTGCGTAGAAGTGCACGTACTCATAAGCCTGTTCAGAGACTTGATTTGTAATAGGTAAATTAAAAATTAGAAGAGAGGAGTGTTGCATAAATTATAATCTGTGCTAGAATTAGGGTCTATGACCGTGATTCTGTAGTCTATGGCCTTTTTGGTATATTGATTAATCTCGTGTACGCTCGTGAAATTAAACATGCAATGTAAGTAACACCGAGTTTTAATTATACACTAACCTAGCAGCTTTGCACATATTTAGCAAAGATGTGACATATTGTAAACGGAAATATCGTTAAGAAACTTGCGCGTCTAAAAAGTATATGAGTAGTAATCACTAGGTACTTTGACGGCCTCTGTGGCTCAGTGGCGCGTCGGCGCTCAAGCCAGAAGTCGCGGGTTCGAATCCCGCCGAGGGAACAATAATGTTTTGGATGTATTGCAATGGATGTATATTAAATGTTCATAATATAACTAGACGTGGGCCGTCTGCGTAAAATTTTTCGCAATAAAAATTTATGTACCTACTTTCCCGTGGTTTAATGTATGTCTGTACCAAATTTCATCAAAATCGGCCCAGTAGTTTGGGAGCCTATTGATGATGAGATGATGAGAGGGAGCGTATAGAGCAAACAAACAAATATACAAACTTTCCTCTTTATAATATTAGTATAGATCAAAATCTGAAATATATGTATAGTATAAAAGTATTAAGTATACTTCCCGTTGTCTGGTCTCCGTATCACATGTTCTTCGGATACTTACCACGGGGCCAAATTGACGTGGTGATAAGCGTCCATAGATATTGTTTTTTTTTTAATTAAAAACTATAACATTTTTATTGTTGCAACACGGGGATCGCTCCCACGACCTCTGGAGTCAACCTGTGTACCACGAGACCACGGAGGCGTTAAGAGGGTTGAATCCCGCGGGCCCAAATTGCACAAAACGCTACTTTTCAAACGTGGCTATATTTATCAAAAACTCCAAATTTGAAATTTTTGACGTCCCCTTCAACAGCCCACAATTTTTCCACACAATCGTGGGCATACCGTATGCTTGTAGTAGTGCAATCAAATCGAAAGCTATGTAGCTATTTATCTGTTCCTGTTTGTTTAATTTGTGCTCTAGTCTCCGTGGTTTACTGGTTGCCGCGCAGGGAAATTATCGAATCCGAGTTGAATTGGATCCGAGTTAAAGAAATTATTTAAATCGGACCAAAAGTGACAAAGATACAGCAATTTTAGTGCATTAACGTGCCCGAGAATGAAGCTAGTCGCTGTGACGTCATTTGTCGTCATCAACTCCCCTCTAAACACTAGTTGCGTTTAGAGGGGAGGGCAAATGGGTTTAGGGCAAATATAAAACAAACACAAAAACAATGCACACGAGGCACAAGCGTCAAGAATCGGAGAGAATGAATACTTATGCAATACCTATGAAGTATTAGTACAATCAAGCCGTTGTCGCACGGTTCCCGACAGATGATGTCATCGTAATCAATTCAGCGGAAGCGCGCGTTTCAAACCAGCCATTCAGAAAAACTTTAATAAATCCACCATTTCTTGACGGATTTTAATAATTTTAAAAATAAAATGGTCAGTAAGTTAATACATATACGATGTACTTAATAAAAATTAGATTTTCTACTAAATGCGATTGATGCAGATTAGGGAATACAGCCAGCTTCGCCTGTATTCCCTAATCCCTGTCAGTCACTCAGTTAAGCCAAACACAGCGTACTATTAATAAATCAACCCACAGCCAACATTTTACTTGGAGTTAAACCTCTTACGGCCGAATACTGAAACGCTAATCAAAGTTAAGAGCCTTCCTATCCACAGGCTGTCGCTGTGTCGGCTAGCCGAAATGAGAAGGACAACATATGACTTGAGCGTCACTTACTTTAACTATCGTTCCAGTATTCGGATGCTCGGCCCACTTTCGGAGATCTGGGTTAAAAGTTAACCCTGGGTTAAATATCATGTTATTTTTCGCGTTCTTCGTATTTATGAAAGAGAAGGCATGATATTTTAACCTAGATCTGCGCAAGTAGACCTTAAGCGACAATCATAGTTGCTCATTTTGCATGAAAACTTAAATTAATCTGAAGACTCGAAAGTGTAATATATTATGTCATGAACATGGTTGCGATATATTATATACTCAGGAAAATGACCTCAAAATGGCGACTAATTCCTCATCCACTCCGATACTCCGCGATGTGTCACACTCATCTCTTATTGGGAGTTAATACTTTCTTCGTTTGGGCAAGAGATGTAATAGAATTTTGGATGGTTGATTAATTAGTAATATAGATAATGTGTAGTTTTTTTGTCAGTTACCGTTAAATTTTTTCCCCGATGAGACGCACAATTTTCGGATATATAATGTTCCTGCGACCCATATAATATTTTACCCGACTGTGGGAGCGCGTGACGTCATGTTATCTAGGGCGACTTTTGTGTGGAGCGTATTCACTAGACTTGCATATTTCTATAAACGAACTGCTGTAGTACCTTTGAAAATATTGTTTTTTAATATACTGTTTCTTCTGACAACTTATTTTTAAGAGTAGGTACTATTCATTTATGCAATAAAATATCAGTCATCTAGCCTCTTATAGCTTTCCTTACAGGGTTTAATCAAACCGCCAAAAGGTAATCAGGAGATAAACATATATATACATTATACAATCACAGTTCTACATAAACAATCACGGGTAGGGTATCATTAATTATACATACACTACCCACTACCTACCTCTATCGTTACCGAATACGGGTTAAAGGTAAGACAAATATGAGTTCAAATTACACGAGTTAAATATTTAATTCGGATTATGAAGTTGAAAATTTTCGTGCAAACAATGTTTGTACGAAATATAATAGTACTCGTAATCTACAGTACAAACACGGTGTTATTTTCCCTCGGCAGTCGTCGTTTTTCTATAGAAATGACCAACGATATGCGATAAACTACGATACCCGATAGACATTGGCAAAGTGGTTGTATTCTATTATGCCATTAACTGAAATAGTGTCAGTTAGATAAAAAGTAAAGATGAGCAGTGACAAAAAGTATATTCCAGAAGAATAAAGTAGTAATCTTACCCAATTAACCTTAAATATGTAATGCTGAAGTTAAATTAAAAGCGAAGGATCAGGCCTCGTACCGAGACAGTGCAGCTAGATCCAGAGGGTCTGGCATTTTTCTTCTTTCGTAGCTATGAAAAGATAGTGCCGAATTCCGCATTGTCATCATCGGTTGATGAGCTTTCAAGACTATACAGTACTAGCTGTTTCCCGCGGCTCCGCACGCGCAAATGTACTATCGGGTATCCCGCGAGAATACTTTACTTTTCCGGGATAAAAAGTAGCCTATGTTTGGTATTGTGTTACTTAAAAGTAGTTAAATAATTGCAATATAATTTAATCGAATATTACTAAAGAGTAACACAGTTAAAGAATTAACTTAACTTAAACAATTAAATTATAAAAGTTAGAATATTGCATTAAAATTAGATGTTATGTTAAATTAAAATCATGTGTTGTTATTGTGTGTCTGTTAGTGTGTGAGAGGTAATTGAGGTGTGTGCGTGTGAAAGAGTGAGTGTGTGAATGCGCGTGTGTGATTATGAATTCACCATGATATATGTAAACTGACGGTGAGAGAGTAAATGGCTACAGCGTAGGATTGATCAGTTTTTCAGTGGCTTCATATGCCAAGCTTCGGAGCCAATCACTGACAGTTCTTTTACAATCTCCAGAGTTAAGTTCGTATATTGGAATGTGTTTGTTAATTTTATTATACAGGTATGGTGCAATGAAATAGTTACACCTCATCGATTGTGCGAAATCATATTTTTTGGTTTGGCAAATTATGTATAGCATTAGGTCCATCTTTGCTAAACATACTATGTAGCACAATAATACAGCGTAGTCTGAAATGAGCTTTAGACACGAACACGTAATGTGTGGTAATATCAAGTTTATGTAGTCAGAGAGAAAATTAAAATACTATCCTGAAACCGGAGACAGAAATACTAACATTAAGTCGTTACGAAAGTGTCCAGCTCTTGGAAAAATAAAAGCGACATCGGATATTGTCAAACTGTTACTTACGGCGCGCGGTACCTCAGCCGCGCCGCGCGCGTCCTTTGATGTAAAATCATGTAATTACGTTAATAATAATTATTGTTCACCTATTCTTTTTGAAAATATATTGAGCAGTGAGAAATGATAAATATAATTCGTCTTAAAGTTTAAACTAAAACCTGTTTATGGTCTTATACGTCAATATTGGCGCTATTCGAGCCGAAACTAAATATCCATGCTATACTCATATCCGAGTCATGGCTTAAACCGTGTCTCCTTTCCCAATGTTATGCACTTGCCCGGTTACCAGCTGATCCGTAATGACAGAACTGGTCGAACTGGCGGTGGTGTCGCAATTTACCTACGCTCGGATATTCCCTTCTCTCACATTAGCTCATCCACTCAGCCTCCTCCAGTAAATGCTCCAGAACATCTATTTATTGATGTTACACTGTTTCACACAAAAGTTTTGGTAGGGGTGCTGTACTGTCCTTCTTCTCATATAAATTATTTTACAGCCTTTGAAAGTTTGTTGGAAGAACTCTCGCCAGCATATAAACATATGATTATTATGGGAGTTTTAAACACGTGCCTACTTAAAAAGGATTACAGGTCCAATAAATTAGTATCTATTGTCAATTCGTGTAACATGCAATTATTGACTCTAAATGCAACTCATTGTGCTCCCAACTGTACACCTTCTCTTTTAGATGTTATGATTGTCGCATCCTCTATATCTATTGCAAAACATGGGCAATACAATGCTGACATGTTCTCGTACCGACATGACCTACTTTTTGCATCATGTAAGATTAAAACGCCTAAACCGAAGCATAAGACGCGTATGGTTCGTAGCTTTGTCGGAATCGAGTTGGAAAAGTTGTGCGCTGATGCACGCATTTTGGATTGGTCTCCGGTAACAGATGCTAATAACATTGATGCTAAAATTGAAACTTTCACATCTATCATTACCAAACTATATGACGACCATGCACCTCTCAAGCCAGTCAGAATAAAACATTTACCTGCACCATGGTTGACAGATGAAATTAAAGCTCTTATAATTAAGAAATATCGTGCTAAGGCAACTTACAGACGACAAAAAACTAACGAAAGTCATGAAAAGTACATAAAAATTCGTAATCGCTGCAACACTATGTGCAGAGATGCACAGAGGCGTTACATTCATTCATCTGTAGAAAGCGGTGGGACAGCTAAAACATGGAAATTTTTAAAGTCTCTGGGTATAGGTAATCGTGGTGGGCAGGTCCCAACCAATAATATTACGCTTGATGATCTTAATAAATTTTTCTCATCGCCATCAACGTCATTGAGTACGACCGACAAAACTAATACGCTACAACATCTCTCTTTTCATCCTCCTGAAAGACACTCTCCTTTTTGTTTTCGTCCAGTCAGTATCAGTGAGGTTAAGAAAAGTGTAATGTCAATTTCATCTAATGCGGTTGGTAGTGATGAACTTAGTCGTAACTAGATTGTTCCAATAATTGATATTATATGTCCCGTCTTAACAGATATCCTTAATTTTTCTTTGTCCACAGGTACTTTTCTGGAATTCTGGAAAAGAGCTAAAATTATCCCTTTACCCAAAAAGCCTAAACCACAATTTTGTAAGGATTATTGACCAATTTCTATCCTACCATTTTTATCTAAGGTATTAGAGCGCCTCATCCATCAGCAGACTGTTAACTTTTTAAATAGGTTAAATTACTTCAACCCCTTTCAGTCTGGTTTCCGTCCCGGCCACAGTACAACTACTGCATTAATAAAGGTGACTGACGATATACGCTGTGCCATGGACAATGGGAAATTAACGATTTTAACACTTTTGGACTTTACAAATGCTTTTAACACAGTTGACCATGATATTCTCTTGCAACTCATGAACTCTCTAAATTTTTCACCTACCGTGATTGCATGGTTCCGTGGTTATTTATGTAATCGTCTTCAACGTGTTGCGGTGGAAGAAGTCGTATCTGAGTGGTCAACAGTCACGGCTGGTGTCCCTCAAGGCGGTGTCCTATCGCCTTTACTCTTTAGCATTTTCATTAATACCATCGCCAAAAACATCTTCTCCTGCTCTCACATGTATGCTGATGACTTGCAGATTTATCTCCACGCATCACTTAATGACTTACCATCGGCTATTGCACGAACTAATGAAGATCTGAAAAGTATATGTGCTTGGAGTAAATCTCATGGATTAGTCATAAATCCTATGAAAACCCAAGCGATTATCATCGGCAGTCCAAGGTTGTTGACAAGGGTTCGATTACAGGATCTTTGCCCAGTAATGGTCGAAGGAAATAATCTCATTCTCACAATCCGTTAAAAATCTTGGAATTCATCTTGACTCAACACTGTCTTGGTCTAAGCACATTGGTGAAATCGGTAGGAGAGTTTTGGTGCGTGGAGTACTCTGAGGCGCTTGCAGCATTTTCTGCCGATTCCGACCAAAATTCTGCTTGCTGAATCGCTTATCCTTCCTATATTAGATTACGCTGACACATGTTTCACAAATATTTCAGAAGAGCAGCTTAATAAACTTGAGCGCCTCCAAAACCTTTGTATTAGATTTATTTTCGGTTTACGAAAATATGATCACATATCCGAATTTCGTACCAAACTCAAGTGGCTGCCAATCAGACTTCGGCGGAATGCTCATATACTGTCCCACCTGTATGGTATACTGTATGACCCCAAGTCGCCACCTTACTTAAAAGAAAGGTTTAAATTTTTGGACGATAGTGTAAAATCTTTTCGAAATTCTAATATATCATTAAAACCCCCTACGAGAAATACAAAATTTTTTGACTCTTCATTCACAGCTCGTGCAGTCAGTCTGTGGAACAGATTACCAATTTCATTAAGACGCGCTCAATCTTTGCACGTATTTAAAAATGGAGTTAAGGAACATTTTTTGTCACAATTAACATGGTGATCTTTACTATAAGTCTATAATTTGTATGCATTATTTCTACTTTTAATAATAGTATTTATTTATTTACTCTCTAGTACGATATGTAAGTATTTGTGTATGTATTAACGAATATTATAAAGTAGTGTAAAATAAAGCAGTGGAAAAGTATTATGAAATCTTAAATTACAATATGTATTAAAATAATTTTCTCTTTACGTGTCTATAAAGCCACCTACCAGTATATTACATGTAAACATGTGTCATGATTATAAAGGTTGTCTGGCAGAAATCGCTTGTAGCGTTAAGACCGCCTTTTGTGCTTTTATAAGTTTAGTTTTTCTATGTTCTGTATGTCCTATTTGTTTTTGGTGCAATAAAGAGTTTTTCATTCATTCATTCATTCATTCATTCAATATTGAATGTGAGACTACTCGACACTTGTGTTGTGTTTATTGTTGGTGATAAATCGTTTGAATAAATTGACTTTTACGGCAAGCGGAAAGCTAGATACGTACCTACTATCAATTTTAATTTGTAGTTATACTATATTATTATATATTATCATTTAATAGGCGAATAGTTAATTAATACACAGAAAAACGTTTTATTATTATGTACCTATTGTGTATTTCGAAGTTACCTAAGTATTTACAATTTCTCTCGGACAGGACACAACTCTAAACGCTTGTAACGACCTTGGCCATCATACTATATAATATGGTGCTAAATTTCCTTTCAAAAAATACTTGCACAACTCACGTCTAGCGACTAGGGCTTTCCTCTGAAGTAAAACCACCCTTCGCCACTCAGACCTATGCAATCAAAACTATACATGTTTAATTAGTCTGCTACTGAGTACATATCCTGGATGGTTTGGATTATACCCGATAAAGGTGATGGTCCGAAATCAAGCCAGAGTCGACAGTAATGAAATGGTCACGAAAAGGGCAATCCCGAAAAACGCCGGGTATACAAGTTATAAGCAAGAATAATACCAGTTTTTCTATGGAAACGATGTATGAAAAAAGACGATTCAGGAAAGACATTAAAACGTGATTGTAACGTATTACATATGTTGGTTGGTGCAGGCAGGCAGTAGGTGTAGGTGTAGTTTTTTGTGTTAAAATTGTAGGTGTACTCGTTCATATTACGCCTACAGTTTCAATGTACGGAGGTACGATTTCTTGCGGAAGTTCCGTAACTGTGGTGGCGGAAACATAGCTCCGTTCCAACTCTAATCTATGCCTACACCTACCCACCTACAACAACCAATACAAGCAACCAAACTATATACTCCCACAGTTCCTACATCAACAAATACATCTAGACCTACATCTCCAATCTCCATGGATGGAAATGTAGGTGTAGAAGATTAATGGATTAATATTGGTATTGGTAATGGATTTTATTCTTGCTAATTACTCTATACCCGGCATATTTCAGGGTTGCCCTTTTGGCGTCATCAAATATGATTTAAATTGAACCCTTTGGGAAATATTTTATTGGTGTCGACGCTGGGTTTTTTTAGTTTAAATTTTGGACCATGCCCTTTAGTTTATCTGGTATAATTCAAACCCATGTTATGAGGGTTAAAAAAATCGACGAAACATTTCGAGAGAAGGTGGTCTGGTAGTGCCCTTGCGTTTGCGTTAACTCGTCTTGGCGGGGGCACTACAATGCACTCAGATTTTTTTTGGGTACATCCCCTAGACGTTAAGTGGGGATGATATTTTTTCTCGCGCATACCCCATAGTGTGATATATCATTAGATAGGTCTTTTAAAAACATTGATAGGTTGGTAAAACAATTTTTGGATATAGGTATCCGTTTCCGAGTTATTGAAGTTTCAAGCTTTTATCGTTAAAATAGGGCGACTCTCTTGGAAAAGCTCGAAATCTTTCTGGCGCAGAGTTCTATTCTATATAGTCCCAGCCTTACAGTTGAGTTTTTTGCGTAGACACTGAACATTTTTAGAAATATAGCGATACTTATATTCCCAGTCTTACAATTGGGTTTTTTCCGAAGATCCTGAAATTTTTTAGGAAGATGGCAATCTTTGTGTGTTCATTAAGCAAAATATAAAATAAATTGATAAATAATGTAGTATATAACTAAATTTACATAATATATTATACATTGACTTCACTAATGTAAGAATTTATTTTATCTTTATAATGGCAAGTAGATTTAGTTCCGGAAAATTGACGTAATATGGAACTAGGTATTATTATTTATTTGTTCTTAAAATCATACCTTTTATGTAATTTTATTGTGATTATTTTGTATTGTTTTAACATCATTATCCTTTGACATTGTAATAATTTTGTAATAAATTTTATTTTCACATTCTAAACAAATTGAGTATTTATACGATTCTTTATTTTTTTCTAAATGTTATTTAATATATTAGGTCCTCGCATATGAAATTGGCGTTTTGTCGTACTGGCCACTTTGATCTCAAATATATCTTCTTAGGTTAGGAATTCCAATTTCAAATTTATACCGCTATTTCCTCATGCATTTGTGTTTCGAAAACTGTAATTCATTTGTTTTTTCCTCGTTTGGTTTTTTCTTTGCGTCACTCTGTTTACAAAATGGAAAACTTGAATTATCGTATTATTTCCGGGTACGATGTATGGCGGCGGTGTCGCTAAAGAAAACACAGTGCGTTTTTGGTTCCAACGTTTTCGTTCTGGAAATTTCGACCTGCAGAACAAGCTCCGTGGACGGCCGGAGACCAAAGTTGATAATGAAGAATTGAAGGCTTTTGTGGAAGCGGATCCATCGCAAACCACGTCCGAGTTAGCTGCAGGCTGCGGTGTTAGTGATAAAACTGTTTTAATCCACTTGAAGCAAATTGGGAAGGTGATAAGGCTTGAAAGGTGGGTACCTCATGAATTGAGCGCAGCAAACCAACAAACGCGCGTCGACTGCTGCGTTACATTACTCAACCGGCACAATAATGAAGGGATTTTCGAAGAATCTAATTATTACCTGTGATGAAAAATGGATCCTGTACTATAATCGGAAATGCTCATCGCAATGGCTGCACCCTGGCGAACCAGCCAAAGCCTTTTTTGACTCAAAAAAGTTACTTGTGAGCGTTTGGTGGACTAGTGCCGGTGTCGTTCACTACAGATTTCTTAAATCTGGCCAGACGATTACGGCAGATGTCTATTGCCAGCAACTGCAAATCATGATGGAAAAGGTAGCTGCTAAACAACCGAGGTTGGTCATTCGCTCTAGGCCACTGCTGCTTCAGGACAACGCTAGACCACACACTGCACAACAGACGGCTACCAAATTAGAGTACCTATGAGATGGCAAAAGTGCATAGATTGCAATGGTATACACTTTGATTAAATAAATATATTATGTTTAAAAAAAAACGACTTTATGATCCTCCTTTACAAAACGCCAATTTCACATGTAATGACCTAATATTTAACTCCTTCTTAATATTGTGACCTAATTTAATTAACAAAAACAATTATTATTTTTAATGCATTGCACGCTATTGTAATGGCAGAATGTACCAGCAGCTCTCACAGAATATAAGACCATTATGTACTACATTCTAGCAATAAAGGAATTTGATTTGATTTAACTGGGAATCAAATAATCCGGCTCTTTGCAATGATCCTAGGATTATCGCAAATATCCTATTTTCCAATTATCCTACGACACACGTATTGGGTGACGTTGGCATACACTCATAAGGCCAGATGTATGGTAACGAGATTAATCCTGCGGTCACAGTGACACACGCTGATACAGTATTAATGTGCATGGAACCCGGCGTATTTGCTGTTTGCTGAACACTGATTACACTGTACTGTCAACAATGACATTGATCTAAGGTACTGTCAATCGCGGAGAGCCTTGTCACAAGTCCATCGAGCAGCTTGGCAATCAAATTCTTTTGTTCTCCGGTGGTCCCCATACTGGTCTAGCCTGGCCAGCCTAATCATTTGAAAAAACTTGAATTTTTTCTTAATGCAATTAATCAAAACAATTAATAAAAAAAAAACTTAATAATCAAGTAACCAAACTTTAAATTATAATAATAACTAGCTGGACCCAACAGACGTTGTGCTGTCTTAACTATGACCAGGAATAAATAAATAACTACACCTCCAACCTACGCCTACACCTTCACCTACTGTGATATGTAAAAGTGTGAGGGTTGAAGTTGTTACAGTAATAATATCGCTAAAAAACAATGGGGGTTGGTGTCAGAAGGGTGAAATTTTATGGTCATTTGGCGCGCCTAGGTGTTTTTTTAATGCCAAATCATGAAATAATAATAAAAAATGGGCCACCCCTATCACTTAGGGGTATAAAAATATTTTTTCAAATTACAAGCTATTCTCAATCGTTCCAAACACACCTGCAAAATTTCATAAAAATCGATCGATCCTTTTCGGAGGAGATCTGTAACAAACACCACACACGAGAATTTGTCATAAGATAATATTATTCAGCCATTGCTTTAAATTTACATTGACTTTACCCGCACTATTATCTTAAGACTTTGTAAAGTATTTCAGTGGCTTTATCCTCATGTTTTATCTATCCACCGAGCTAGACATACGTAAACAAACTGTCTACAAACACATCAACATCAGCCGACTGTTAATATCTTGGATTTATGGACCATCGCACGCATAAACTAGTAGGACAGTACGACCATCAGGCATCATGTGACCTCACTCATCACCCGGGCTGGGACTATATTATGAACCGGAATCTGACGGGCTCGGCAAAATTCAGAGCACTGAAAACAAACTCGGCGCTAGTACAATAGTTAGTTGAATATCGAAGTGTCGAGTGTGGAGCTTTCGAGTGTGCTATGATATTTGAATCGACACTTGTGTGTTAAATTTTCAGCTCTATTGTATTAGCGCAGAGTTCTATTTTCAGTGCTAAGAATTTTCCCCAGCCTTACGGATTCCGGACAATATAGTCCCGGCCTTAGCTCACCTTTGTTACGACCGCGACACTACATAGCATCACGTTGGCTAGAAATATTATTGTCTGTGCATTTACGTTTATTAAACTCACTAATACTACAATATGATATACATTTAATCAGTTATGATAACAAAATCAATTGTACTATAAAAGTAGGTAAGTACTAAAAAAATAATAACTACTCCAAAACTTAAAATGCTACAAAAAAAAGAAATCTCCCAGGTCATCCCCACCAGGCAGAGTACCTAGAAGGCTCAAAGAGTTTCCTCGCTGGATTGCGATACTTATTCTCTGGGCCAGGTAGGTGCCGGCTCTGGGGTCTCGGGTGGCCTCAATGAGTTTTTTGGAGATTTCTCCGAAAAGTTTGTGCGCACCCAGACCCCATGTACCTAAGGTTTCAACCCCAAACGGTTCAAATATGAGATCCCCACTAAGGTTATTATTGTTATTGTCTTCATAATAATATAAATATTTTTATGGTATATATTTTTATTTATTTAATAAAAGGAAAACATTGACCTGAAGCTGACAATTTAGTTGACCAAAACCACAGAATACGCACAAAACAACGAACGGATAGTATTGAAAGCATGGGTTTCATACCCAAAGGGTAAAAACGGGATTACTATTACTATTACTGAGATTTCGCTGTATCTCATAAACCGTAATAGACAGTTGAAATTTACACAGAAGGTGTATTTTGGTTGCCCCTATAACAATAAATACTTAAAAACGGAATAAAATATATGTGGGGCTTCAAAACAACAAACGTGAATTTCTAGCGGTTTTGTAAGGAACCCTTTGTGCGCGAGTCAAACTCGCACTTGGCCGGTTTTTAAATACGTAGACACTAGACATCTACTAGGAAAGGATTTGCCGAAATTCATTAATTAGGAAATAATAAACTTTACATATCTAAGCTTTACTGATTTGTTTTTCATGATAGAGATCCTGATCCCCAATTCTCGTAATTGAATTATAAATGAATCGTCTAGATATCATACTGATATTTGGAGTTAGGGCCAAACAAAGCGGTTTTGACATTTATTAGAATACCATTTTGCTGTTTTAACATATCGGGACTGGATTGTTGCAGGATTTTATTAGTAAAATCAACCCTAAGGTAGAATTCGGTGCATGTTGGACGAAACCGAGGCTAGCAAGAGAGAGACTCTGTTTTTTCCATGAGAACACTTGGGGAGGCCTATTTTGGAGAGCAAAACAATCAAGAAACCTAATAAGAACATTATTGTAATATAGGCACATTATTATCCTACTAATATTATAAATGCGAAAGTTTGTGACGATGGATGGATGGATGGATGTTTGTGACTCTTTCACGCAAAAACTACAGAACGGATTTAATTGAAATTTGCTATGGTAGTAGTTTAGGCTCTGGATTAAAACATGTGATCCCGAGGGATACTATATTTACGCGGGCGGAGCCGCGGGCAACACTTAGTTGTTTTATAAACCTTCTTTATAATTATCTAAGCAGTAATCAGAAAAAAAAAGTTGATTGTTAATAGAGGCTATTTTATTTACTCGTATTTATAGCTTTACGATGATTACTTCTGTGCCACATTCATTTAAAACTTACAACTTTTTATCGTCCTCATTGAGACGGATATAAAAATGAAACGGTATTAAAATACATTATTATCCAACTTCGGATATTTCAGTACTAAGTTACAATTCATCATTAATGGGATTAATATAGCTGGACTTTATGAAGTCTGCTGCGCGTTCCGCAAGCATCATCACCGCTGCATTTGTATTCACACTCGGTATGGTCGGCATGACACTTGCATCTGCTACCCTCAAACGCTTCACACCGTGAACCTTAAGCTGGGAGTCCACTACAGCATCTGCATCGGTAGGTCTACCCATCCTTGCCGTTCCCACAGGATGGTATACGTTGTAGGTCACAGTTCTAGCCATACACTCCCAGTAGTCCTCACTTTTGAAGTCATATCCATCGCAGTCTTTGAAATATATCCGTTCTAATATAGCATCGACTTTTTTAAAACTATCAGTGTTTGCTATCTCCGATGCACGTTTTAAATTCTCAACAAATGTTTTCATATCTCTTCTATCGCTGAAGTATTTTGAAAATATCTTCGGATGATCGAATGGATTGGTAGAACGTAGAAGAATTTTTCCTTTAGAATAAGGTCTGCATAATGATACGAAGAATATAATAAGTTCTCTTTCAGCATTCATGGTTTCGATTTGCCTACAGATTTTATCGTCAATCGACATTATTTTAGTACAGATGGAAAAAAGGTATGTTGCGTTAGGTACGAAATAGTTATGATCGATTTGAACATGAGGCAATCTTTTGCTATCAGGAACTGACAGAAAAGCGTTTATATTGGGTTGGTGATAATTCATTGATAGAGGACCGCTTTTTTGTAACAAATATTTGGCTGTGGCTTCGTGCCAATAATTTTGATCTTCTGATTTAGCACCTGCGTTAAATGTAACAGGTATCGGGATTCGCACATGATCTTGTAAGTTTTCTCCAACTTTCAAATTAGCTATTACTGTAATATCCAGCTCTTTCAAATGTTCTTGAGGTCCAATGCCTGATTGCATTAACAAGACAGGAGTGTTTATAGTTCCAGCACTTAGGATTACTTCTTTTGAAGCAAAAAGCTTGACCTTTATTTTATCTTCCATTACAGCGTCTACTCCTATGGCTGTTGATTCTGTAATCAATATCTTATCGACGAAACAGTTTTTTAAAATGTAGAAATTATTTCTCTCTTTAATTGGGTTTAAGAAGGCCGTTGCTGTACTGACTCTCTTTCCTTCATGTATCCCTCCTCGTATTTTCCCGAAGCCCATTTGAGTTGGTCCATTTAAGTCGTCTAAATACCTAAGACCTATTTCTTTATATGATCCTACTAACAAATCAAGTATGTTAGTATGTGTGAAATTCAGTTCATTTATAGTAAACGCGCCATCGGTGCCATGATTTTTTACCAGCTCCGGATTATCTAAGATAAATGGATCCATCATTCGTTCACTTTTCTTGAAATAATTTTGTATATTTGACCAGTCCCAGCCGTCATCTTGTAAATGCCAAGCTTCATAGTCCCCTGGACTTCCTTTCATGTGAAGCATTCCGTTGATAGATCCAGTACCTCCGATCATTCTACCACGAGGCCAGAACGATGTGCCGTTTACACAGCCTCTATTGCTGGAATTGTCTACCTCAGTGTAGTACTGCCATACGTGTTCACTTCTGTGTGTGTCGCCGGAGAAATTCGGAATCTAACGACAAATATTAAAGTACAAGGAATCAAACATCGATAGAAAATATTTATTATTCTAGCATGATATATAGAAATATATCATGCTAGAATATATTCTTAAAATTTTTATCTAAACCAAAAATATAAGCAATAGAAAGGAAATATTGACCAAAGCACTTAAATCTCAGACGTACTTACTACTTAGAACTTATGTTACTTATGTAACTTGTAAGAACGTTGGATTAATACAATAGCACAGAATATAATATTATATAACTAAACAATAGTACAATAAATGCTAACCTAAACGATATTGCACTCCATTCACGCTTACATAAGTCCGTTACAAGTTTTCTAGAAATACCTTCTTCCTCATCAAATCCTAGTTTTCTAAAAATCACTAGTTGTCCCAACACATAACTATGAACTTGGTTAAATAAATAACTACACCTACACCTCCAACCAACACCTACACCTCCAACTACAACCTACACCTACATCTACACTTCCAACTACAACCTACACCTACATCTACACCTCCAACATCAACCTACACCTACATCTACACCTCCAACTACTACCTATACCTACATCTAACCCACCAACTACAACCTACACCTACATCTACACCTCCAACTACAACCTACACCTACATCTACACCTCCAACTACAACCTACATCTACACCTCCAACTACAACTTACGTCTACACCTACAACCTACAATTACACCTCTAACTACAACCTATACCTACATCTACACCTCCAACAACAACTTACGTCTACACCTACAACCTACATCTACACCTCCAACTACAACTTACGTCTACACCTACAACCTACATCTACACCTCCTACTACAACTTACGTCTACACCTACAACCTACATCTACACCTTTAACTACAACTTACGTCTACACCTACAACCTACATCTACACCTCCAACTACAACTTACGTCTACACCTACAACCTACATCTACACCTCCTACTACAACTTACGTCTACACCTACAACCTACATCTACACCTCCAACTACAACTTACGTCTACACCTACAACCTACATCTACACCTCCAACTACAACTTACGTCTACACCTACACCCTATATCTACATCTCCAACTACAACGTACATCTACACCTACATCTAACCAACCAACCCACTGGGGCCGGCCGATCTTTGAAATAAATTGAACACAGTGAACAGTTATTATGAGAAAAATTCAATCGTCGTTTTTAGTATTACATTTGCTCCGCAGTCTTTCCTCACCGTTCAAACCTTCCCTGAGCATTGTATAACGATTATATGAATACCAAAATTAGCCAAATCGGTCCAGGTTTTAACGATACATTGGATGAGGGGTTTTTAAAGTCAGTGGGCTTATTTACATTTAATAATCGCGTACCATCAGACTATCTGTCTACTCGTTTACTGGTCTATTGCATATTAAAACATTAAATACTCACAATACTCTCCAAGGGAGGATCTCCTCCAGCCTCAATTAGCAGCACCTTCCAATTCTGAATTTCAGTGAGGCGATTGGCCAGGATAGAGCCGGACGTCCCGGCGCCGATGATGATGAAGTCGAAGGTATCGCCATCTTGAATTGAGAGAAAACTAGTTGGAAAATAATCACTATGCTGCCACGAATTTAATCGAACTTCTTTTAACGCGTTTAAGGGTCACTTCACACTAAAATGAAACGATATGTGACATAGCGCTACTTTTTTCAAATTGAAGTTTATTAATACTAGATAGAAGGTACACGTTTCATTGCAAGAGTTCGAATGTCAGGTTCCACCGCACTGCACAGCGCATCTGTGTAGTGAAAAAAGTACTAATTTTGAATAGGTTTCTTAAAAATGCAGCGCCGCGTAGCATCGCGTATCATCGTGGTATGAACTGACCCTTACGTTAAACCCAAATTCGATCCCTTTCTCAATTTTAGAACGGAACAGCCAGATCGAAAACTGTAGCTCAGCGTTTGATGATGAATACATCTTGTAAATGAACAGCTAATAATTTTTGCGCACAAATTTTATAAATTGTCATTAATGGTGTTGGATATTGGATATTGGATTGGATATTGTTTCTTTTAATCTCTAAAGTGTATGTAAGATGTCCCCTTGTCTAAATATCAGTTGAAGCTATGCAGGGGCTTTATGAGCCTCTCCAACGTTAACAAGAACCTGTCTGGACTCTGATATAACTAACGTTATTCTACTAAATGACGTATTCATATTAACTATGTAAGTAGGTAGGTATAGTCCGAGACGTTTTACATACGACATCTCCATACCATTAATCATGACACTGGCTGACACAGGGGAAGTCCCGGTGTCATAGACGTGACGTTTATACTATTCGTAATCCGAGGACAATTACTGTCATAATCCTAGTGTCCTATTTACTGATGACGCGCAACGCGTTACGACGCATTTTTAAAGTAGTGATTCAAATTTAACTTTCTTAAGTACACAATACGGTGCACGTTTCTTTGCAAGAGCGGCGCCGCGCTATGCAGAGCGGTGGAGTTTGACATTCCAACTCTTGCAATTATGTGTCTTCTTGTGTAGTGAATATTGTTCAATTTTGAATGGCTATATTAAAAAAAATCGGTTGTCTGTAAAGTCGGTTTACTGACGATAGTTGAACGTGACAACGTCATAAGAAAATACTGATGGATCGCTCACTCAAGTAGGAGAGAGACAGATTCCGCGCTCTCGCTTGCACTTCAAGCCTTAAATGGAACGCCTCAGAGGTAACGCCGCATGAGTCATGTTTTTTCGTGCGTGCAGCCGGCTCCATCGAATTATAAGACGTTATCACGTCAATACAGTGTAGCGTCGCATATCGTCTCGTTTCAAAGTGAAATGACTCTTAGCCTCATTGTAGCCTAGGCATTAGCTTGAGCAGGTGCAAGGGATTTTGTGAGGAAGGTGAGGAGACGTAATATTTAATGACTGTAATATTATTTATTATATTAAATCATCGAAATTTACTCATTGTAAATTTCGATGATTTAATACCATTTTATAACGTTAAAATGAACTTGATACGTAGGTGTCGTCAGTTCAGACCGAAACGTGTATCTTCTTGTGTAGTGACTAGTGAATAAAGTTCAATTTTGAATCGTTATCTTAAAAACGCAGCGCCGCGTCGCTTCTCGTCGCGTCTCGGTGCGACTGACCCTAATTCATTAATTTCCTATTTAAGTACTAAGTTGTAACGCGTTTACATAAAGAACGGGTTTGAGACAAATGTACCTACTCTTCCATAAACTACTTACCAAAAATTCTCAGCTCCCAGATTTCTCAGTTCCAGATTATAATATTATTGACTCTGGGGAAAAATTACGTTGGCGATACAAAATGGTCTCTTAAATAAAGTCCGGTAAAATAAAGTGGAAAAGTGTATAAAAAAGTTGTGTGACATTATTATGAACATGGTCTCATAAGCCCTGTGGGCTGTGATGGCGTGAGGGTAGCGGGACAAATCTCCAAGCGTAGGTACTTCACTTATCAAAATGTATGAAGAGGTAAGTAAATATTTAACCGGGTTTATTTTACTTAGCCGAGTGCTTTTTTATAAATAAAATATCATTGGGGAAAATATAACTAATATCAATATAATGTTTAATCTTAATCTTAAACTGATTATTAACCTGACTGCATTAATAGCCTATTTCATAATATTATAATATTCTTCTTCTTTTCTTGTATATAAAAATGTATTGCAATTCCAAAATATCTCGTTAAAACTCGACTACGGCTGGACCGATTTGGTTAATTTTGGTCTTGAAATAATTGTGCAAATTCAAAAAAGATTTAAACGGTATTGAAAAATTTGCGGGGAAAATACTAAAAACGGCGATTGAAGTGTCCCATATTAACTGCTTAAATATTTATAGGCGCGTTCAGTTTACCCGTTTGGTTTATTTCGCAAAAAATCTCCCGGGCGGCCGGTAGATAGGTAGGTGTAGATATTTCTGTAGGTTGTAGATGTAGCTATTTCTTTGTTCCAGTTCATAGTTGAGAAACAACGTGTCGGATCAGTATCTAACAAATAGTTTAGTCGCTTAGGGCGCAATTTAACTTGGCAAACTATTTGCAATGTGTCAATACTCAATGTGAATATTATTTATTGTTGAGGAGGCAAAGTAAACTCCTGTGGATCCTTCAATGGAAAGCGGACTGTAATTATACGTTTATTAAGCCTAGTGTAATCGTCCAGCTGCCGAGGAGTCCGTATGTGTAGTGGCTGCGGTTGACCGCATGCTAGTCGCCGTCGTCCAGTCCCCGCACGCCCCGCACGCCCCGCGCGCCCCACGTGCCCCGCGAGCGCTGCGGTGGTACGCGAAGTGTTGCCGCGCTATAGGCGGGAGCATAGTCGCACATCTATCATTTATTTATTATCACTAATAAACAACAGATGAGGGTATATATTTCTCATACCGGATCTTAGACCATTAGGTATTGTATAAGCTAGGAACTTACACATACGACTTTGAGCTGAGGGAAGTAGGTATATAGGTTAATGTGAGGGCTGGAGAAATCTGGGACTGACCTTATTGTTGAGCTGGTGGTTCTGTATCTGGGCGGAGGTTTCTTCTCACTACACTACACAGCTGTTGAGCGGATTATCGATAGATTTATCGCGGTTCGCCGGCGAATTTGGTATTATATTAACGAGCACAAATAAATATGCGCACACGCGTTCGCGTTCACTAGGTTTCGGGATGAGCTGAAAATGCATCCAGCGCGGAAGGTGATCTAAATGCAAGTGTTCGTCACTCTCTGACAGCGCCCCTGAGTCGGTCGGCCATACTTCACGTAGTGATGTCCTTTGTGTTTATTCTAAACGTCGCGCTAGGGTTGGCGCGAACATCCTGGGGGGCCCGCACAGGCGGCGAGCTGAGCCCCATCCTGAGCAGAATCCAGTGGGAGCCGGGCAATCTTGCCGACAGGCCTCCGCAGCTGGCCTTGAGTCGTGTCCAAGTCCACAACTCTGATGACTCCATCCTTCCCAGGTAGCAGACGTGAGATTCTTCCCATCTTCCATTGTAGAGGAGGCAAATTGTCCTCCTTGAGCAGAACCAGTTCTCTAATTTTGGGTGGAGAGGAAGAGGAAAGCCATTTGGAGCGGATTTGAAGGGTATGGAGGTAGGACTTGGTCCAAAGGTTCCAAAAGCGCTGAGAGAGTGATTGAATGAGCTGAAAGCGTTTGAGCGGAGATATTACTCTTTCATCTAGAGTCAGCTCGGGGAGAGCTGTGAGCGGACGGCCAATGAGAAAGTGGCCAGCAGTAAGGGGCTGATAGTCCGTGGGATCGGACGAAAGTAGACTGATGGGCCGAGAGTTTAACACAGCTTCGATTCTAGTGAGCAGAGTTAAAAATTCCTCGAAAGTGAGGTGTTGCTCACCGATAACACGGTATAGAAGTTGCTTTGTGGATTTAACATTAATCTCATGGATACCTCCCATCCATGGGGCTTTAGGCGGATTGAGTAACCAAGTTATATTTTGAGTTGAGAGTTTATGAGAAATGGCGTCGTTATTGTCATTGAGAAATTGTTGTACCTCTAGTAGATGATTCCTAGCTCCTACATAATTTGTGCCACAATCCGAACGTATCAATACCGGAAGTCCGCGACGTGAGCAGAACCTTTGTAATGTTGCAATAAACGCTTCGGCAGTGAGCGATGAGACTGGTTCTAAGTGAACCGCCTTTGTAGTGAGGCAAACAAATATGCAAAAATATCCCTTAATTAACTTAGCATTACGTAATTGACTTGATTTGAGCAGAAACGGTCCGGCGAAATCTGTTGATACGTGACTAAATACGGGCTGAGGCATGACTCTATCAGCTGGCAGGTCAGCCATGATAGGTACTTCGGGCTGAGCGCGGCAACGGAAACATCTTATGCATTTAAACGTTCTGTGCCTTATAATGCGGCGGGCAGATAATATCCAAAATTGCTGACGTAAAATAGCATGTAGCGTGTCCGTGCCAGGGTGGCAGTGTATGCGATGATAGTGATCTATTATGAGGTCTACGAGCGGACTAGAACTAGGCAAAATGTATGGGTGTTGAGCATCGTATGTGAGTTCCGAACGAGTGAGTCTACCTCCTACTCTGAGGAGACCGTCCTGCGTAAAAGGCGACAGACGTTGTAGTCGTACTGTGCAGATTCTATCGGTTTGCAGGCGGTGAATATCTTCTGCGAATGCATTCTGCTGTACAGAGCGGATCCAGAAGAGTAATGCTTCTCTACGTTCACTTACAGTTAGAGGGCCTAGTTGTCGCGAGTTTGAATTTAGTTTACAGTTACGAATGAATCGCCTCATGTAGGCAGTGACACCAGTTAGTTTTTCTAAAGAGCTGAAGCGAGTGAGCAGATCACTATCGACACCGGGTATCGAGAAATTGCATGGTACGTATTTTGGTTTGAGCCCTGGCAAGTCTTGTCGAGTATGAGCTGAAGGCATCTTGGGCCAGGTATCCTCTGGCAATTTGAGCCAAGGAGGAGCCCACCATAAATCATGAGCGGAGAGAGCTTGAGCTGATAATCCTCTGCTTGCACAGTCAGCAGGATTTAATTGGGAAGGTACATGACGCCACTTAAGTGTGAGTGAATTTGAGTTAATTTTTGTTACTCTATTTGATTCAAATGTTTGTAAACGATGGGGCGGAGTTTTTATCCATGCAAGCACTATGGTACTATCTGACCAACAAACGTGATGTGTAATTGTGAGATGAGCAGACAATTGTTGGGAGACACGCAACATGAGCTGAGATAATAGAGTTGCAGCAGACAACTCTAATTTGGGGATTGTGAGTTTATTTTTAATCGGTGCGACTTTAGATTTAGCAATTATGAGGTGAACGTTAACAGATCCGTTGTGAGCTGATTCTTGTAAATATATCACTGCAGCAAAACCACTTTCCGAAGCATCTGCGAATCCGTGAAGTGAGTATGTTGATTTGAATTTGTGTGGAGCGATATGTCTGGGAAAATGTATATCTGAGATGTGCGGAAGATCATGATAGATGCGCTGCCAATCATCTGTAATATTATTTGGAGTGGGATCGTCCCAGTCCAATTTAGTTAACCATAACCTTTGAAGAAGTATTTTTGCGCGGAATATGACGGGTGTAACCCAACCGTTTGGGTCATAGAGAGAAGCTACTGTGCTAAGAATTGAACGTTTTGTAATGTGGGTAACTGGTGGTAATGAGATGTGATATGTAAATTCATCAGACCGGGGAATCCATCTAATACCCAAAACCTTAATTGATGGAGACTCTGCGCTGATGTCAAAGTCTTTAGGCATTTCGCATTGATCGTCTGGAAATCTTTGCAAGAGCTGAGGTGTGTTTGATGTCCATTTACTAAGTTTAAATCCACCGAGTGATAACAAATCAATGAGCTGAGTTTGGAGTGCTGATGCTTCTTCTATGGTGTCATGGCTGCAAAGTACATCATCCACGAAAACAAATTTACGCAAAATTTCGGCAGCCTGAGGATAGCGATGACCTTCATCTTCAGCTAATTGTAATAATGTGCGGATAGCATGATATGGACTTGAGCGCAATCCGTATGTAAGTGTTGAGTGCATATGTGAGCAGAGGTCGATCTGGAGACGATCGCCAGAGTATGAGCTGATAGTGTCTTTGGTCTGGTCTTAAGAGAATATTTCTAAACATCATTTTTATGTCAGTGCTGAATACTATACGATGTGCGCGGAATGATATAATAATATCTACAATGTCTCGTTGAAGTGCTGGACCTGTGTGCAGGCAATCGTTTAAACTGACTCCATTGGATGACTTACAACTGCCATCAAATACTGTGCGGAGTTTGTCAGTACCTGATTTGAACACGCCATGATGAGGAATATAATAATGAGGTTTATGAGTAAATGTAGACGGATGACACGGTGTCATGTGTCCTAAGTTTATGTATTCGTTCATGAATTCTATATATTTTTTCGCAGTGTGTGATCGGATTGCAACCGTTTTTCTAGATTGAGAAATCTACGTAGAGCAATAGCATGAGTACTACCTAATACGGGTGCATCTGATAAGAAGGGAAGAGTCACCATGTAACGGCCTGAATCGTCACGAATGGTGGTTGAGCTGAATATGTGTTCACATTGCTCGTGTAGCGGTTTTGAATGAGCAGAACGAGGCTGGGGTTCTTCCGACTCCCAGAATCTTTCCAGGCTTTTGCAAATATCATGAGTAGAATGAGCAGAATGTGTAGAGTGAGCCGACTGAGTATAATGAGTATGAGTAATATGAGCAGAGTTAACTTGAGCTACAGGTGAATCGCATGAGTGTTCAACGAGTCCTATGAGTGCAAAATCAAAAATCGTGCCGAAGGCTATGGGCTTCCCCGGGTCCAAAGCAATCTTAGTACCATCCAAAACGTGACCCAAAACGTCTGAGCCTAAAATGAGATCAATGGGCGCAGGAGTATGATAAGCTTGATCCGCCAATGGAATGAGCTGATGAGCTGAGTCTTGTATAAAATCTGGTATTTTTTGCAAAGGTAAATAACCTGTAACGTCTTTGAGAATATGAGCGGTAGTAGTAATAGATGGCGTGTCACGGTGTGTGGGCCTAAATGTTATTGTGACCCAACCTTTAGAATTTTGTATGTGCTGATCACCTACACCTGTAATTTTTAATGAACATTGTTTTGGTTGCAAATTAAGATTTCTAGTCATGCGCTGAGTTATGAGCGTTATCATGCTACCACAGTCCAATAAAGCCCGAGCCTTGTGATATTCTCCGCATTTATCAGATATATTTAAAACGACTGTGGGAAGTAACACTGGAGTTTTTAATGGGTTTTCTATGTGCTGAGTTGAATTTACTTGGGCTGATTTTACAGAATATTGGGCTGAACTAGATTTAGATATTTTATGAGCTGAATGTGATGCAGGTGTACTATGAGCTGAATGACATTTTAAATTATTGGGTTGATCTTCTAATTCTATGTGCTCCGTAATTGTAGGTAGTCATTGTTTTTTGTTTTGAGATTGATGAGTTGTAGACGGTGCATGATCAGACGATTGGTTGGGGTCTGATGATGATGATTGATGTGCACGCGTATGTTGTGTGTAGGCCATGTAGGTATGTGGCTTGTCTTGAGCACGCCGGCGGGGCTGTGCACGTAAATGAGGAGGAAGCAAATGCGCTGACGACACCGGAGAATTTGGAGTTCCGTGACGATGAAGCGAGGTGTGGTGATTTGCACTTCCACACTCTTTGCATGAGTTTGTCGAACGACATTCATTTTCAAAATGCGGACCTAGACATTTACGACATCTGTCGTTGGCTTCTATGAAATCCCAACGACCTTGAGTGGGCTGATGATTATATTTCGGACACGCGATAAGTATTCCTACCATAGGGGCAGTAGAATCGCTTGCGTTTATCTGTATTCCGGGCTGAGTACTCGCGCCGCTCTGTTCGGGGGGAGGGGGGCCAGTAGCGTTGAGGGTAATGAGGAACTGGGCTGACATGATAGCTACTTAAAGTGTGAGCCGATGGCGAGCGCTGAGTATTACGAGGATACGCGGGACTAATTGGTCTAAAGCGTGGACTGCGCGGAGAGTTTGCGGGGGGTGTGTGTTGACGAGAGGGCCCAGTTTGTGGTGAGTAGGTAACACCGCGCGTTGCATTAGAATATTCGGTTTCGATACAGCGCGCGTGCTCCTCTAAAAAGGAAATCAAATCACCTAAGGTGGGCAGAGTGTCCGAGATGCCGTATCTTCTTTCGAACAGGGTGCGGAGCTCGCCTCGTAATTTTCTAACTACAATAGACACAAATACGTAATTACTATCCATAGGTAAACGCAGATTATTTAATGCGCTTTGTGCGGAAATGAGCGGAGTTAAAAACGTCGCGCGTATGCTTGATCGAATATGAATATTAGGTAGGCCGAGTATTATATCAACAAACCCATCTATCAGAACGCGGCGGTTTTCATACCTACGTGTGAGTATATCGAGCGCGACGCTGTAATTATCATTTGTGATTTTTAAATGCGCAATCATGCTGAGCGCCTCCCCCGATAGGCAAGACAAAAGATAGTGCAGCTTAACTGCATCTGTAAGTGACGTCATGTCGTCTGTAAGACTCCTAAAAATCGTAATAAACGATGGCCAGTCCTCAACGCGTGAGCTGAATTTTGGCAGTTCAATTTTGGGCAGAACGGCAGAAGTGAGCTGACTTGACTCTGAAGTAGAACTTATATTTTCCGCTGCAGTTAAAATATCATAATATTCGGATAGCGCGTTCTCGTAACCGGTTGTATAAAATTTTTCAATTTCTTCTGTAACACTGCCGTCGTCTAAAATTTCGCAGTATAAATTTTCTAATTTTTGTTTCAAATTTTGTAGGTCTTTAAAACGCGCATTAAACTCCGTTTTGTTAGACTTTGAGTCACCTTTGTGTAATGCCAATGCGATCTCTCTGAGCCGACTAATAGATTTTATAGTTTGCCTAAATATGGCCGCTTGCGATTTTGTAGGCATGTTTAAAAATATATGCGTGTAACTAAGTTAAATATTTAAAAGTAATGAGCGGAAAATACGCGCGCAATTAATTAAAACGCAGAAAATAGATTTTAATAATGTGCCGACAATGTATACAATTTTATCATAAAATGTGTACGAGTTAATTAACAAATGAGCTGACCGATCGCCTGATGCTAATATAGTATTAGTTTATGTTTGATGAGCGGAGATTAATGCGTTAGAAGTCGTCTGTAATATTATATTAATGTCCTGAAGTTTGAATATAAACAAGTCTTAGCGGGCGCGTTAGAAACAAAACAACGCAATGAAAAACAATGTAAGTAGGTATGAGCAGTCTCAATCTCAACAGTGTGCCGACTTATTCAAAACAGCTGTAACGTAACACCTATAATATATTTGTATAAACACAGAACGTCGATAAGAATTCTTATTTAAAACAGCTGTAACGTAATACCTAATAATATTTTTGTATAGACACAGAACGTAGATAAGATATGAATTCAATGTGAAGGTCACTATTTATTCTATGAAGAATACCTAATTGAGAATGAATGTAACAGCTGTTGTTTACGCACGGGCGCCGTGTAGGTACCTATTACCTACAGAATGCACAAAATCAAGTACCGAAGCGAGCCGACGATGTTTGTATGGGCACTTGAGATGTTATGCGACTCATAACTATTAAAATAATGCTAAGTTAATTAATATTGTGTTTTAAAAATTGAGAATATGAAGATATAAACGTTATATATAGATAAAATACTTAGTAATGCAACGACGATTCACAATTCTGTTATGAGCCGAACGTAATTCACAATACGCACTAGTTATTACTTATTTTATATGCGAGTCAAACATTAAAATATTTTGTAAGTAATTAAGAGCTGAGAAAATTATATGAGATATTATTGGCACAAATTATGTATTAGGTACGTTAGGGAAGTTCTGGAATGTTCGAGTTCTTTGTTCGACAATAAGCCGACAACCTACCCACTATTTTTTTTTTTTTTTTTTTTGGTTTTTCCTATGAATTTATGGGCCGAAATATGCACAAAATAATTTAAATAATTAACATATAGGTTAATATCAAAGTACAGAATAGGGGTTCAATGTTAAATGTGCCGAATTGATAATGGGAGTGGACCGCAACTTGGTTTTAAAATGGCGGGGCGGCCTGGCCAGAATTAATTGGACAAAATATAAATAATCGAGCTGATTTTATGTGCAGAATTGGGCGGAGTGAAACTGTAGGTGCTGGTTCTAATCAGGCCCAACGCCGGTAATAGGGAGAAGGGCTTCACGAAGGCTCGATGGGCCAAGAAATGTATAAGCTAGGAACTTACACATACGACTTTGAGCTGAGGGAAGTAGGTATATAGGTTAATGTGAGGGCTGGAGAAATCTGGGACTGACCTTATTGTTGAGCTGGTGGTTCTGTATCTGGGCGGAGGTTTCTTCTCACTACACTACACAGCTGTTGAGCGGATTATCGATAGATTTATCGCGGTTCGCCGGCGAATTTGGTATTATATTAACGAGCACAAATAAATATGCGCACACGCGCTCGCGTTCACTAGGTTTCGGGATGAGCTGAAAATGCATCCGGCGCGGAAGGTGATCTAAATGCAAGTGTTCGTCACTCTCTGACAGCGCCCCTGAGTCGGTCGGCCATACTTCACGTAGTGATGTCCTTTGTGTTTATTCTAAACGTCGCGCTAGGGTTGGCGCGAACAGGTATATTTTTAAGGTCGCCAGGCACAAGCCAGTTGGAAGCGAGCAAAGTTTCGACACAATAGGCTGGCTCGACATGAGAGGTACCACGGCCTTACAGAACGTGACACCATGCTTGCGTGGTGACTTCTGTCTAGCCGAATAATTTGCCGCCTAACGAGGACTTGGGACTTTACTTTTTGTAAGGACGGCACTTGTTTAACTGGCATTATATCCGTGTGGCATCAGTAATTCAACAGGTGATCCATCAGCTTACTTGCCAGTCTTCGAAGCTATTTGCCATTGAAGACCCTCATCCAAATCCTTAACTATTATACAGGCTAGGACTTTCCTATGAAGTAGAACCAGCCTTCGCCACTGTTCAATACTAGTATTATAAAGAGGAAAAGTTTGTTTGTTTGTTTGCATTGTATAGGCTCCTAAACTGCTGGACCGATTTCGACGAAATTTGGCACAGATATAGAGTAGCACGGCTACTTTCTTTTTATCATAGAAAAATGTACGGTTTCCGCAAGATTAACTTTTGCGCGCGCGAAGTCGCGGGCAACATCTAGTGTTCTAATAAAAGCTATATGTTTGAAATAAAACCAACAAACGAGCATATGGATCGTCTAATAGGCAATAGTATAACTAAGCTCTCGTACTCGTACCTGATATCCGATGCCTCTGGTCCTGAGGCCAGTCCTCGGAGATCAGACACTGTGTGGCCAGCAGGTGTGTCACCAGGCTGAGGATGGTCGACCCAGCTGCACCCTCAGATATGCAGGGACTAGACAAGCAGGACATGGCAGTATAATTGATGGGACCTAAAAATTTATAAATTGTACAATTTAATTTAGTCGACACAAATACGTAACTACTTTGGCTACGTTCCCACAAGCGTTTGTTGTGGTAGTGACATAAAAAAACTGCACTGTAAATAGAACCTGTGCGCTAATACAATAGAGCTGAAGTCCTGTTGGGTTGTGAAATATGACATTTGACACTTGAGACTTCGATTTTCAGCTCATTTTCTTTTTGCATTTCAGCATTTTTCAGCAGTATTTTTTTTTTTTGTTTTTCGTCCCCCTAACGTTGTCAGGGCTGTTTCTTTTCTGTTTTGTTTTTTCTTTATCTATCTATAACAATTCCAATCATTTTTAATACAATTTTACAATTTAATAATTTTCTTATTTAGATACCATTCAATAAAATAGTACTGTCAAAAATATAAAAATATCAATTTGATCCATGTCAATAAAATAATAATTCCAATAAAATATTCATTCTTAATAATAATTCCAATAAAATAACTCAATAAAAATACAATTAAAATGTCAACAATAAAATGACAGCACAAAATAAAGAGACTATCCTAAGATCACAGCTAACATACCAACATATACATTAGAACATAACTAACATCACACAAAATATCACAATTTTTCTTACATACTACACCCCACTATCTTCCTGCAAAAAGCCAGTAAGATATCCCTCTTTTTTCCCCCCAGTATGGAAGGCAGATTCTCACCCGTTATAGATGTGCCCAATTTCTGCTCAATATCATATCTATAGCTAGCAAAACTTGGGCACTCTAGTAACAGGTGAGGAACCGTCTCCTCAACTCCCGGCTGACACAGACACGCGGGATCCTCCTTCAGCTTGAATCTGTTCAAGTAGAAGGCGAATCCGCCGTGTCCGGTCAGAATCTGTGTGGTGTAAGTGTGTGATGTCTATTTTCTTGACTATCTTGTATGCAGCAGCAGCGCTTGGGAAAAAGAGCTTCGTAGAAGCTTCGCTTGCCTCCGGAGTTATCGACGTTTAAAAATTTCCAAAATGGCCGACAAACGTCAAAGTCGAGTTTATTTTCGTTGTAACTCCTTTCCCGTAGGTGGTAGCGGATCGCGGTTTGCTTCTTACAAGGGATTGTCCTATCTTGGGCTTTCCCACTTTTCTCCGGATTTTCTTATGTAGTCGGGTGCTCCTCCTCAAGCCCTTTTCAACGATATGCCGTTCGCCTCTGTACGTCAGCTAGTTCGGGAGTTATAAGCGTTTTAATTTTCCGAAAATGGCCGTCAAAATGGCGGCCAAAAACTTTTTTGGCTCTATCTCCCGTTCCAGTAACCCTAGGAGGGCGTGTGAGGCGTCGTTCGCTTCGTCTCAACGTCTGCCGTCTGCTCCTAGTGCCTGGTTCCCGGTTCTTCCAGCCGCTCCCTTTTTATCCTGAATTTTTACCTTTTTTAGGTTTTCTCTGGTTCCGGAGCAGCTGGAGGTGCGCGGTTTTTGGCTTTTGATTGGGGGTGAGTGTAGGCAGCCTGTGGTGGAAATTTGAATAGCGCGACCAGCTTCAGCGTTCTGCTACTGTGATTTTTCCGGAAAAGTGTTTTTCCGGTTTTTCTCCGGGTTGAAGTTCCGGACCACCTACCTTTGTCGCTGTAGCTGCTTTGGTGTTTATTTATGCTGGCTTATTTGCTTGTCAAACCCCACGCGTCTCTGGAGGCCGCTGCGCTATTCAGTGTTAAAGTTTCACTTTTTTAATTCACTTTACTCATCCCCTGTGATCGATAAAATTTTTCTTTTTTCGGAATTCGCCTTCTCTATCCGCTGTCTTCACGGATTCACATACACTTTTCCACTAGACCCCTTATTTCCTTGACCTCGTGGAACGCCAAAATCTTTAACACAAGGTCAAAGGTACTTTCGGTTGGTCTATAATCGTGAAAATCACTACACACACAAAGGTCACTATCCTGCACAATGTCTTAAAACTATCACAAAAATCCGTTCACTGTATCGTCTTTTTTCGCGGTTTAAAGTTTTAAAGTTTTAACACTTGCGGTTTTTCCAAGTATTCACAATTTTCCCGAACTTATTAAGGTGTGCCCGTATCACGCGCGTGTAGGGGGTACCGAGACGCGTCGTTTAGTACCAAATTTATTAAAATCGATGCACTTTTTACCACTTTTTTGTATTTTTAAATCAGTGCGAGGTTAAAAAGTATGTCTGATCGGCTCGAAACTTGCTGTATTGTATTAGACCAGAGTTCTTTATTCGTTACAAGAGAAGACACACGTTTCAATGTAAGGGTTCGAATGTCAGGTTGCACCGCGCTGTACAGCGCGATTGAGTGAGCGCGCGTGGATATCATATGAAACGTGTATCTTTCTGTGTAGTGAATAAAGTTCAAATTTTAATGCCTCCACATAAACTTTGACTGTGCCAAATTTAATACTCCATTCGCACTATTCTCGTGCGAAAAAACTGTACATAAAGGTTTTGTTTCACTCATTAATATAATAATAATAAGTCAATTCGCACCAGGGCAATGAGCTCGACTCGATGCATGTACGAGTGAGACAGCGATGGCACTGGAATCGCACTGCCACATATAACAGAAATAGTAACGTGAATTGGGCTTTTGGGAAGTATTTGGTTCTTGTTTTTAGTGTAACTAAATCATTTTTCACTGTATTCAGTCGAAATAAGCACCACAAAATTAGCAACAATTCCGTAACACACACACACACACAACTCTGCCCTCTAAACGAGATAGTGAAATGTTATTGTAGGTAAATAAGACTATTATCTGATATGAGCCGTATTTGCTTATCTATAATCGTAATGTCCACATCTAGGCGCCGGCTCGGACATAATAAATCAACTCCACTAAAGTTGTAGCATCTTACCTATACCTAATGCACTAAATATAGTTGCAGAGCTATTTTGTGATATCTAGCATAAAAAATAATTAATAAAATTATTTATTTATTTGAGAATACCGAAATAAGTGTTGTGGCTTAGATCATATTTGGGTAGTGGGTTATAGACACGACCTAGAGATGTACGTGAATTACGCAACGAAGTGACCACAAAATGGCAGCACTACCGTAGAATCGGTACACACCGAAACAAGACGATACGCGGACGCTTCCCTGCATTTTTAATATAACTATTTGAAATTGAACTTTATTCACTACACAAGAATGGATAATATCTATAATATTCTTTAATCCAGTGGTGTAATTTATTTTTTATCAGAACTTCACGTAGGTAGTCATTAAACTGTACCATACAGTCTACAAGACGCGGCCACGGACTATACGAATATTGTACACCTTGTATGTTTTAAAAAGGCTTTTAAACAAGGCAAACCCTTCCTTAATTCCTTTTAGAAAAGCAAGCAGTTTTATCTTCTACAAGTTTCTCTACATTAATTACAAGACAATGTAAACTATTTTGCCGATCCGAGCTCTTGAACTAACATATTATAAACAATTGGGTATCAACCCCGGTCCCCGCTATCGGTGTTTACATAATAGTGGCCAAAAATTTAATAACATTGCTATCTAAAAGAACTTAGCAATTTGTTTATGTTTCGGTGCTAATTTGAATTATTTAATTTCTTTTTAATTATTTATGCGTGGGTGATCCACGCTTCCGCACGAATGGGCCCACTAAGCCGGATAAATACTACCACCTCACAGAAAACTAACGCGAAATAACGCTTGCGTTGTCTTTCGCCGAAGGAGTCAGGTTACCGGAGGCCCAAAGGGAGGTTGGAGATTTTAAGGGACCGGGAACGCAAGTTTGTATGTCCATGGGTTGCGGTAATCGTTTACCATCAGGCGATCCGTCTGCTCGTTTCCTAATTCCTAGTCCATTTCATAAAAAACTAAAGTCCATGAACAAGTTCGCGTCAAAGTAAATTATTATAACGACTATCGTAACTCTAAGTAGGTGCAGAAGACGTACAGTCAATGGAATTGAAATATTAAACCTTAAATAATAATATCATTATATTATGGTTACATACAATGTTAGCCTAAAAGTATGGAGGGTAGTGGAAAGGAGCACTTTCTCCATACATGAAGAAGTGTCCGTAAAAAAGCGTTAAATATAGGTGGCGCTACGGTCGCAACCCCCTTGCGCCAAAATTTGAACTGAGAATTATATATTCTTATCATCTTCTACGGTTATATTTTATATATAGAAAAAATATTTTCGACTACACGATTAACTAAAATTCTCATGATTTTCGAATGAACTACTAAAGTCGGTAAAAAAATTAAATAACTAAACTCAATTAACTTCACTCCATCTCTTAATGCTAACTTCATAATATCACCCTGCTCTAACTCTAGCGCCATTATGCCCAGTTTTGGAACTATTATTTAACTACTTTTGTCGGACACTTTTTAGCTTTTCTGCCTTAGAGAGATTGTTCTCCTTTCCTGTACCCTCCATACCACTACTTAAAAAAATGAATATAAGGTTTTTTTTTTTTTTTTATTAAATAAGGGGGCAAGCGAGAAAACGGGTTACCTGATGGTAAGCAACTACCGTCGCCCATGGACACTCGCAACATTAGAAGAGCTGCAGGTGCGTTGCCGGCCTTTTAAGAGGGAATACGCTCTCTTCTTGAAGGTTTGCAGGTCGTATAGGTCCGGAAATACTGCTGGTGACAGTTGGTTCCAGAGTTTTACAGTGCGCGGCAGAAAGTTACGCGAAAAGCGCACGGTGGAAGACTGCCACTCATCAAGGTGATGAGGATGGTATGTTTTTCGCGTGGGACGATGGCGAAAAGTTGCAGGTGGTATGATTCCGAACAATTCCTCAGAGCACTCCCCGTGATACAACCGATAGAGGATGCAGAGTGAAGCTACATCTCGGCGTAATTCCAAGGGGTCCAAGCTATTTGAAACACTATGGCAGTCAACAATTCGAGCGGCCCTTCGTTGGATACGATCCAGAGGGAGCAGTTGGTATTTTGGCGCCCCTGCCCAGAGATGAGAACAATATTCCATATGAGGCCGAACCTGCGCCTTGTAGAGTTGTAGGCGTTGGTCCGGACTGAAGTACTGTCTCGCTCTATTAAGAACACCAAGCTTCTTCGAGGCTAACTTGGCCTTACCCTCTAGATGATATCGTAACTGGACTTCGCTCGATATGCTGACGCCAAGTATCTCAATGCTAGGGGAGATGGTTAAAGATGTGCCCTCGAAACGAGGATATACGACCATTGGTGACTTTTTAGTGGTGAACGCGCAGACTTGTGTCTTGGCGGGGTTGAATTGGACTAAGTTACGTCTACCCCATTCAGAGACTTTCTCCAATGAATTCTCTATTTTAGACACAAGTTCGTTTCGACTCTCAATGACATTTAGCCGAGAAATATTGGGGGAGCCGGTATATACAGCATCACCTGTACTATCATCCGCATAGCAATGAATGCCGTTGGTCTGTAACATGTCATTGATATACAGTATGAATAGGGTAGGTGATAGCACACAGCCCTGAGGGACACCAGCATCAACAGACTGAGTTTCCGAGCATTCGCCGTCAACTACGACCTTTATTCTTCTATCTGCTAAGAAACTAGTGACACACTTACATAATTTCTCGGGCAGCCCGTATGATGGAAGCTTTGATAGCAGCGCTTTATGCCAAACCCGATCAAAGGCCTTCGCAATGTCCAAACTAACAGCCAATGCCTCTCCCTTCGACTCAATTGCCTGAGCCCAACGATGAGTTAGGCACGCCAAGAGATCACCAGCCGAGCGACCCTTACGGAACCCGTATTGTTTGTCGCTTAGTAATCCCTGGCCGTCCAAGTATCGAAGAAGCTGGCTATTGATAATGGATTCCATTATCTTCGAGAAGAGAGAGGTTATAGCGATTAGTCTGTAGTTGGAAGGATTTGAGCGATCACCTTTTTTGGGGATCGGGTGCACCAAGGCTGTCTTCCAAGAAGCCGGGACGATGCCAGAAGAGTAGGAGAACCGAAAAAGACGCGTCAAGACCGGAGCCAACTCTGGAGCACACTTTTTCAACACAATAGGAGGGATTCCGTCAGGCCCACTCGACTTTTGGATATCAAGGGAACGGAGGGCTTTTCGCACTGAGCGCTGATAAAACCGAATATCCGACATGATGCTCGTGCATCGCGGTATGGTCGGCGGTTTCTGCCACCCGTCATCCAGGGTCGAGTTTGACGCAAAGAGCTTGCCCAGAAGATCGGCTTTGTCCTTTGTGTCCTGGGCCAACGATCCATTTCCTACGCGTAGGGATGGTAGGGTTGGCTTGCAGAAATTTCCTTCAATAGCTTTGGCCAGAGACCAGAATGCACGGGTTCCCGAGGGGAGGCGCTCAAGTCTCTTACCAATTCTATTGACGTGCTGTTTCTTTGCCCGAGTGATCTCTTTCTTGAGGGACCTAGAGGCAAGGTTGTACTCCTTTTTATATGTGCTGGTATTTAAATCCCGAGCAGACATTGCATTGGCCCAGGATTGGTAAGCCTCCTGCTTCCGGCGAGAAGCTTTTTTGGGGGATGAACCAAACCAGGGACGAAATCTGCCGCCAGTTGGCACTACAGAGGACGGAATGAAAAGTTCCATCCCTTGCATCACCACATCGGCAACAGAGTTGGCAGTGTTGTCGGGATCGACCGGCGAGAAGCACACGTTCCCCCAAGGATAGGATGCAAAAACGACCGCATCCCATCCCAGTCTGCTGACTTGTAATGCCACAAACGACTGTATTTAACAGCACGCTGTCGTGACACCGTCGTAAGTGGCACAGAACTCCTAACAAGTATATTAGTTGTATACCAATAAACGAAATACCACCATAAGGCTGGGACTATATTATGCTGCGGAATCCGGAACGCCATTGACAATTCAGAGCACTGAAAATAGAACTCTGTGCTAGTACAATACAGTTGAAAATGGAAGTTTCGAGTGTGAGTTGTCATATTATATGATAATGACATTTGACTCGACACTCATGTGTTTGATCTTCAACTCTATTGTATTAGCACAGAGTTCTATTCAATACTCAGAATTTTCTACGCCCTTCCGGATTCCGGACCATATAGTCCCAACTTATTACACAACAAATTTTAATATCACATAACATGTAAAATTGTTTTAAAAAATTGTCGAAAAGATGAAGAAGAACATGGAACATTGGCCGTTGGAGTTTTGCCGGAAAATCAATAGGTGACGTTGTAGATTTTGTTTATTCTCATAAATTTGTGTTATTTCGGTTCTTAATGTGTAATGTTGGTGGAATATTAACCATTAAATATTTGTTAACGTGCACAAGTGTGGGCAAGTGGTACAACTTCAAAATACGTGCTATTTTGTGTTTCTCTCCAAAACTCCCTAGAAACTTTCAGTAAAGCTTCTACCACTTTACTGAATCGACTTACTTGACTCATTGACTGCACTGACTATCTATTTGGACTTTGACTAGATTTTAGACTTGACGATTTAGTAATACGTGTTGAAAATTGAAACGAAAATTCTATTACCCGCCTTTTTAACTTGACACTGGCAAATGGTATTAAGCCGACGCCATATATTTAAATAAAAAAATAACCCGCGAACGGCCAATAATGTATATTGGCCGTTCGCGGGTTATTTAATTTTTGACAGCTGATTTTATTTCATTAAAAAATTAAGGAGTTCACAATTTACTTTCCTTAATTTTAGAAAATATCAATTTCCAATAAATTGTCAATAAAATGATACTTAGAAAATTGTACACCCTTGTATTTCTACATAATGATTCTCAAGTGTTGCTTGGTTTAAAGAAACGTGGTTTTGGTAAGGACAAATGGAATGGTTTTGGTGGGAAAGTTGAACCAAATGAGACTATTGTGGACGCTGCAGTCAGAGAATTACACGAAGAATGTTGTGTTACTGTGAAAGGCCAGGATTTAAAGAACATAGGCCATCTGGAATTCACTTTTGAAGGGGAATGCACACTGATGGATGTAAGAGTATTCTCTACAACTTTTTTCGATGGAACACCAACAGAAACTGAAGAAATGCTTCCTAAATGGTTTGATAAGACTAATATACCCTACAAGGACATGTGGCTAGACGATAGAATTTGGCTCCCTTATATGTTTAATAATAAGCTGTTTTATGCAAGTTTTCACTATCAAGGTTATGACAAAATTCTAAACTACCACATACAACAACTCGACTGTATGGAAACTTTCTATGCAAATAAAAAGTTATAGTTAGTAGGTACATAAGTTAAAAGTTTAGTGCCTCGTTTCTGATGTTAATTTATTGTCAGTTTATGTATACAGTATTGCAATCTATATAATAGATCTTATGCATTAACTAATAAAAAGAATAGATAAACTATCAACAATTTCATGTCAGAAACCAGGCATAAGTAATACGTATACTTACTCCATTCTGATTTAATGTTAATTAAATGTAGACAAAGCTGAATATGGCCAAGTAAAATTCCATTTTAAATGCCACTTATTCACCACACACTAAAGAAATACAATTATATATTAATTTGGTCAAATTTAATTTCAATTACATGGAATCTTCTCTTTTTTTCTGCTGCTCTTTAATTGCAGCACCTTTGTTACTGATTTTTTTTTTTATTCTATAATATTTTCCTTATGATCCATATATTTCTTTTATTTTTTATTATTATTTAAATCCAGGAGCTATTCTCTCTTGCTACGATTTTGTAAACCTCTTTGGCAAATTTCATAAACTGTCTTCTCTGTTTCTCATCATCTAGAGTAAGTGTTGTTGTCTCCAATTACATGGAATCAGAATGCAGTATAGAAGATAGATCTGGATGACTTCTAGCTTAATGTTTTTGTTTTTGAGTTATTCTTAAGTCTGTGAGTTTGTTAGAACTGATAGGCATATAAAGAACAATTTTCTTTATGTAAGTTTTTACTCAACTTTGGAATGGGTAAATTAGTAACATAGATAAAACCCGTTCAGAGTTATTTTACCTTGGAGTTACTATGAAAGCGATCCTTATGTTGCAGGCATAAAGGTCTTGTCAGGTAAGATAACTCTGGTTAGACTGCATTTGATCCTTTTTTGTATTTTTTTAAAGAGTTATAGGAAAAGTTATGGCCACTGTGGCAAAAATGTGAATTATTGTGTGCATTTTCTCTGTTAAAACAACCTAAGAACTGATTACAGTTTTAATATTTATGTGTATGTTAGATCCTTTGATTTTTTTGTGGATTAAATATTTGTGATTGACCCTTTTTCTCAGAATTGTAGTTATTATACTATTTATAAGGACAAGATGTATCCAATGCTTGCAATCAGATTTTTTATTTAAAAAAAGGAACATAATATTAAACAAGTTTTTATTAATAAAAATACACTTATATTAAACTCCCCAAATACTTATTTCTTGAGGTACTTTGTTTAACACACCACAGTTCATCCTTATGATAAGTTTTACTGATATAAAGACATACAATACAAATGTTCCAGTCATACTTCACTTTGCTCACAAATATGTTTCAATAATATGTAGTTTTTTATTGGCTTTTCGGAAACTGTATAATAAATTGGGAAATATTGCCCTTGCAATGGATAATATATGATCAACCATTGACGAAATACAGTCATCACAAAAAGGAAAACAGTAAAAATGCTTTATACAAAATGAACATGTTGAATGTCACAATGGACGCGCTACTGCAGCTGTTGACATTGTATGGAAGATTATAGAAATTTGATTTTATCTGCATAACTACTACATTTTGTTATAAGAAAATATATTTTTTTTAAATAACAAGGATTGACTGGCAATTTTCTTACTATCGTGTTTTTAGTCCTGTTACTTTTAAATTTACAAACAGATTACTGTACTTTTTGAATTTTTTCCGTCCATATTTAGATTTCATTTCGGAAAATACGCGACTTCTGCTGATTTACACAACCTTATGTTGTTTGAAATACTTTTTTTTTTTAAGTTTGTGCATTTACAATGGAGTTTTCATTTTCATCAAATCCTAATATAGGGTTTTACAAAACCTCACAAATCCTAACAAAACATTTTTACAAACTTACATGCTAATAACTACATGGCCTGTGATAGCAATCATGTTAGAGCCATGACATGCAACTTACTTTACAATTCACTTTTATAAACATTACCAAAACTGTTAAACAAGACAAGAAAACAACAAATGTATCAAAAATGGAAAACATTTTCTTGACTTATGGTCTAAAATCCGAAGTAAAGTCGAACAATTGGTGTAACCATGAATATAATACGTTTTTCTAATGCAAAAAACCATAGTAATTTGATTTTAAATAATTTACAAGTATATCACTAATAAAGATCGACCTCACTTTCGAATCTCCAAACAGTATATTCTGGCTTCCTTAATCAATCACTTAGTTGATATCCCTAATGCTATTCATCACAATCCATGTCTATGAGCGAGGTTCGCGCCAGGTTTCTCGCTAGTGACAGTCGGAGTAGCTCTGCCTTTTCTTTGCTGAGTGACTCCGACTTCAGTTCCAAACAGAGCATGATTTCATATGTATCGTCTGCTGATATCACGGGCTCCTCTGTTTCTAGCAGAGGCAGGGTGTCCAGTAGTAGTGTGTCCCAGAAACTGAAAGAAATACGTAACCTTATGCTTTATAAAATGTTTTGCAAAATCAGTTACAGAATTGAGCACACTGCTAATGTAAAGACGTTTGGGCAGAAAAAATAATAAACCTAGAATGAATAAGTCTACAGCGCTGAGAAGGCCTTTGACCTCACACTCACGCAGCTGATTTCAAAACAGCAACGCCCATACAAATGTTTGTAACGTTTACTAAGCACAACTCACTAGTCGGGCGCGATGTTAGACGTGATGAGCGACACCAGCAGCTTGGCCGCCTTCCTGAACTCCCGGTTGTTGTACAGCCGGTGAAACTCGCTGTATTTACCTGGCGATAACATACATGAGTCATGACCTATTTAAAAATTTTCATAATATTCTATTCCTGGACTTCATTTTTAATTCAATGTACATAACAGTGACGTCACTCACCGAGCAGCAGAGGCGCGTCATGCGCCAGGAGGGAGCCGGAGGCGGACAGCAGCAGGTCGGTGGCGGGCAGCGTGCCGCGCGCGCAGTAGCGACGCAGCGCGGCGTGCGCGCCTGCCCGCACCAGCGAGCCGCGCCGCGCGCGCGCGCCCCAACACAGTGCCCCGCCCACGCGCCCCGCGGAGAGAGCGCGCGCGCCACGCACCGCGCATACTGTTTGGGCTATAATGCGAAGAATATAATCATAATTGAACATTACATACAGTAAAAAAACTTTCGACAGAAATGTGCCCTTTGGCTAGAGTAATACTATGACCCCATAAAACTGGTGTAAAAAATATTCGCGCTGTTTCACTAAAAAGTATTTAATTTAAATGTACTTTCATGATAACGAATTAAATCAAAAGACTAAGAAAACTGTATTCAAAATGAGAATATAACAATAGAAAAGAACAATACATACTCTATTTAAAGGTTATTGATCTCACACAGCTGATTTTAAAACTTAAGTCCTTGTTGTGCGAGGAATGTAATTTTATTTTGTATAAAAAAATCTAGTTTCTTAAACATTATTCACTCACCAACACCATGCAGCCCGTACTTCTTCGCCTCAGCACATATCCTCAGCGCTTTAACGTCACTCTCCACGGGTATTCGCTCCAGTATCAACTCCGCTCGACGTAAGCCATCAGTTGTTGCGGCGAGGTAGGACAGTCCCGCGGACCAGAGCGACTTGTGCTCGCAGAGGAGAGTGCCGTATTCCAGGATCAGGCTATCTCGGAGACGGGTTGTGACGCTGGAACAAGATATGAGACATGTTATGTGCCTGAATAAATTGATTAACGGATTCAGAAATCATTACGCTAAGTAAAAACTATGATAGGAAGCGGCAGGACCGCCATTTTCAAGTTCCTTTTGTTGCAACAAGATGTCTATTTAACAAACTGTTGACTCTAAAATGCCAAACGTGCAAGTGGCACTAACTCTGTCTGGTGCGCGTCCAGCACCTGCAAGCGGCCGCAGCGGTGCAGCATGTCGGTGAGGTGCGCGGCGCACCAGCCGCCGTCGCACACCTGCTGCACCTCGTGGATCAGCTGGAAATGATCGAACGCATTCATTTTATAGCTTACTGGCTTTCTCAATTTTTCATTATATGCACACTGACATAAAATATAGCCCATGTACTGTGTGATAAAGTCGCTTTCTAATAGTGATTTGTTTTTTAAATCTGTACCCAAAAGTAATATACGGGACCCTATTACTATGTCTGTGGCCAGGCTGTAAGTTCAACTAGCATTTGGCCGGATTTTTTTTAAACCATAGTTATTATCAAATGTATAAAAAAGTGGTCTGTCCGTGTTTATTTGGGCGTGTGTGCGTGTGTGTGTGTGTGTGTGTGCGTGTGCGTGTGTGTGTGTGTGTGCGTGTATGTGCGTGTGTGTGTATGTTTGTGTATGTGCGTGTGTGTGTATGTTTGTGTATTGCGTGTGTGTGTATGTGCGTGTGTGTGTATGCGTGTGTGTGTGTATGTGCGTGTGTGTGTGTGTGTGTATGTGCGTGTGTGTGCGTGTGTAAAACTGTTGCTACTACCTGATGCAAGTCGCCGTCGAACAGCGCGCGCACCATCACGTCGAGGTGCGACACGCGCGCGGTCGCCAGGCCGGCGCACGCGGCAGCGGCGTCGCCGAGCTCGCGGCGGCGCGCCCACGGCGCCGTGAATAGCACGTAGCCACCGACCACGTCAAACCACGAGCCGTAGTGGGCACGGATGGCCTCAAAGGCGGCGTACTCGCCGGTCACTAGCTGGAAGTCAGAGTTTTCTATGTAGTAACAAAAATAAAGATGATAACGTACTTGTAACAAAACGTAAAAATAGGAGTAGAAAAGTGCGACGCAACGCGCATAGATTTAGGGTCAGTTTACACAATGTCGCGACGCGGCGCGCACTTATAATCAAAATTGCACGCGACGCAACGCCGCATATTATGCACAGTATTGAATGATACCCGTAAGCGTGCAACGACTGTACAGGCGTAATAAACACACGCATACTTATTATGTTTATAATTAAGTATATATATTATATATATACATATATATATAATATATATACTTATTTGTTTGAAAATGTAATGTATTGTATATTGTATATTGCTTCTGTGTCGTACTACGCGGGAGTCGGGACTCATCAATAAAATACTCGCGTGAGATAAAATAACTATATATTCAAAAAAACGAAAAAAAATAAGAGCGCGCGGGGAGACTACAATTTTCATTTAATCTCATTTTCAGCTAGCAAACAAACATCTCCTTCCTCTTTAAACATTCAGGCAATTTCTAATGCAAAGGAATCTTTCACTAATTGTATTGATTCAACAATCAATATTGGTTTAAAAATTATATACGAGCGTCTATAATAGTTGATGCAGGAACTGGTACTTCTAGGGGTCAGACTGTATGGAGCCACAAAATTGGCATTTTGCTCACCTACCTATTTGGTGCTTAGCGAAGAAAGTAGGGTCTCCCCAAAAGAAAGTCGAAGATATAATCCATATTGGGAACCAAGGACTGTGCAAGCAGATCCTGGTCAGGTAAATCAAATCTTGTACTTTCGTCTACCCCAAGTACAGCAGATAAAGAGCCAATAATAGCTGGTGAGGTTAGGACTCAAAACAGATGGGGTAGCTAATTAAATTATCAAATGAACAATATCCGCGTTCTCTATAAAAATCTAATGGAACACCGTTTGCAGCAAAAAATCTATACTAAGAAATGTTTCAGTGTTCGACTCTTTCGGAAAGAAAAGAGAAAGTCTAATGACGTCCTCCCGTAGGCGTATGTCTAAGTATGTTATAACAATATTTAAATACGTAACGACTTCATCGGCTAGCTAAATAAGTCGTCGCGCTAAAAGATGTTCTTTTTGACGAGGAAGAATGTGCACCGTCGAGCCAGTTACAATACAGCCAGATACAATATTTTGCTCTGGTGTCAACTAATGCGGTTTTCCGCGAACCCGAAACTTCGATATTTAAAATCGGTTGTAAAATCATAAGGCTTTAGTTGCCACCGGTAAACGCTTGCTCTATAAGTTTATCTTTATCACTATTTACTGTAATTCTTTGCTAGGAGAGCTATAAACAATGGGGTTGATCACCTCTTCATCAATCTCATCATTGGATAAACTATTTTTGAATTCTATATTAAGAGGAGGTGAGTCGCCAACTATGAAGTATTCAAGGGGGTGAAGGAGATGAGTGGGGGACCCGCCGCCCCCGTAAATACGGGCTGCTTCGCGCGAATTACGTCAGTGATGTGTCCATAACGGACAAAAGCGTAATTTCGATAATTTAGTAATGAACTTCATAGCCTAGCGGTTTTTTGCCCGCCTGGGGCAAAGCGTAGCGCCTAGGTTCAAATATCATTACAAATTAATATTTTTCTTATCTTCCTTGTTTTTTAAATAAATAATAATATTATATCACTAGATATTTTTGCTTTATTGCTCTCCGTAGTTTTTGCTACCTATTTTTTTATAATCTGCACTAATATTTACGACATAAATACAACTTCGGGAAACTAATCATAACGTAAAATAAATAATTAGAAGGGAAAATATTTTAAAGTCGCTGAATTTTTGCGAGTGACATTGTTTTGTTGTTTGTGACATTTCTGCCTCTTGCAATTCGACAATTTGTGGTTGATTTTTTAAAATGCCTATAAAAGTGAAAAAATCTATTTAAAGTTTAAAATACGAATGGTGACTAAGACCAAAGTAGGTCTAATTCCTAATTTTGTGCCAAATGTAGTCATTGCAATTCGAGAAGTTAAGCTTTTTAGTTTTCCCAAGCTAAATATAATAAATTTGTTAATAAAATGCAATAATAATATTATTACAATATGCGGTCGAAGTACTGCGGAATATCCGCACTACACACACTTCACAATACACATTACACACTTTAACGTTTCATTCTAAGAAGACATTTCAAAATTTTATATTTCCATTTTTCAGCGGTTACAAAATCTAAACTTGCAAAAACACAATAAAATTTGATATCCACCTTCCACATGAATCTTCGGTTATCTAACACCAAAAAATTACAATTTCAAATACCTAGTTTTAGTTTCTGACATTACTGGTTTAACCGAATGGTCTCTTCGGCTACATCATATTTATTGTAAATATTGTATTATTTCATAAAAAATAAATCAATTGTGTAATACAACACGTGAATTATAAACGTAGTTTGCTGAATACATGTTCCTAATACTCGTAGTGAAGGACTTATTTATTAGGATTAGAATTGATGTAATTAAATACACTTTACAAACAAACAAAATAATATTTATATATCATTATTCATTCTGTTGTCAATTTTTAAGTAATATATGTTTTTTTCTTTCGTCGTGCAACATTATATTAATAATTTCGACTTTCTTACGTCAGTCTGATTGGCAGCTTGGTATACGTACCTACGTTTGGTTATTGCATTGTTTGGAAATTCGGAATGTGGTGGGTTCGAATCACGGTAAGAAAAATATTTTTGTGATTCTTATTATTTCTTCTTTTTTTTATTATTATTTTTTCTTTGTACTAAAACTCCGAGCAAAGCTCAGTCTCCCAGGTACTTATATGAAAAAGATGGTTTTGGTCTTTCATCGAATACAATCTCTTCATATTTTTTTATAATCTACCATGGGCGTACCCAGGTAGGGGAGGGGCAGGGGGGAGGGCAGCTGCCCCCCCCCTGCCCCCCCCCCCCCCCCCCAACATAAAATAAACGTCAATTTTCCAATTTTCAATATACCAGACCGACCATCTTCTCGAAACGGGTATGAGCCTCCCCCTCCCTCCCTAGCTGAAATCCTGGGTACGCCCTTGTTAAATCTACACTAATATTTACAACAACTTAGAGAAACCAATAATAAAATAAGTAACTAGGTATACAGCTTTCAACAATATACTATAGTACCTGGGAGAACAAGTATTGCTCGGAGTTTTATAGTGCGAGAAAAAAATTGTAAAAGAAAAAGAAAGAAAAAAAAATCGTCCGACCGGGATTCGAACCCCAGACCAATTGGTCAACAACGCAAAAAGCCAATGGCCTACGTAGCTGCTTCTAACGTCAGCCACGGCGAAATTATTCCTATCTTATCAGTATTACACGACGAAAGAAAAAACATGACAAACTAAGATCCTTATGTCGTCGGCATAAAGGTCAAGTCGGAGGTAAAATTACTTTAAATGGACTTTCAACAATAAATTCGAATGATTTTTGACGGCCGGAGTGCAGAACAAAATGACATCCATCCATCCGGTCCATTTAGCAAAACGCATCAGAAATCAAAAAGCAACGTTTCATTCGATTCGTCCGAATTATTTCTCATTGAAATAAATGAATCCTAACAAATATCTTATTCCAATCGAAAAATAAAAGCGACAATTCCCTTCCTTTTATTGTGTACCTATTACGAAACTGTAATTAATTTTCTCGTTTTTGTTCACAAATAATACAGTTACAACTCCCGAGAAAATTTACAGAAAACGTGTTTTTAAAACGAAGGTCCCCATACAAATATCATCAAGATTAACATATAAAAAAAAATGTTTATTTGACAAATTAGGGCATACACTACAAATTACTATATACATTACAATAAAAACACAACAAAAGAAAAGTAAAATAAGATAAATAAATAGCTTATAATATGGTAAAGGAATAATATTAAACGTTTAATACTAGGTTCTGCCAGAATCAGATGGTCGGTAGTGCAGTGTAATGCCTAATCATCAAAATGGAGACTACCAGGCACACCACCACGGCGTATATCTTTATATTTATACATATAAATATAAAGATATATATTATATATTTATATATAATATATTTATATATTTCACCACCATATATTTCTTTGCTGCACTAAAATGTATCCATTCGTCTCAAATTTTTAGGATGTATATCGCCTTAAAAAAGTCATGAGCACTTTCACTACAGTCAAAATTATTATTCACATTAAACAGTTCGTTATCATTACATAAATCCGCATCATGGCCTACAGAATTATTTTCGTGTGACAGAAATACATTAAAATTATCATCACATATATGCGGCTGACTGTACATTTTAGAGTCACAAAATTTATTGGCTTGACTGTACATGTCATTAGGGCAAACCGACATACACTGAATACGAATCGGAATTATGTACACAAACCTTGGAAGTTTTACAATATTTACAATAATTATTATTTACAATTTTAAAATTATAACCATTTACATTATTATGATTCAAGTTAATACTAAATGTTGGCGCACCGCTTAAACACATTGTATGCACTTATCGCTTGTCGTGTTATTTGTGCCACATTTAAAGCACGAAATTAATTTATTTGAAATAATGTATGTGCACTGACCTTTATCTAACAACTTACGGCACGTCACGAATGTGTCGTCCGTATCTCTTACAATGAACACAAAAGGTGGATGTGGTTTCGGCGGTAGTGCGCGCGATGTTCCTTATGTGACACGGAGGCGGGAACGGGATTTCGCGCGGGACCTCTACGTGAGAGGCCGCGGGGTGGCACGGGCGCCGTTGCCATGACGACCACCGGCTCCTCGCTATCCTGTCATACTCGGAACTATTTCTTCTTGTGGCCCAGAGATGTTTTGAAATAATTCCTTCGATGACTCGACCGCACTCGGTATTTGTGCCGGTGAATGAACGGCCCGAGCAGAATTATTATCGGGAGAAAATTTGTGCAACATGCGTTTACATCTTTCCATTGTCGATTCGTTTATAGATTCTAAAAGGGCGGCAAAATCATCGCGGGAATCATTAGCAGCATCATCCTGCGAAACGGCGTGTCGTCTTCCGCGTGTTTTCGGCATATTAAAATTTTATACTAATTAGTTCTCACTTTCATTTGAGTTTATTTACAGTTTATTCACTAAAACTTTAGTATTAGGGAATCGAGCCCCAGTGTTGGACGCCATTTATTGTATAGGTAGTGCTTCAGACAATCTGTATCGTACTACGCGGGAGTTGGGACTTGTCAATAAAATAAACACTCGCGTCAGATAAAATAGCTTAATAAAAGCTATCATTATTTTAATATTTCTTTATACAAATCTTCTAATAACGAACACATAAAAGATATATTTATCCAATTTGGTGCAGTCGTTAGGAAGTTATGCGCGTACAAACACATCGGTAATTCATTTTTATTTATATAGATTTTTGGCGGAACATTAAAATTAATAAGTTTATAACTACAATTGTTTATAAAAAAACCCGACTACCTACGTAAATTATATAGCTTATGTTACCCGGGCTATTACATTATATTACAAAACTATTGACACCTCATTTATTAAAATCGGAGCAGTAGTTTAGGCGCTACGGTGAAACAAACATACATATACTGCTAAAATCATTACCCTTCCTTTTGGCTTCGCCGCAGTCGTAGCTTACAGAGAGTAGAGACACGTATTTCTTTTTATCAAGCTTCATATTTTTATTAACTGTAATAACTAATTTTTACTTAACATATTATGCTTAGGTAACAATGTATTTCACAATTTATTATTTACATACTTTTATAAATAATTATTGTGCTCGAAACAGTGGCGCGTTTCACAAGTGAACTGGTTGTCGTGTAAAGTGTTACAAAGTAGAATACGCCTACATGAACGTTTACAAGAAAATTGTTTTAGAAGATTTGGTAAGTGTATAAAAATAGTATCTACTTTAAAATGAAAAAAGAAAAAGTTTCTAGCAGAGCGTGGTTTCGATCCACGGACCTCTGGGTTATGGGCCCAGCACGCTTCCACTGCGCCACTCTGCTCTGTGGTGAAACGACGAAATAGCGCTACTGTTGCTAACGATGCGAGTATTGCGTAATTTTTACGTAAAAATACTTACTAATGCCAGATTTCTGAGATATTGTCGGTGGTTTATCTATTCAATAACGCTTTTGAATATATAACTACCGACAAAAAAAATTAACATACTGTCCCTACCTGTGAAACTTTTGATGTTCGTTCTGTCGGTCAGTTCGGTAGTGTAAAGTACCTACTTTATTTAGTCCTGTTCATAGTCAAGACAGAACAACGTGTGTGTGGGGCAGCTAGTTTCCAATTAATATCTTCGAAGAACTTAAGATTCTAAATTAAAATAACAAAAGCAATTTTGTTTGATCAAATAGTAAAGTATTGGACCAAATACTATTGTCTGGTAGTATTTTGAATTTAAAGTGAAGAAACTTTATGACATCGGCAATTTTAGTATTTTTACAAACCTTGTTATTTGAAACATTTGTGAAATTATTAAATTTCTAAATCAAAAGAATTCTCTAGCCACAGAAGATTGACAGAGCAATAAAAGTTAATTTTAAAGTTTTTATTCTATGTGTCTTATACTGCATTCACAACCAATTTAATCTAAATGTAAACAAAGAGAACAATTACCTTATAATGCTACCAAATGTAATGCCACTTATTTACCGTGCAATACAGAAATACACATGACACATTAATTTGGTATCATTTTATTTACATTAGATCTGAACCTCAATTCTCGCATTTAAAGTAGACTTTCATTTTACTTTGATTGCATTATAAGTGAAGCGACTTGTTATCGTAAACTGACTTTGTGAAGTTTGGACCAATCAGGAGGCGTTATACGCTGCTTTAATGTTTACGAGAATACAGGTTTGGCAGTTTAAGCATCATGGGACTTGATTGTAATTATATTATTGCAGGTTTTATTAAGCAGAATTGACCCTCTGAATAGTATACAACTTTTAAACAGACTACAATTTAATTAATATTATTAAGTAATACTCAACATACCCTCATAACAAGTTCCAGCTGTGGCTGGTTGGCCAGCATCCTACTGCTGAGCTTGGCCCGGCACTCTGCTTGCCAATGTTTCCACGAGATTGTGAATTCTCCGGTAGAAATTCCACCATATACCTAAACAGACACAGATTTATTGTTTAGAAATTAAATAAATTAACCTTTGATTTTAATTGCGAAATTTAGTAAAAAAAATTCAATGTACAATAATTATGCTATACTTACAAAATATTTTGGAATGATGTTCCTTATCGCGCGTTGCGAAAAGGGGCTAGACGGAAAAAATTAAGACCAAAAGTTGTAACAACACGTTTTGCTATAGTTGTAAGCCGTGCGGTGTCCGCGTGTTTTGTCTGTCTATCTCTCTCTCTCATAGAATGCTAGCCAGTTATTACTAAAATTGAGCCTACTGATTAAGTTTATATTACATTACATTTGTTAATAATAAAAAAAATATTATTATATCTTAAAAAAAAAAAAATTATTACAATTCCTTCACTAATTAATCGAAAGGAACTTCGTTCCATCCGGGTGTCCCGTGACACCTCTCAAGTTTTTTTTTTCAAATGGCCCATAACATAACGATAGTGTTGCACCAAAGGACCTTAAGAGTGCTTTACTGCCTTTTCTCTTTTAGCAGTTCTTCAGTTAACTTTTTGCAATAAAATTTTCAAATATAAAAAAAAACCTATCCAAGAGCATGTCAGGACACATCTAAGGAGGATTCCATAACTATCAATGTGCAACAGGTTTTTTTCCAACGACTTCAAAAGTGCCTGTCTAATTTCACTCAAAATCTCACCTCTTATAGTTTAAAAATGCCACCAACTTGTGAGCCTTTGGAGACACACACTTGTGAGGAGGATTACATGTAAATGGTTCCCCTTTATAAAAAAACATATATGAAACGTAGCCTTTATTTAAAAGGACTTATGAAAGGACTAATTAAAATATTCCCCACTAACATACCAACCCCTGTAATTTTTTTATTATTTTAAGATGCCAAAAACATACACTACACATTATCTATAACCATACCATACAGATATACAGACAGACGGACAGACAGAGCAAAACTATAAAGGTTCCTTGTAGTACTAGGGAACCCTACAAAGGTTAGTTTAAAAGTTTACAGAACACCATGCTACTCACACTATAAACTGGCATAGTCCTCAATGAGTTATCAACCAGTTTGAACTCGTTGCTATCTGCCAGTGTGTGTAGTTTTAGTAGTGCCCGCACGACTTCAATCCTCCCCTGTATCAGCATTCCAGTGACCGTGTCCCAATACTCTAAGTTGTCTTCCGAGCCTCGCTCGCATGCCTCCAGTATTCGAGCTGCGGCCTGTTCGTGGCAGGGGAAGTGGAACCTCACCCACTCCAACAAGAAGGGTAGCACCACATCACCAGGGATTATATCAATGAACAGTATCTCACATAGATGCCAAATGCATTCTACTGAATAGAATATAGTAATGTATGAGAGAAGAGTATTCTTTTCAACTCCGTCTTGCTCTTTCTCAGCTGCCTCTTGAAGACTCTCTATGCAAACGCGAATGATAGAGCGGTACTGGCGAGATAGTTTCAGAAACTCCACTTGGTTGTCTGTATTTTTACTTGTTTCAGCTAGCTTTTGTAACGACAGAAAAGTTCCGTTGGCCTCGTTAATGAGTTTACGCATAATAGGATTGAACAATAATATTTCTTGACGAATATTCAGAATGGTTTCTTGAGTTTTATTAGTGTTTGTTTCGTCTGTAGATTTGTTTACATTTTGGCTTCTAGGGTAAATAGAAAACTGATTTCCACGCCGCCAAGAAAGTGCTACGCCGTTTTGAAAGCATTGTCCTGGTAAAGCCTGAAAGTGTTGAAGAATTATTTATGAATATTTTTGAATCGTACAAACCTAACCCCCAAAAAGTAGCCTTAGTTATTGTATACTTACAAAAGTTTTGATGCGTTTTTGAGACTCTGAGCTTGCCGAAGAAATGCCCAAATTACTTGAGGTGTTCATTTCTACGTAAAAACTTTATGAGGTGAATTTATACTACACAAGAACTATACTTTTTTACGTACAAAAAGCCGTTTACATTTCAATTTGTTTTGCATGAGCCGCTGCAGCTGACAGCTGCTGTCTGTAACAGCTGTCAAAACGAATGCCAAAATTGACGTTATTTTTTTTAATTATATTTTACAAAGAATCACAGATAACAAATACATAACTTTAGACCGCCTCCTCCAAATTAACTGTCACATGGACTTTACCCTAATCCGTTTTTGCATTTTCGTACCTAAATTGACATAATATTATGTCTTACGGTGTTGTTCCCTCAACTTCTCAAGCAGTTGGATGATACCATAAGACAAACGCTCTCCACTATTTTGTATACAAATTTCGATGACCGCGCATGGACTCAGGCAACGCTTCCAGTTAGGTTCGGTGGCCAGGGTATTCGAAAGCCCTCTGACATGTCGCTTCCGGCCTTCTTGTCCTCAGTACACGCGAACCATAGTCTTATCTCCAAAATACTACATCACCCATCCTACCCCAATACAGTTCCCTTTCTGGACGAGGCCAAGGACGACTGGAGCGCAACTAGTGCTTGTAGCGAATTGCCTGATAATATTTTTTCCCAAAGGCTATGGGACGGGCCACTCTGCAGACTGGTACGGAATAATCTTCTTAATACGTCCTCCAGTCCTGTCGAGCAGGCTCGTCTCTTAGCTGCGGAGAAGTGGGAGTCGGGCCTTTGGCTACAAGCATTACCATCACACAATACGGGCACATTGCTGGATCGAACAGCTTTCCGGTTAGCCACTTCCCTGCGTCTTGGCACCCCCCACGTCGTCCCCCATTGCTGTGTTTGTGGTGCAAACGTGGACAGCCACAGACACCACGGGCTGTCCTGTCAACGAAGCGCCGGCCGCATCTCCCGACATCACTGCCTGAACAATCTCATCCGTCGGGCTCTTGTCACCGCCGGAGTGCCAGCTGTGCTGAAACCCTCTGGTTTGGCGCGCGACGATGGCAAGAGACCAGACGTTATGACCCTGGTCCCTTGGAGAGTAGGACGGGCTCTTGTATGGGACGCTACTTGCGTCGATACACTTCCTCCGTCCCGTGTCCAGGGCACCTCGAGTTCTGCAGGTGCGGCCGCCAATCAGGCGGAAAACCTCAAGCGGCGCAAATATGAGAACATTAGTGGAGATCTCATATTTGAACCGTTTGGGGTTGAAACCCTAGGTACATGGGGTCTGGGTGCGCACAAACTTTTCAGAGTGTGGCGGACCAATTAGCGCCACAATCCTGAAGTCCGCCACACAGAGAAATCTCCAAAAAACTCATTGAGGCCACCCGAGACCCCAGAGGCCGGCACCTACCTGGCCCAGAGAATAAGTATCGCAATCCAGCGAGGAAACTCTTTGAGCCTTCTAGGTACACTGCCTGGTGGGGACGACCTGGGAGATTTCTTTGTTTTGCAGCATTTTAAGTTATGGAGTAGTTATTTTTTTTTTTTAGTACTTACCTACTTTTATAGTTTGTAAATATTTTAAATAGATTTTAGTTAATTTTAGCTTTTAACATTTTATTTAATTCGTACAATATTTGTCCAATTTTCTATAAAGGATGACAAATTCGTATAAATGCCAATAAAATCTAGTATCCGGCCGCCTGTATGTTTGCTGTTGCTATTAAATTTCAACAGTACAAAAAAATATGCAGTGTTGAAGAGAATAGTATTGCGTCGCTTTTTTTGTATTTATTAATTTATCGTTATTTTAATAAAATTATTCACATTGTTTGTGTGTACTTGTGATAAATTAATGTATGATAAAGTTTAATTTATTATAAAATGCGATGTCAATTTGACCGGAAATGTATTTTGGTGGACATGTTGATTTGTCATGAGTGACTCGATTTTTGTCAAACTCAATTCGTCAAAAAGTGTTTTGTTTTGCCTTATACAATTTGTACAAAATTAATTAGTTAAAACGAATAAAACAGTGCTGTGAATAGTGATAACGATAGAATGTTTTATATGTGTTTATGTCACTAGTTAAATAATTATAATTAAATTTGTGTAGAAGGACCAGCATACAAGTTTGGTGAGTGTTGCGTTAAATTCGTCGTTTCTCTTTATTCAACAGTATGACCCAGACATAGATTTTGTGTAATTCGAGGAGCCTTCACTTATTTGGGGAGGCTATTTTGTTGCCACTATTGAAGGCGTTAGTTCGGCCTTACTCGAAGTAGCGCCTAGCGGTAAACTCGAAGGAAATCGAAATTAGGACATTAATCGTGTTACGAGATAGTCAATCTAGTATCTATTTGTTTGTGTATTCGCTGGGCCGATAGCTGTTTCATGACGTCAATTGTGTACGAGGCAAAAATCTTTGTGTTCATACTGTGATGATAAAAAATTATCTTGAATTGATAATGGTTACAATTTAGATTCGTTCGTCAGTCTGATCCCAAAGTGAAGAATAGTGCCATCAGAGAATATTATTTGTTATGTATATTTAAATTTCTGTTATAACTGTGGCAGAATTATATATTTTGTAAGTATTGACTATGCTTCAATTAATTAATTAATGAGTAAACCTTATTCTCGGAAACATGCAGTAATAATGACTTTGCACAATCCTCAGTTAAAAAAACAACATCTTCAGCACACATACAACTACTCCTCCAGACTGTCACAACAAAACAAGGTATACCCCATAAAGAATATCAGGAAATACAATATTCCATTTTCATATTGATATAATCAATAAAAATAAACCTCCTTCTGGTGCAGTCTGTCACCAGGCTGTATCTCCTTAACCATCATAGCTAGACAGTTGAAATTTTCGCAAAAGGTACTTCTGTTGCAGCCACGACAACAAATACTAAAAACATATAACAAATATTTAAGGCGGACTCCTATACAACAAACATGATTTTTGTGCTGTTTTGTATGGATCCCTTACGTGCGTGAGTCCGTCTCGCACTTGGCCACTTTAATAAAAACATTTTTGTTTTCCATAACAAGACAAAAGTTTGTACTGATATGTTGCAATATATTTTAATATTCACATGCCTGATAATTTTTCATCACCCATCAAGTTGCAGTGTCTAATGACTTTATACGAAAATATTTAATGTATATAAATTTATGTATATTTATTTTAATATTACAACACATTTGTGTGTGACAACTGACATGTGGCAATGGCTTGACATTGTTTTGTATAATTTTGTTGGATCTTAGTCTAAAGACGAAGACTAAGGACTGATTCCACCAATGAAATTGAAGTGTTCAGTATACACAAAACTCGCTTTACACATTTAAACAAGTTTAAACATCAAAATTGCATTTCACCAACATAAACTAAACACAAATCTAGCTAAGCTGAGTTGTAAGTTCTGAACTCCAGATTTTGACGGTTTAACATTGTGCATGCTATAGTGGACCTGCGGTGATGGATTAGTCTCCATGCGCTTAAGTAGTTAGGGTCAAAGCGGTACCATCATCATTGTTCAGCCTGAGCTGTATAACATGCATTCTTGTATGGTTGCCGACAAATCCGATTTAAGCCACTTTTGAATCTTATTGTTCAAGTACATAATAAGGCCAAAATGTGGTACATTGGGTTTGATGGTAAACATAAATAGACAACAAAGCTTGTGCTTTGAAATATACTTTTCCATAGACCTGAGAGTGACTAGAAAAGGCCGAGTAGACATTTATTTCATTGCAATCTTATTCAGTTGTTGCTAATTCAAATTTAAATGGAAGAACATTCAAATTGACACAATGATAAATAAATTTATCATGATCTGTATTTAGCTATTATCAGATAGCACACCGCTGTAAACAATACCAGATAATAGGTGACAGAATAACCTTTTGCCAGTTTATTCAACTTTTTTGTGAAAATAATCATTGTGGGTTTTTTTGGTTACATCCAAGTATTAAATAACATACTACCAATGAGGGTTTTATAATTTGTGACATCTGACAGCTTTTTGACACGACAAGGACCGTCGTGCTACCAAGAGCCACCTGGTGACAGAAAAAGAATCCAAAAAACTCATTGACCGTTTTTGATACCACATGCCACCAGATGACGCTTTGTGTGATTTGGGTCTGCCCCCTAACGGCAGAAGAAATATCATTATCAAACCATCATTTGACTAGAACCATTATAATCGTCGTCAATTGATGATAATATAATATGTAGACTTTATGGACAAATGTGTAGTACTTGTATTATAGTAAGATACTGACCCGTGCCCACTTCGTTGGGCGTCAAACATTCTTCGACGATGATGATGAGGATAAAAACTATCCTAAATTACTTCTTATAACATCAGCTATTTGCCAGTGAAAGTTCTGTGAAAATCGGTCCAGCCGTTTCAGAGATTATCCGGAACAAACAGACACAGACAAAAATAAAAAAAAATGTATTTTTTATTGTCAGTACCGTATATATTTTCATATGCATTTAGTGAAAAGCTGTTAATTTAAAATTACAAACAGACACTTCAATTTTATTTATTTGTATAGATAACTTAGGACATTAGAAAGTAAAATAAAGAAATGTTGCCATGGGTAGTAGTAGTACACTGGACTCTTAGTAAATAAAAGTTCTAATACAGCTGAAACTTGTTGTTTAAAACTTTTCATTTATTGCTTTTTAACGTAATTTCCATCGAATCCTTAGCAAGACAAAATAAGGATGCTGTACGGTCACAATATGCTTAATCAGTTTCAATATTCCTTGATTCTTATTAGCATTGTTTGCAATCGTACCAGTAACATGCTCTACTACTGTGTGCTGACTGCATAGTAATTATTTCGTGAGAACATCTATTGCTATCAGATTTTGAGAGAGAACCGTCATTACAATTTCCATCGGCGGACTAGCACGAGAAGATGATGATAGAATTAGGGACGAAGGTGAAGGTCGTCTTGTGAAACTACAATGTTCGATCGGTGACGCAAACGTAAACAAGCAAGTAGCACCTCGTAGCTTAGCTTTGCTCGTGTTAATTAATGATCGCACTTTGGACTGGTAATGCTTGTTACAGAATCGCCTAGTGAGTGTCGAAGAGCTTATCCGGATGTTTTGTCGCTGCTTACTTTATACTGAGCGACAGAGACAAAACTTCCGGATAAACTAATCGTCACTTATTGGGCGATTGTGAAACAGACCCTTAGTATGGTAACTCGTCGTTTTAGTCTGGTGACGCCGACTGCAAGACATAGGCCTCCCCCATAGATTTCCAGTGCGACCGATTGCTCGCGGCCTGGATCCAAGTATCCACCGACTCCCTGCTACTTTTCTCAGGTCGTCTGGTCTGGTCTGCCCACCTGGTGGGAGGCCGTCCTAGGCTTCGACGTCCAGTTCATGGTCTCCACTCGAGAACCTTTCGGCCCCATCGGCCATATTATGTCCAGCCCATTGCCACTTTAACTTGCTAATGCGCTGGGCTATGTCGGTAACTACTGCTACGAATTCTTAGGTTCTGCTACGGATTTCCTCATTTCTGATCATTTCACGTAGAGATACTTCGAGCAGTCCAGATTTATGCTGAGTATAGGACGCGTCGGTAACTCGCGGTTGACGGACGCCGCTTGCTTATTATCTGTAATATGGAGAGTATAAAATACACTAAACTGTGTAAACTATCGGTTTTAAATCGTGGACGTTACCTAGAGCGTACGGACGTCCGGATAGAATGATATTTTTGCGTCCGTAGACATTTCGAGCGTCAGAAGCGAGCAACCTTATTTTTGGAATGACAGGAAACACGCTACATAAAGACGTTCTTGCACACTCAGTCGCGTCTGTCAGCCGCTACTTATGTAGTTTATACCTTAAATTCTTAGATATTCGGGACCAGACTGACTTGGAGTGAAAACCTCTATTACCATCACCGATCACTAACATCGCCGAGGCCCAAGTTCATGAGCGAATTGGCTGCAGTGGCGTGGGGTTCCTATAACTCGATTCCTATCGGCTTCACTTACCACTTACCTTTTGAAGACCCTCATCCAAATACCGACCAGGCTAGGCCTTCCCTATGAAGGAGAACCAGCCTATTGCGGATTGGAAAGCGTCCGTGTAATGTGTTACATAATATTATGTAATATAAATTACTAGATGTTTCCCGCGACTTCATGTTCATACGCGCAAAAGAAAATCCCGTGCAAACAGTACATTGTCTATGGCCCGTAGAAAATGTCCTTCCCCGTGGTCTACTCTATATCTGTGACAAATTTTATCAAAATCGGTCCAGCAGTTCCGGAGCCTATTCAATAATTAATGCAAACAAACAAACTAAAAAATCTTTCCGGTTTATAATATTAGTATAGAAGTATAGATAACTTGTAATACTGTTTTTTAACCCCCGCCCCGACACAAAAAGAGGGGTGTTATAAGTGTGACGTGTCTGTCTGTCCGTAGCATCGTAGCTGCTATACACAAGGTCCGATTAAGATGCGTTTTTTTTTTGAATACCGACTGATCGATAGTGTTCTTAGCTATAATTCATCATGATCAGCTCGCTCACTGTGTAGCAATTCGGGGATTATAACAAGATTAAAACAGTACGACTGTATTCCGTTCTGCCTGCTTTCGGAAGAGAGTCGTAACAATGAAAGGCGGTAGGCGGTAGACTTCGGCACTTCCTCGACCTCTGATGGCGATTCCGATCTATCCGGTCCGTGAATACATGCGATATCGTAGAAACATTATCGTAGTGACAAGGATCAAAATATGTTATCTAAGTGACGGAATCAGTGAATCACGTATCGCCGAATGTTAGACCAGACCCCGTCTGACTGTTCGTACAAATGTGCTGGACGTCCGTCGATCGTTTCCAGGAAAAATTATGAAATCATCATATGAAGCAAGTTCAATGCACATCACGGAAAATACGCTATACAATTCCTACTAATTGCAGTTATATTCCGTCAGCCTTTTAGATTTATTTGTGAAGAAAAATATACTACTCATTAGTCAATATAATCATCTAAAGGAGAATACGTTTATTAATTTAATTAGGAGTTCATACGAACATGTGAAATAGTAGGAACTAATTTAATTATGTGAAACCAAATAACACATTTTATAATTGCTTACGGATTGTGATTTGGCAATTATTCACATTTTAGTAAGAGTTTTTGTACTCGCTAATCGCAAACATCATGGTTAAATTTAGCGAAACAACTAACTTCCTTACTGGAAGTTTCGCTAAGTTTAGCCACGCGCCACTCATGTCATCGCAGGGACATCGCAGGAAACGGCCGTCACCCCACCTACTTCGTATTTAACTGGCGAATGGCGATACTGATATTTGGCGCATGGAGACTGGATCAAAGGAGCACCATCTCTGTTTCTCAATCAACTAATAAGTGCCAGATAAGCTTATATCATGCATGTTTTGTCCCTGTAACTCGATATAAAGTAAGCAGAAACAAAACTTCCGAATAAGCTCTCCGACACTTATTAGAAGATTGTGAAACAAGCTCTAAGGCAGAAAACTGAAAAAGCATGGCCCTTTCGTACGATAATACAAACATGACATAATAGATACAGACTGACATGACGGTATAACATAACGCGACCTTTGCAAAACACGACGCTGATGACCTTATTAAAGCAGTTTAAATATGCGTGACCTTACGAGGAAAATGGGAACTGCCTCAACGTAATACATCTTTGTTATTTTAAACTGCTTAGTTCTTATCTACTCAGTAATATTCACACCCTTGCATACCTAGGATACAATATAACACTATTTGTGCCTAGGAGTTGGAACAGAGTTTCTGTAGACTGTACGTACTAGCGACTACGTACATTAAGTAGGCCCCCGCAGTCGAAAGGCCGATCGTTTCAGTTAGAACTGACGTCAGTTCGGCCTGAACGGATTCGAGCACATACACGGAAAAAAATCGCATCCGACCCAAGTCCCAACTGACGTCATTTCGGCCTGAACGGATTCGAGCACATACACGGAAAAAAATCGCATCCGACCCAAGTCCCAACTGACGTCATTTCGGACTGAACGGATTCGAGCACATACACGGATAAGTCGCATCAGTTCGTTCTGGATTGCCGCGAGCTACGGTCGTGTTCATTAATTGTAAACTCACTACGCTTGTACACGATACGCGCTCGGCCGCGGCTCTGGTGAGAAGGGAAGCGATTTGTCACACATGGTCCGTTCAGTCCAGAATTAATATTACTTAGTTATTTTACAAAGTTTTACTACTAAATTAAGTTTTTTATTCTCGTCTTAGTAGGAATTTAGTTGTTAGTAGTGTTTGAGTAGGAAAGAGTAATCATAAACAAAATGGCCTAGGTAAGGCACACATTTTTTTTTACATACAATTATATACAATTTTCATTCGTCTGTAATTTTCTTTAAACTACCCGTTTAATTACTATATACGTAATATTTCCTAGTATATCTTAATTTAACGGTAAAATTTATAATAAAATTCAATAAATAATAAAATTGTAATATAACAAAACCTAAACTGCAGTGGTTTTTTGGGGGACTTTAGGGATTCTTTTAGTAGTCTTTCAGTATTCTTTTAGTAGAAATCGACGCAAGTTTAGTAGTTTCGCAAAAACAGAGCTGACAACACTGGAACGAATAGCTTCAGTCCATCCGGCCGACTGATGCGATCTCGAATTTGCACACAGAAGATACGATTGTGCATCGGTTCAGGCCGAACTGAAGGAATCGGTTCAGGCCGGACCGTATAAATGGGGCCCCTAAGAGTATAACCAGCACTAGCTTTTGCCCGCGGCTCCGTCCGCGTAAATACAGTATCCCAAAGGAACACTGTACATTTTCGGGTTAAAAAGTAGCCTATGTGTGAATCCGGAGCTCAAACTACTACCATACCAAATTTCATCAAAATCAGTTCAGTACCTTTTGCGTGAGAGAGTAACAAACGCCGTGAATTTTGTGCCGTACAAAACTGCATTCACGTTCGTTATATGGGAGCCCTACTATTTTTTTTTTGTTATAGCTGCAACAGAAATACACCTTCTGTGAGAATTTCAACTGTCACAGTTCATGAGATACGGCCTGTTGACAGAAAGACAGCGTAGTCTCAGTAACAGGGTCCCGTTTTTACCCTTTGGGTACGAAACCCTAAAAACTAGTCGAAAACTATCTCTAAAAGTTTACCAAATGGTGATGTTTCGCGGGGCGTCGAACGTAGGTATTGCGTTACGCCCGAGGTTGACGACCTCTCATCTCCGCGCCTCAGTCGGCACTCGGCCCACCTGTAAACGTTTCAATGTTTGTCAATCGTCACTACTGTAATGCTTGTTTGGGCAAGATTGATCACGACATCTCCAAAACGAGCCAGTCACATCGTTTAGGAAGTGCCAGGCGTGTGGCTGCGACTTTGTTCGCAAATCGCAAAGTAGAATCCGTGTAACCGACGGAAATCGTACATTTTGCAGAGTTGAAAGCCAGCCTAGCCTATATACATAAGTTAAAATAATCCAGGCTAGAATCAACCTGAGCCCAATTTTATTATTACAGCGTGTTTAAAGTGCAGCTGCCTTAATACCTCGATGCAGATTGCAGACATTTGGGCGTAATTGTATCTGCAATTCAAATTGGCCCAGGCTAATAATATTAAGGACAATTGATGACTAAGAGTTCAGTCGCATGAGTACAAGAAATATTCTTGGTTTTTATTAAAGATACACCCAAAAAAGCAACAGATTTATTTTTCTTGCGCGTGCGCAGGAAAGGTATCAAATTCGGACGCCCAGGGAGCTGCACATTTTGCTCGTCTCATTTGAGCTAAATCCAAGGTAACAATAACAACAGATGGCTCGTCTGATCTACAATAACCATAAAATTACATAAATTATAAATAATAAAGAATTTGTTGATTTAGAAAATTGAGACGAACTTAACGTGGCCAGTAGGGGCCTGTTCTTATTAAGTTTTGTGATAATGCAACTCTCCATATTCGCTGTATCCAGTGTGTGGTCGATTCTAATCAAATAAATTTCACGTTAGGCCGAGGCCCTATAAGTTCGCTGCGTTGCGTGATGCGTCGCGTCGTCGCAGCCGATTAACGCAGTGTATGCGACACCTGCGTTGCGTCGACGCACGTCATCACAATGCAAGAGGGTGTTAGCGCAGCGCATCGTCCATACTCCCTCTTCGTCTCCTGTCCGTGTATCCGTTGAACGCAACGCTTTAATTTGTCATAAAAATCTATGAAATACGACCCAGCGTCGACGCTGCGACAACGCAACACAGCGTCACTCACTAATCGAGCCTCGCTCTTAGGTTGGGACCACATGATCCGAAATCCGGAAGGCCGTAGAAAATTCTGAGCGTTGAAAATAGAACTCTGCGCTAATGCAATAGATTTGAAAATCGAACACATTAGTGTCGAGTCAAATGTCTATGTATAATGTCTTATATGACTCTCGTAACTTCCATTTTCAACTCTATTGTATAAGCGCAGAGTTATATTTTCAATGTTCTTAATTTTTACCGGCGTTCCGGATTTCGGAGCATATAGTCCCAGCCTAGCCTTAGATTACAGTACAGCCCAGTACCTGTATTGTCTATGGTCTATACTCTATGCTATGACAATAACAAAGCGGTAAGCCAATCTTTTGTTCAATCCCATCGCCGATGCCATCGGTGAAGTCGTGATTCCATGTCCATAGACCTCACGCTACGGCATAACGGTGAATTTAGTTGCGCGCCGCTTTTTCATTTGTTGAGATGTTTTGCATGATACACAATAATGTTGAGCTATAAATGCGAGTCGTGCGTTCAACTCTATCATATGTTTTCAAGGTTACAGGCGTTGCTTGGTCAATTTAAAAGTATTGCACGTTCATATGTCTAATCACCTTGGATCAACGTTTATTTTGAGAAGTATGAACTTTGGGGATGAAAGTGAGAACTTAAGCACGCAGCTTATTATACTGGCGTCGTATGACAACGTTCACACCAAACCACATGGATTAAGCACGGTAATCGCGCGATTTCCGCTGTGCCTAAATGTTTTTTTTTATTTGCAAAGTTGTAGTCATCGCCAACCACTAATATCCCCATTGCTGGGGCTCGGGTCTCGCCTCAATGTGAAGAGGGTAAGTCTGTATTTCATAGTTACATATGTAGACTTCAAAGTCATTCGTTTAGGGTTGATTGATATACACGAATGATTTTATTCAATCATATTTCAAATACCTTTCGACCTTCGTTATGATCGTCATATGTATGGTTACCAAGCAACGGCCACAGATTTGCCCACAAACTAACTCCCCCTCACCCCCCGGCGTTTCTAGAGCTTCCGCCCATGTTATCTAACTAAGTTAAGGTTCATCTGCAGGCATCCTGCCAACAGCCTAACTAAAAACCTATGCAAGCTACCAGACAGCAAATTAGATCATTTATTGTATACATACATTACATACACATAATGTGTATGCCAGTAATATCAGTCAATCTGAGAACATGATATTATACTTACTAATAATAGCTCCCCACACCGATTTCGATGACGGTGACCGGTTTCATTGAAACCAGGCCAGGTACGTAGCAGTTATTTTTTCTAGTGCCCAAGTGTGTGCGCAGTACACAGGAGCACTCTCTCTCTCTCTCTCTCTTCCTTTACTCTCGTAGCCCATTAGGACGGATGACCGACACGACTGGTGAAAGATCAGGCGCAGGGCCGACTTTTTACATGCCCATCCGACACATGGATCATCTTTCTTGTCGGACAATCAGGTGATCAGCCTGCATTGTCCTAATCAAACTTGGAAACAACATTTTTTGTTGTTCCAACGTGGGAATCGAACCCACGACCTCCGTGTCGAGAGCCAAGATCTAAACCACTGGACCACGGAGGCTGTTATTATTATTCATATACTTTCTTCTTACGCAATGTCAAAAATCTTGCTAACTAGCAGTAACGCAGTAACTATTTATTAACCTGTGGAACTAGTCCGTGGCAGTAGGTATTTCGGTCAAAATTAGTCACAGGGAGATGGCGAGAGAAAAGATTCATTAAAACTATTTATTTATTCATTATGACTATTCAAAGATAATGTTATTTTCAATGTTTTATAGGAAGTTTTCCTGTTGTTTTTTTTCCTTTACGCTGAAATGTCAGCCCAGCAAGTTTTAAGGCCAATCGTAGAATCATTGGAGTGTAACTTCTTTACAAGTTTTGACATTGGCAACTTGCTCCTCGAGTGTTTTGTCGGTGCACTTTATCATTGGCAATGTTTATGGAGCCTTTACACTCAACCTTTCTATGAGGTCGGTTCTTCAATCGATCTGCAGGTGTGTAGTCGGCTTAACCCGCTAATGTCATTACCGTCACGGTATACGGTGTAGCTACCACTCCGGTAGTCTACCTGTAACGCCGCCATGCGTTAACGTTTTGTAAGTTAATTTGTTTTTTTTTTACGTTTTTCTGTGTGGATAAGGAGTGGAGTAGGTTCTAAGATTTCTGCAAACCGTTGTGTGGCTCGGTGGTCCCGTGGTCTCTGTCTACTCCTGTAATAGAGCTCGGTGGTTTGTGCCTTTACATGCGCGCTTACCAAAACTGCAAATGCTTTATTTCTGCTGCGGAAAAGACACAATGACAGCAGATTGACAGTCAGTATGTCTACTCTTGTGTAGACAAAACGCATTTCTATAGTGGTCACGCTAAGCGTGCTGCTGCCTACCCTCTATTGGAAAGTTGGCGAGAACGTAACGTGTGTGTGTGTGTGGGTGTGTTGTCTGGGATCAAGTCGGCCACATTTAAGGGCTATAATATTGCACCGTACATCAAGTGAAAACTAAACTGATAAACCCAGAAATTGTCTGTAAACCCAACTCAAACGTTCAAGTGCTAAGACTTATTCGAGTAATCAGATTTATAGTTGTTGCGCATGACAAGAAATTTATCTAACATTGGGATTTTGAGCAATTTTTTTATCCTAATAGCCAAGGGTAAAAGAAATTCCTTGAAGCTTAAACTATGTCATTTTTAATGTATATAAATATAATCGATAACAATAAATTATTTTAGAAAGTAATTGTAACGACTCTTAGTATCCGTTTTAAATACTAGTTCCATTTTATAACGGAACTTCTAAATGTAATGGAAATAATAATGAAGCCGTTTCTAATATTATAATTTGGTCATAAAATCTGAGAAAAGTGCAGTTTTATTTATAGGAAATCATTTTCTGGCAAAGAAACTTTTTAATTTAACATAATTAATATATTAAATTAAAAAGTTTGGAAAATCCGGTTGTGCGCCTCACATGCTCATTTTAATTTACAAATTGCAAAAACAATTTATAAAATAATTTTATTACTGTTATTTTAGATTCTGAGTACTACTAGTCTTTACTAGTTGAGCTCAATAAGTAATAAAAAATTGGTTTCAAATCAACGCATTTATTGAGTATAAATTTTTTGAAAAATATCACGTGAGATTAAAAGGGAGGGTAAAGGGTCGAGGCAAATTTCACGATATCTCACTAGGAGAAAGGGGTGGATAAGGTAAAAAAACCCTCAAAAAGGTCTCACGCATTTTATGGACGCTCCCTTATTATCATAATTTCGCTACGTTAATATCTTATCCATAAGGGTCTACAGTCTCTTGACAGATTCATATGCGTTGTTTGTCATCTAACAGTTTTGACCGTGATCATTACTGTCCCCACCATTGATTAAATCTGCGTCCTCTGCAATCCAACCGTTCCTTCATCAGGCTTCGAACACTTTCTTGTAACTTTGATACATATTCATTACATTCTCTAAAACACGTAATTCTCTAAAACACGAAGCCGTACCGAGTTCGGCTGATATTGATTTCGTATTAACCTCCAGTTAATTGTATTGGTGTATGTTTACGTCTTAATTGCTAAGGGTGAGAGTAATAGTAGACGAAATGCGGATCAAATTGTCTGTACATAACTTAATCCTGATTAGAACATTCCGTCACAACTTTAGTTCAAATATCTATTTTAATTTACTAATGGATATGAAATTGTGTAATGATAAGGTTTTAACAACTACAGTTATTAATGTTGATATGATACTAAACGATGTTCATAAATAATTTGTATAATATTCAAAAATAATAAATTGTCTTTAAATTCTATTTTGATGACCTCTTAAATAATAAAATCTAAAATCGAAGTCTAGGCTGATTTTTTTTAATATATGAATAATAACGGAACTAGTGTGGCACCTTTGGGGACGCCCGCGCGTACGACGCTCGTACACTACCGAAACGACGATCGATATTTACTATGTGACGGTCGTTATCAGATCTAGTAAACATGTTTATTAGCGAACAAATGAGCTGAGCTTCACAAAAAACATCGCCAAGCGATCGGTGTCGAACGCTTTACCGAAATAACTTTGTTGTGTGGCGTGAATGTCCTTAAACTTGTCCTCACGTTATCAGTATTATCGACCACTCGATTGATATCGGATGAGAATCGTGGTCTAGAGTAGCATATTAATTATTGTGGGAGCTTAGAATCTACACCGTGTTTTTTATTTATTAAAAGGTTATTTCTATTGTTTGTAATTTCAATTAGTTTTTTTTTTAAACATATTTGAATGCTCTGCTCGGCGATTTCATAGTGTTCAGCGTTTACTGCATACCCTCTGATCAACAATTTATTTGTGTGAATTCCTGTTGCAGATGCCCCGCGCCCGGGACGAAATGCAAGTAAACGTGGCGGGCCTAAGGAGAAATATTAAAAACCTCGCGCACAACTACTCAGATGCACAGGTAACCAATAACAACCATTGTTTACTAAATACGATGATGAATAGACTAGGGAAAGATAATATGGATTTACTACTATTGTAAATGTGAAAGTTTATGAGGATGGATGTTTTATTATTCTTTCACGCAAAAACTACTGAACAGATTTTGATGAAATTTGGTATGGTAGTAGTTTAGGCTTTGGATTAAATCATAGGCTACTTTTTATCCCGAAAAAGTAGGTAAAAGTGTTACCGTGGGAGACTTTATTTATGCGGGCGGAGCCGCGGGCAAAAGCTAGTGTAATATAAAATCCAGAACTCCAGATTACAACAAATGCATCTTATCTACATTTTTAAGATCTTCTCAAAGTAAAGACACCTCGACGCAAAGTAGTAAGAGCTAGAAACATAATTATAGATCTATGGGAAGCTCTCAAATTTAGAAGGTACCTTAGATGTTTGAGTTACTGACCGTAAAATTTAAATGGTAAGTTTAATTTGACGGTTTTATAATAAATATGCGATATGACATTACGCAAAACACGTGCTCCTACCTCCGTGACGTCTGTCGGGTCCGCTCGTATCTTATATAATATATTCTTATGTGAATAACGTTGACGGGTTTACTGCATTAAGGATGTATTGTGGTTACATCGCTAATCAATTATATATAATAATCTTATTAGAGTTGGTTCACAGGTTGATTATGCTAAATTCTTTGGCATAGAAACATAGAATTGTCTACAAGTCGTGGGCTAAGCCATTGTTCAACGTCTAAGGAAACGTGAAAATAATTTGGACTAATATAATAGAGTTGAATATCGAACACACGAGTGTGGAGTTGCCTTGAAACTCGCTTTTTCGATTTAACTTTACGACAACTCTATTGTGTACGCGCAGAGTTCTATTTTCAGTGCTCTAAATTTGCCTGGGCCCGCCGGATTCCGGATCATACAGTCCCACCCTGAACAATTAACGTCGTTTGCCTTTTAGTATGACCCAAGCAATAGAAGACACGTCATTGTGGTTCCAATTTTAGCGCTTGCTCGATGAAGCGTAATATTAAATTGATATAGTGTTTAATTAGTACAATTATCACGCTCACATATAAGTTGTAGCGTATTATGTATTACAGTACATTCTATCACTAAGCCAACGCTTTCTCTTCGTTAATATGTGCTATATTAAACGTCATTACGTGTTAGTGTTGTATATAGAGTTGAAAATCGAAGTGTCCAGTGTCGAGCTCTCATAAATGACATTGACATTTGACTCGACACCTGTGTGTGTAAGATTTTCAGCTCTATTGTACTATCGCAGTGTTCTAATCTCAGTGCTCGGAATTTTCTCCGGCGTTCAGGATTTCGGATCATATAGACTTCTCTGATTTATTTTGGTTTATCGCTCTGAACTACCATCTCTACATGTTGCCACACTAACTTGGCGCTTATCAGTTTATAAGTTTGGTCAGTTTTATCCGCCCATCACGTGTGAACTCAAAACAAAAAATTTCGGTTTCAAACGTCGACTGCCCGTCCAAACTGCCGTCTAAATTCTCGAGATCACATTTACACGCTTGTTTGGAACGTTCGCTTCAGATATGTCAGATCTGTCCGCAGTCCAAACCGTGGGCGAATTTTTAATCGTTATTAGCACGACAGTTTTATCCTCTGCCCGAACCGCACAGATTGGAACACAGTCCGACCTGTACCGTGTGGAGGTTACGAGCGCTATTTACAATTTGTTCTGTCCCAATTAGTTTTCGCGAGAGTACTTGCCCAAAAGTCATTCAAGATTCGAGACTAATAATCACACCCTTTTCCCTTCCAGGTCAAAGTGCGCGAGGCCACCTCCAACGACCCATGGGGACCGTCCAGCACGCTCATGGCGGAGATCGCCGACCTCACCTATAACATGATGGCCTTCACCGAGATCATGCAGATGATCTGGAAGCGGCTGAACGACCACGGCAAGAACTGGCGGCACGTGTACAAGGCGCTGGTGCTGATGGAGTACCTCATCAAGACGGGCACGGAGAAGGTGGCGATGCAGTGTAAAGAGAACATCTTCGCCATACACACGCTAAAGGACTTCCAGTATATGGAGGAGGGGAAAGACCAAGGTAATCTGTAGTGTTGAGGTCAAAATAGGCCCCGAAACTACTGGACCGATTTTGATGAAATTTGGCACAGAAATAGTGTAGACCACGGGGATGGACATAGGCTACGGTTTATCGAGGCAAAAAGTACGGTTCCCGTTACCTTTTGCGTAAAAGGTAATCCCGTTACCTTTTGCGCGTACTAAGTCGCGGGCAAAATCAAGTTACAAATAAATGTCGAGCCAATGGAAAGTTGCGTAGAAGTTTGGCATAATCGTTTGACACGTCTCTGTTCCCGACGGCAGGCGACCAAGAACGATCACATTATACGAACAAATTAGAATACACATACTGAGGCTGCTAAACGTCCAATTTCCGCGATAGTACGCGGAAGGTGCGGTGTTCCAGTGCGGGCGGCGGGCCACAAACAGTATTAGCGTATCCATCGCTGCGGCGGCCTTGCGCCGCTAACCGCCAGACATGGCCGATAACAGTCGCAGTTCCACTTAATTATGTTACACCAAATACTTGGTTTGATAAGCTAATCGCCCTGTTACCGGGTGGTATGGTAGTAGGTGGAGGGGAAACATAATTTTTATTATTATTTTATTTGTATACAAATTGTTTTCTGTACAAAAAAATAAGGTTGGAGACATTGTTGAAATACTTGCCTGCGATTTTTATTCCATAAATGAAAAATGATCTGAAAAATAAGAAAAGTTAAATACTAAAAATCAATAGTTTAAAAAACTGCACATTGTTTGGAGCACTTTTGTGTCTTGTAAAAACGCCCATAAGAAAGTTACTGCCATTGTGACGTCACGACGTGCAAAATGTATGGTCACAAAATGTATGCTCACAAAATGTATGCTCACAAAATGTATGCTCACAAAACTTCTAGTAACTTAATTTTTATATGTTGTCAAATACCTAATTTATTATTGTATTGTATTTTAAGAGTTGTGAACAGAAGTCCAAAGATAAACAATGTAACATAACATTTAAACTTGATTTGCGCATCATATTGCTCTTGTAAGAGTTTCTAATACATAGATAAAGATAGCACAGCAAAATAATCTGTTACAACGACAGTCGTTAAAACCGATAGTATAATGTTCATATTGTACCCTGACAGTCCTCCTTCCTGGTTGTAAATAAATAGTGTCGAAACAAAAGTTTTTCACTGTAAAGCAGTTATAGTGATGATTGAATGTTCATTTTAATGATACAGGTGCAAATGATGTCAATTTATATGTTGATTTATGTTTGTCTAAATTATGACATTAATGTTGATGATGATGATGATTACAGGTCTGAACGTGCGCGAGAAAGCCAAGCAACTCGTCAACTTGCTCAAAGACGAGGAGCGGTTACGGAACGAGCGCGCGCGAGCACTCAAAGCCAAGCAGCGGTTCGCGCAGACCCCCAGCGCGTTCGGCAGCGACGCTGCGCTTGACTCCCCCGCGAGCCCGCCCGCCACCACCGAGTGGGGCGGCGCGGAGCTGGCCAGGCCCCTCACTGCGGGGGAGGAGGAGCTCCAGCTGCAGCTGGCGCTGGCGATGAGCAGGGAGGAGGCGGAGCGCGAGGAGCGACGGCGCCGGTCGGACGATGTGCGCCTACAGCTGGCCATCTCGCAGTCGCAGCATGACTTCAGGTACACTAGCCTGGCTCTCGTAACTTTGCTACCTAGAAACTTTAGTTTGCATCAGTATAATTTACCCATTCAGCCGGGTGTCACAATAATTTCTCCTCTCAGAAAGCTAGTAATTCGACTCGGATGCGATAATGGCTTATAAACGACGATTAAATCATATACCTAAATTGCCACTAGCTCCGTTAGATAAGAGTTGGCGCCTGCAACATGTTACGTTGTGTGCTGTCTATGAATACATATATATATATATATATATATATATACATGTCGTGGCACGTCATGATTATTGATAGACAGCACCCAACGTAACATGTTGCAGGCGCCAACTCTTATCTAACGGCCTATACACGGCTACCAATAATAGCTAGGGAGCTAGTGGCAATTTAGGTATATGATTTAATCGTCGTTTATACTAAGATGTAATGTAGTCTGATGTGTATGTAAACTAAAAAAAAAGTGGCGAGCTCACTTTAAAAAAAAAATTAAAAAAAAGTGTCAAAATTATAATATTATCGTTTCTGTCATCAATTATATCTTATTAATCGATGAAATCGTATACCTAATTGCCATCAGCTCTTAGCTAAGCTAAGCTAAAATTAGCGCGCCGAGTGTTTATTGGTTGCCGTGCGGCAAGTTATTGAAATTCGAATTTTAAAATGATTCTGAATTATATTCAAATACCCTGTTATGATTTATGATGATTATGTTATTGACATAAAGATGAATAAACGTACAACCTGTGCTTTCCAAAATAAACCCATACTGAAAAAACCCAGGATCTAACCCCCGTTTCTCGCATGCGATCCTAATCCTTTATGGAAATCTTCCTATGTCTATCCGACTCCGACGATCTCCCCTCTCCCGCAGGCCGAAGTGCTACAGATGACCCCCCGGTATGTGTCCCAGCTTCGGGCTCCTCGGCCGCTCGCCCTGGCCACAGAGAAATCTAATTCAGTTAGTGTACTGCATGATGTGTTACTTTCAATATAACATAGGATGTTAGTAGAAAGATATAGAGTCAAAGAGTAAGGCTCAACTCACACTGGCGCAGAGTCGAAGCGACGCGACGCGCCATGTTTTTCACCCATAGCAATTAGCATATAATAATCACCTCTTTTTTTTCTTAAGGTACAAATTTGTATTATGGACGCTCGTATGTATGTAGACGTGAAAAACGTAGATACTGTAACGCACGTCGGCGCATTTCAATATTGCAAATTTGTACCGTAATAATAAAAAAATAGAGGTGAAAAACATGACGCGTCGCGACTCGCGTCGCTTCGACTCTGCGCCAGTGTGATTTGGGCCTTATCGTCACTTGTAAGTAATGGTATGTCATCCGTGTAGTATGTACTATCATGTACTATGCGAGTACATGATAGTACATACTGACATAGTAGAGAGCAATGTCGACATCACATGTTTTGCGGCCGTCTTGTATTTTGTCTACACAATAATAACAGCATATTGAGCAGCACTAGACGTAATTACGCGGCAGCGGAACTACGCGACGCGCCACTACATTGCGGTATTATTAGTAGGGACACGTCGTGCCGCGTCGCTACGCTGCCGCTTAGTGCTGTCTTAACTTTATAGTGACGTAAATAAAAATAGATAAATTATAACATTTCACTAACTTTTATAAATACAATCGACTATACAACCTGTCTCGACTGCACATTGCCCTGTGTACAACCCGTGCCCGCGTCTGTCACCCGACCTGATCATTCCAGAATCCCCGGATCGGAGGCGAAAAAGCCCGAGCAGCAGTCCCACCTGCTGGACCTGCTGGACGTCAACCTAGCCCCCGCACCCGCCGCCGCCGACCCCTGGGGCCTGCCCTCGCCGCCGCAGCGACCGGTGAGTACAGTGACCGCCAAAATACTTAATTAAACATTCTACGTAACCCGTGACATTGTCAAGCAGTAAGCGAGCTCATGATGATGAATTACAGCGAAGAACACTCTCGATCAAGTCAAATCTAACAAAAAAAAACTAATTGTACACACACAGTGTCACAGAGTACAGACAAATATCACGGCCTCACAGAAATACGGGATTACCGCTTGCGCTATCGGCTGTTTCGCCGAGTGAGAAGAAACCAAAGCGTTGAGGCTTAAAGGATGGGCACGCACGGAACAACTCGCTTATTACTCCTTAATAATAGATTTAAAAGTAAACTGAAAAAATACTTTTACCTTCAGATAATGCATTTGGATTTGGGTAGATACACGGAGTCCATGGTGAGCAGTGCGTGGGATTTGTGTGTTGTATGCTAGTAGTGGATCATCCATAACATCATATATTATCATACTATGACATACTTTCTTCAAAAAATTTAAGTTAATAATATAAAATATCTTAAAACAATATACAGTACAGCTTCTATCTTAATCTCTGTGATAGTCGAGGTATCATCGCATTTTCTTTTTTACATATGATGTATGGAACACGAAGTTTCCCGTAAGAAAATAAGAATTTGTACTGTGAATAAGTAATCAATATATATAATAGTAAATCAACCATTGCTTTTCCTTTTTGTGATCAACCTAAGCTAGGGTGATTTTATGTTAAACTAACATCCAAACAACATAACAAAACCATCAGTAGGTTAATTAGTACTTGTTTACTATGTAACATTATCTAGTTTACATTATATTATTATAACATTTTATCATTTGTAGGAAACATCACCGGACGCGTGGTCATCCGTAGGCAGTCCAGCGCGCGATCCGTGGGCGCCGGCGGCGCCGCATGCGGCTCCACTCGGCACGCCGCTTACCGCCCCGCTCGCCGCTCCGCTCGGCGCACCGCTCGTCGCCGCCGCCGACCCGTGGGCGCCTGTCACGCAGGTAAACCAATGTGGTAACTTATTCTAACGTTCTTATTATACAATATTAAATATTGCGTGTAAATTATTATAATAATAACATCATTATTTTAATAGATAATTAGGGAAATAGTAGTAGCTAATTATTAATTTGGCATATTATATTTTAGAATTCGTCTATCAAATCACGCCACAATTTTAACACCAATATACACATTACATACATAACAAGCAGGTGGGGAGTAGAGTTATACGCAATGTCCTTAGAATTATTTATTTATTTGTCGAGTATGTTTAACAATTTTCTATAGTTTATGAATTCTCGTCTTAAGCAGCTAATTTAGGTATTGGAAAGAATAACGAATGCTTTAAATAATTTATGACGTTACTTCTCCAGAGCAAGTCCCCGCTGTCTATGGTGTCGTCGCCGTCGTCTGACCTGGAGCAGTTCGACGCGCTGTCCCGCCGCACCGAGCCGGCGCCCGCGCTCGACGCCGCTGCCGCCGCTGATCCGTTTGATCTGTCGCTGCTAGGTAACATCGATAGAATAAAACAGGCACAAACTGCTGACTACCCGAACGCCACATTAATTAAGAGTCTCTGATGTTGCATTTTATCGAGCGGATACAGTCGCCTAAACTACCCTTTTTTTTGCTTGGGGAATAATTGGAAACTTTGTGGATCCCCGGCGGACTGGGGACGTCGGCCGGGTTATGTGGGACTCCCGGGCGCGAGGTGAGGACCGCACCCGTGGCTACCGCACTACAACCCCAAGGTCTCCATCGCTTGGTGCTAAGGTTGGCCTGGGCGATAACAGCAGGATACTACCCCTGAGGTCTCTTATTTTGAGTAGCCTTGGAGAACTCGGCCGTAGGGCAGATATTACAATGTGACAGTTCAATGCATAGAATGGATTTTAAAAAATATAGGTAACTGAAAGTTTCTGTGAGAGTGATCCTTATATCGTTGGCATAGAGGTCCTGTCTGAGGTAAACTAACTCCGAACGGACTGTAGCAGTAACATGAATTACGTCAATTTCAGACGAGAAGCTTCCCACCAACGGTACGATGGGCACCGGCGGCGCGGTCAAGAAATCGCCGGCCGCGTTCCTCGGCGAGAACTCCGCGCTCGTGAACCTCGAGCGGCTACTGCAGCCCGCCGCCGAGCCGCCGCCGCACGCGCCCAACCCCTTCGCCGAGCGGCAGCAGTTCGCGCCGCCGCCGCCGGTACGTACCTCGCGCATATACCGGTACTCGCAAGTGTGATGGTACACTAAAACATAGCATACACATTACACGTATATGTACGTATATACAAGTGTAAGTGTACAAATAAACTAGACACGCTTTGAAGTCTGCGAATAATACACGTACAGTCGAGGACAGATCCGGTGTGCCACTTTGAACCTTAATGTCAAGGTATAGAAAGAAAAAAAAAGGAAATCCTTTGGCCAAAAAGTGGTAAACCGGATTTGTGTACACGCAAAAGAATATGTATTAAATATGCACGAACATAGTGCAAGCGTACTTGTATACACAATACAATATAACTTTTTACAAAATTATATTCATGTTATATTTTTTCCACATGCTTAAACTTCTTAATATAAGCAGTATATTATTTTCCAAAGTTCCGGTAATTGATTTTGCAAAAAGTTATATTGTATTTTGTATACAAATACAATGCAACATCTATGTAATAGCGCGTCTCCTGCTCATTTTTTTCGAAACGTTACACAGAACACATGAAACAGAAACATTTGTTTTCATACACAAGCTGTCTCCAGCTATAGAAAATGTTTTTGATTGAAACAAAACATTTGTGTAGACAAGATCATGAGTTCCGATGAGGAAGACGTAAGCACTCGCCGTTTTAGCGATTGCAGATGCAGAATCTAGGAGAAAACACAGGGGTTCTAAAAAGGCCACTTTAGTTGTTTTATATATATTTTTTAACTCATATTATGTGCGCCATTTTACGCCTACTCGGAAGACAAAAACATTGTATATTCCTACACAAATGTGTATAGCCACGCCCCAATGTTTCGATGTTTTGTGTAATATTTCGAAAAAAACACGCGCAGGAGACGCGCCTTAACACCAGCGTACACCTGATGTTATTGTCTATTGTTCTCAATTCCTTCCTTCATATTCCAGGCGAAACTCTCCATCAATGAGATCAAGCAGCAGCAGATGGGATTCCCGGCGGGGGGCGGGGGCACCGCGGCGGCGGGGGGCGCGGCGGCGGCGGACCCGTGGGCGCCCGCGCGCTCCACCTCGCCGTGGTCGCCACCGCCCGCGCGACACACGCCAAACCCCTTCCTGTCCTAGCCACAGGTGAGCAAAACAATTCTGTATGATAACTAGCCGACCCCGACAGACGTTGTTCTGTCTTTACTATAAACAGTAAACACTAATTAATATTTACTACACCTACTTACTGCATATAATTAAAAAAAAACCTACTCGGTGATGTGTAAAAGAGTTATGGACCACTGTGGGTTGAATATTATTACAGTACTAATATCGCTATTAAACAATGATGGTTGGTCTCAGAAGGGTGAAAAAATTGAGGGTTATATTATGTTAATGCCAAATCATTAAATAATAAAATTAAAAATAAAATTACAAAGAAACAAAAAAAATTGGGGTCTTTTATCAAGTAGCAAGATCATATTTCATCAAGCTGTTATTGTAGCTTCATAGTCCTATTTATTGATAAAACACGACTAAAGTGCGGTCGCGGAGTACGTAGATTTTCGTACATTGACTCATCGCTACTTGTCTCTTTCACTCGCGCACGAATACATTGCTATCACGCTCCTATAGCGTACCCGTGTGAACGCGATAGCAATATGTTCGTGTGCGAGTGAAAGAGACAAGTAGCGATGAGTCAATGTACGAAATTCTACGTGCTCCGGGACCGCACTTTAGTCAATAAATAGGACTATTAAGCTTAAATAACAGTTTATATATAAAAAAAAAATATTTATTATAAAACCTTGCTATGTTATAATTTGATGAATTACAGTAAATCGCTAGCGACACCGCAACTCGGGCGCCGCTCGCCGGTCGCCACCAGCTCGCCACAGCTGGCGCCGCTCGCCGGTCGCCACCAGCTCGCCACAGCTGGCGCCGCTCGCCGGTCGCCACCAGCTCGCCACAGCTGGCGCCGCTCGCCGGTCGCCACTAGCTCGCCACAGCTGGCGCCGCTCGCCGGTCGCCACCAGCTCGCCACAGCTGGCGCCGCTCGCCGGTCGCCACCAGCTCGCCACAGCTGGCGCCGCTCGCCGGTCGCCACCAGCTCGCCACAGCTGGCGCCGCTCGCCGGTCGCCACCAGCTCGCCACAGCTGGCGCCGCTCGCCGGTCGCCACCAGCTCTCCACAGCTTACGCGTCGCCACGCCGCAGCAACACAAGGACACGCGAGTCAGTGCCTACATAGCTAAGGTTTTGCGTCCGAACAAAACACAAACTTAAGTCCCTCTGAAACGCTGGCCGCTACAGCCAGCTCTCTCTCTCGGGACTCGGCCAACGTAACTATATACAATGGCCTGCGAAACAAAATACTACACTTTTAAAATTTCATTTATTTTTTAAATACTGTAGAGAATAAAATACGTTTTATACCTGATTTTGTCAGCTTTCTGATAAGAGTAGTAATAAACGACTTTTATTAAAAATTTCTAACTTCTATAGTTTTGAAAACTTTAAGATTTTAAAAGTAAAGTACGCTTTTTTTGCAGGCCAGTATAATATCGTCTATAACGAAGTTAGAAATTACTAAAATGTATGCAAATGCATTGACATATTTTGTTGTTGAATCACTGGCACTATAGCCAAAATGCCATCGCTAATTACGACGACAAAAATAAAAACTGTATGGTATTGACGAATCGCGCACTATGTCACGCGAACGTTATGTCAATCCCATAAATTTGATGATTTTCTAAGTTTGTTGTCGTTTCGATATTGTACTATGTCTAAACCCCCCGGTTATTATGAGACCCCCTCCCGCAACCTCCGATATCAAGCAATTCCATCCACGCTCAGGCAAGCTTACAATACACACACAATAGGGGCCTTCTAATGTTAAATAAGATAAGGTAGGAGTGCGACGGAGAATCTAATTCGCCTCGTCTCTTTCGCGCAGTCAGAATAATTTAAGTTCCTAAATTAATTGACGCAATAAACAAACTTGATTTTTTGTGGATGACATTGAAGTATTTTGAGTAATTTGATGATATAGGACAACCTGACTCCTAGCTCGAGTATTTTTGAGAATTGGATTGAACGAACATCCAATGTGGATGTTCGAGTTTATTTCGACGAGTACAAGATATTCTTGTCATCACAAAATATGCTCCGCAAAATAGATAATATTATTTTAGTCTAAATTCGTATTTATTTTTGTATAATATTGAATGGGTAAATCAATGTGAACACCAATAAAATATTTGATTTATATACATATAATTATATATTATTGTATTTATAATCCTTAAGGGCCAGTTCGCGACGAGATGCGACGCTCTATTTTAAGATAGCGGTTAAAAATTGAACCTCATTTACTATTTATTGCAAGAGACCTAATTTTGAGCTGCACCACGCTGTACCATTTTCTTGTGTAGTAAACAAAGTTCAATTTTGAATCGCTATCTTAAGGCGCGTCTCCTGCGCATGTTTTTTTCGAAACATTACACAAAACATCGAAACATTGGGGCGTGGCTATACACATTCGTCTACAATGTGTATATACAATGTTTTTGTCTTCCGAGACGGACGGAAAACATTCCCCGCGCGGGTCGAGAGAGTAAGGAATGTTTCATTTCTTATCAACTGTTACACCACTCACGTGACCATTAAACATAGAAATGCGGAAGAAATTATTTATCAATCCCAAATCGGTCTTCTATTCGTAACTCCTGATAAATACTAAAATTACGGGTCAGTAAATATGGCCTGACTCGATATCTGGGGGTCTAAAGAGGCCGCTTTAGATTGTTTCATATTATGTTTAATATACCTATTTTCTTCCATACAATAATCGTGAAAAATATTAATTTTCTCGGTTTTCAATAGAAATGCGTAAAATGGCGCACATAATATGAGTTAAAAAAAAATATATGAAACACCTAAAGTGGCCTTTTTAGAACCCCTGTGTTTTCTCCTAGATTCTGCATCTGCAATCGCTAAAACTGCGAGTTCTTACGTCTTCCTCATCGGAACTCATGATCTTGTCTACACAAAATGTATAGCAGGAGACAGCTTGTGTATGAAAACAAATGTTTTTGTTTCATGTTTTCTGTGTAATGTTTCGAAAGAACATGAGCAGGAGTCACGCCTTTAAAAATGCAGCGCCTCGTGTCGCGTCTGGGTGTGAAGCGTGTGCAGCGCGTGAAGCGCGTGCAGCGAACACTGTCTTAGCTTTATTACTGTTGATGATAGAATTTATAAACTAGGTAATATACCTTTCTGAAGTTCGATAGATTTTAAAAATATTAACATTTGCGTGCGGGACAGTTTATGTTTTCATAACATGGGATCAGTGATCCGCAAGTGGCAAATCTTTTCAAACAGCGCGGCGTAACATAAACAGTAAAATCGCTTGGTGTTGTCTACGTATTCAGCCATAGACTTGTATAGGTCCGATAGAGAAATGAAAAATAATATTTAAAAAACATACATACTAACCCTCTTACTAATAAAAATATTTACACAACGGATAACTTAAACAACGTTGCTAACTTTTTCTATCGTGTGACATTTCCAACGTATCAGACAAAGACAGCAACGTTGTTTAAGTTACCCTTTGTGAAAATAGTTTTTTAGTGCGGGGGATAATATACTGTATAGCCACAAGTTTCCATTGAGTCGTAACAAAATTTTTTTTATAATTTTGCAAAAAAAATTACGTATAAATTTTATCAAACTAAAAGCAAACCTTTTAATACGTAATAATATAGAAACATATTGTTGACATTTCTATTCAAATTTGTTGCTTACTTAATACTTATCTATGATCCTGGAGTCCTGGTGACCATGTGTTTGGTATGTCCTTTTTTCTTGGACCTAGATCTTGTGCTGGTAGACGTTAGTTTTACAAGTTCTCGACGGATATTTGTGCTATAATCCGGCAATAATACAGTTAGGATCTAGTCCCGATACGTTAAATCTGCAAAATGGTATTCTCATAAACGTCAAACCCGTTTTAATGGGTCCAAACTCCATAAAACAGTTTACGATATCAAGACGATTCATTTATAATTCAATAAAAGTAAAATGAAAGTGTAAGTTAATTACGAGAAATGGCATTCAGAGTGATACATTACTATTGAAAGAGCTAACTGGTCGATGAGTATGGCGTCAGATTACTTTCCACTGATTTTAAAAGAAAAATAGTACAAATATGCTCCATATTAAATACAAAACTGGTTGTGCGCGTACGAAAACACCACATTGAGGGGTTGTATTTGTTAGCGCATACATTTTTTTAGTGACTTTTAATAAAATTCAATATAATTAACTATTTTGAAAGTATGGCTATCCTGTCGCAGACGGGTGCCGGAGTGTGTATCGTGCCTTAGGTAACGTTCAATACAATGTAACGCTTGTCTCGCTACACATAAAGTCCACTTTATGTCGGCGCACACAGGAATTGCGCGCACGCATGGATTTTATTCGTAACGAACAGTAAAAAGTATAAACAGCTAGATAATAATGTACTGCAGCCGATTTTTTTAACGCTTCTTAAAACTATGGGCTCATGACGTGTGGCTTGACGGTGTCGAGTGAGCCTCTTATCTGGAAGAAGCGTTTGAGAATTTGGGCGTAAGTTTGTTTCACTATCTTCTGATAAACGTCTGATATTTCTGATAACTTGGTCACATGTTTTGTCATTTTTTTTTACCTTGGTCAATTGACAGAGACAAAGCTCGTAAATCAGCTTTCAAAAGATTGTGAAACAGGCCAGTTATATGTAGGTGATTGTCTTGTATTTTAATATATTGGTTATTTTCTACATTACCATCATTTTAGCTTTTTGTCGAATCAACTCTTGAGAGCATCACAGACGGCGAAGATACTATATATTTTCATATTATGTACTGCAATATGAAATATATCCAGGCATCTTAGTATAAAATATAATCGTCGTCTGTGCCGCCCTAAAACTTTGCTCAGAAATCCATAAAATAAGGGAAAGAACTTATACACTGGTGGTTAGGAGCAATCACTTTGGCCAATAGTTTAGCTCCGTGCCTGCCCAGACATATTTAGCTTTAGCAACACCACTCAAGTCGGCATGGACGTATTTTAATATTTTACGCTGTGGTTGTTTGACTTCGACTGTAAATAAAATAATATAAGTAGATAAAATTCAAATATATTAAAAGCTTATTTTTTGTCAGCTATTTAAATCTTAACACTTAATAAAATTACTAATTTGATTGGTGAATACAGTGTTTTGTAAGATTTGGGCTATGGGCTTTGTGTACGATTGAAGAGATAGTCATTGCTACGATGACATACTATTGTAACATGGTCCAAGTTTTTGTATGTGATGAAATGCCGACGAAACTAACCTATTTAGAGGCCTGTCAGAACATTTACACTTGAAAATTCATAACTCTAATCTTTTGCCTTTCAAGTAATAACTTGTATCTGACAGACAACTCTTAGCTGGCAGGTCTAGGGATCTTGGTCTATAAAATTGGCGTTTATTACGAGGCTCACGGCGGAACAAAGTGAACTCAGCGCTGTGGAGCCTGACGCTTGTGTGTGTGCGTGTGGTGTGCTGCGTACAAATATTCCATTTTATACATATAATAATAATGTATCGTCTTATCGTGGTTTAATTTACACTATTTATTTAGTGCTACGGCGACATTGCCTCGGTGTTGCCACACTATTTATTGTTTGTATGTTGCCAGCCTCGAGCGACTATAGCAATAAATGAGTTTTTCTAATTATACAATATTCTGCGCTGGTAATATATTTGATAGTCTTTTTTCTTTTAATTACTTAAATCGACGGTTTATTATTTTGTTTATAATAATGTAGATAAATTATTTTTACGACGTTATTGATTTCGACCAATACGACGCATCGACGCTAACTCATATGTCATTTAGCTAGGAATTACTGTAAAGATTAATGTAACTATTTAATTAAAAACATATAAGTTTTTCAACGAATGTGGTTTTATTTGTCTCCTGGTTATGTTTTCAGGTACATAGTTTTAGTTGTATGTAGTGTAGTTGTATGTGTAGTTAAATAAAACAAAAGTATTTATTACAATATGATTACAATTTATTCATTAATAGTTTACAAGATATTATCGTACAACCGTGTAGGATCAGCGCGGCCGCCCGCCCGCACCAGATACGTACAAAACTAGTAAAAAAAATTCTAAAAATCTCGTCTAAAGTTTAAAAAATCTGGAATGGACGTCCGTCGGAGCTCCGCCTAATCCTATCGACTTAAATTACCTTAACTACCTTACCGTAATGAAGCCAACCTCGTGCGAATGTTAGTGCAGGGGTATACGACGCGAAATGATGAAATAAACAATTGTCCTGCACTAAGGAGTGATGAGAGCGAGTGAGCCGTCACTCGTGAGCCGTGAGACTCACTCGTGAGATTGAGCACGCGGCCGGTATTGCGCAACGCCCGGGAACTGCGCTCCGCAGATGAGACTAGACGCTAACATGCCAATAAATATTAAAATTTTAAAATAAAGCACGATAAATCCAAGCGAATACCTCGGCAGATCTACCAATATTAAGAAAATAATCTACGATTACAGTAGACAAGCGATATTTCCATACGATCACATTCGCGCTGGGCGATAAATAGCCTTAACGTTACTAAATGCTTCGCCGGGTCGCCGGGAGATGGCGCGGTCCCAGCACAGCGCCACCTGCCGGAGCCCGGCGCACTGGAAGGGCGGCGGGAGTCGGCGGCTAGTACTCCCACTGCGTGGCCTGCGCCAGGTCGGCCGAGCCCAGGCGGAAGTTGCCGTTCTTGGCGGCGGCGAGGTAGCAGCCGGCCTGGCGGATGGCCAGGCGCGTGGGCTCGCGCAGCTCCAGGTGGAAGGGCTCGGGGCTGTCACTGTCGCACGTCACGCCCTCGCTGTCCGCGTGCCAGTACTTGCCGTTCGAGCCCTTGAAGTACACCGCGCCCTTGGGCCCGCGCACCACCTGGATGGTCTCGTAGTTGGCCTTGTTGCACTCGAGCCGCACGCCCTTGGGGCCCACGAAGCCCTGCTCGCACTTCAGCACCAGGATCGGCCTGCCGACATACACATGCACTTGCTAAATCACAAAGATATTGCTAAGCCGTAGATAGTATTTTTGTGCTTATAATTATGAACAAAATTAATAACTAATCATAATTTAGTAATCGCCTTTTTTTAGTAGTCGCCGAATTGTCAAGCAGTGAGCGAGCTGATGATGATGAATGGGGTATTTGACAACATGAAAAAATTTATATATTTTTAATTACTTACGATAGAATTAATTATTACAACTATTTGATAAAAGTAAAAAGAATTAGGATTTTATGTGTAGTTTTGTCATTATATGCATTTTTGAAGTCACAAAAAGTAAAACATTAGTGTATAAAACCTACATAATTTGTTTACTTACATCAAATACAAAAAGATTTACTATGGTATGTATCAACATAAACGAGCAAAATTACGAGATATCAGACATTTTGTGCTTATGGCCATACATTTCGTAGCAACTTACTAGCGTGTGACGTCACCTACTAGTACGACTTTTATATGGGGCGTTTTCACGAGACTCGCAAAAGTGCTTCAAACAAGCCGCAATATCTTTGAAATGTTTTGATTTTTAGTATACTATTCCTTTTCTAAACTGTCTTATTTTTCAAAGCACTTATCATCTTTTATTCATTTATTTGTGTAATCAAAAAAATACAGGAAAATACAGTATTATAGCTAAGAACACTCTCACGTTACCGATCAAAATCGGTCCATCCGTTTGGAAGCTACGATGCCACGGATACTTTGTGCTGTACAAGGCTTTGCACCTACACTAAAGGCCTCCAAAGACGAGAGGTCGAACGTTTCAGTTAGAACTGACGTCAGTTCGGCCTGAACGGATTCGAGCACATACACGGAGAAAATTACATCCGACCGAACTGACGTCAGTTCGGCCCTTAGATTAGTAACGCCTAGATAGTCTTCAAACAAACGCATCGTACAAAGTGAAGCAAGCAACAGATAGATGTAGGCGTAAGCACTACATACCGACACGCACACAAACAAAACTTTAATGTTGTGGAGACTGTGATCTTAAAATTGGGATTATTGTATTTGCTTTTCTTAATATCGTGAGATGTAAAAATATAACTTATATTTCATTTTAAACCATCTAAACACAATTTGTGAACTTTATTTATATTAAACTGGTATTATGGAATATATTAAGGATTATCTTAATACGGGCAATACTTTAAATTCATAAATAAAAAAATCAGAAAATATTATAAAACTTTGTCTTAGTTGCAACTATAAGTTAGCCATGAAATTTTGAAATAAATTTATTTTTACTAGTAACACTTTCACAATTTACAATAGGGCAGCAAGATGGCGATATAATATGATTCTATTTTTAAATGTTTTTGACTTAATACATGTCAAATTGTTCGGACATAACATTTCATATGTAAGTATTTCCGAAGCTTTTTTAGTCTTTTCCGATGCATTGTGACACCCAATAACGACACAAACCGTCATAATGTTTTTAATAGTCGGAGATGTATGCACTAGCGCTTGACCTTGACAACTGACGGGTCGAACAAACTGAGCAGATACGGCTCAGTATGATTTACTTCACATTACATGCGCGTGCCCTGTTTCTAGGCGTTTTAATCTAAGGTTCGGCCTGAACGGATTCGAGCACATACACGGGAAATTGCCGCGAGCTTCGGTCGTGTTTTTAGGGTTCCGTGATACTTAAGGAACCCTTATAATTTCACTCTGTACGTCCGTCTGTCTGTCTGTCCGCCGCTCTCCTAGCTTCTGTAATAACTTTATGACAATAACTTTTGTAGTAATTCAAAGAAAACCTATTGCGCGTTGATAGTTACGGAACCCTCCTTAGACATGTGACATGCTCTTGGTCAATGGTCAGTTTAGACATTTATTTTATTTATTTATTGTATTTTGCTGCAATTGTAATCACGTTATCGACGAAACCGAATTATTATGTCAAACATTTTTCCAGTAATATGTTATAGAAATCATTTCTCTTTGTTTTATAGTCTTTAGATTTTATAAACCATAGTGGCTTTAAAGTTTTAATTACTTCAATGAACTTTAACAAATTTCTTATGACCACGTGGTATTTTCAGGGTTCCGTACCCAAAGGGTAAAAGCGGGACCCTATTACTGAGACTTTGCTGTTCGTCCGTCTGTCGCCAGGCTGTATCTTAACCTTCTTATAACGTGATAGCTAGACAGTTAAAATTTTCACAAATGTATGATGTAGGTATTTCTATTGCCGTTATAACAACAAATACTAAAAACAGAATAAAATAAAAATTTGAGGCTCACATACAACAAACGTAATTTTTTCCGTTTTGTACGAAACTCATCTTGCCGACTCAAACTTGACCGGTTTTATTTTACACTCGAATTTTATTACCGTTCAGTCCAATTTTATTGCCGTTCAGTCCATCCGTGCAGGTCAGAATTAATGTTGCCAACTTAGTTTTTTTACAAAGTTTTACTACTAAATTTTGTATTTTATTCCCTCCTTAGTAGCTAAAATAGCTAGACAGTAATCATAATATGCAAAATGGCGTGCTTCTATGTGCTATAATGACCTTATAATAATAGCACATAGTAGCACGCATCCGTAAGTCGCTTAAAACTACCGATTTAATTTCTATATACGTAATATCTCCTACTTACTATATTTTTTTAATTTAACGGTTAAATATTAAACCTGGAAATGTATGTATGTTTGTAAACACAAAATCTCCAAAAAGACTTTTAGGGATTCCTAAGTTTAGTAGCTTTTTTATAGTAATCGGTACTCTTTTAGTAGTTTTTGTAGAAAACGACCCGAGTTTAGTAGTTTCGCAAAAACAGAGTTGGCAACACTGGAACGAATCGCTTCAGTCCATACGGCCGACTGATGCGATCTCGAAATTGCACACAGACGATACGATTTTGCATCCGTTCAGGCCGAACTGAAGGAAAACCGGACCGTGTATGGGGCCACTTACTGTGTAACTCATACTCAACAGCAAGCAACGGGCAATTACGTTGTATCTAGCTGTATCTGTAACGATACTGACCTGTTGATGAGGTAGAAGTAGTACTTGCAGTTGTCGTCGACGGCGTCGGCGGAGGCGTACAGGTGTCCGGATCGCTTGGTCAGCAGGTACTTGCCGTTGTTAGCGCGGAACGCCACGGCTCCCGACCCGCACCACTCCAGCTCGAACAGCGCGTTGCTCGACCTGCAACATACACCACTTTTTAGACACCTTTCATACTACAGATATTGTGTTCCATAAAAATATTGTGATAAGTAGGAGTTTCATCACTTTTATGATATAAGTCTGGGACTATATGTTCCGGAATCCGGCGGGCCCGGGAAATACAGAGCACTGAAAATAGAACTCTGCACTAGAGTTGAAACACACAATAGAGTTGAAAATCGAAGTGTCGAGCGACAAGCTGTCATATATGACATTGACATTTGACTCGACACTTGTGTGTTCGATTTTCAGCTTTATTGTACTAGCGCAGAGTTGTTTTCAGTACTATGAATTTTCCCCGGCCTACCGGATTCCGAATTATATAGTTCCAGCCATAGACCACACTAAGTCCATGGACAAGTATAAGTATTATGTAGCATAATTTATTGTATTTCACTCGCGATAGAAGTAAAACCTTTAAAATACAATTGTGATTGTTTCTTGTTCCATAAGTCAGGTTTAGTTCGATGTGCGGCGGATAGATGGCGCTGAGCACCAATTACCTAGCGGTGTCCCGTGTCTGGCATACCACAATATACCTTTTTTTCTTTGTTCAGGGGACCTAGCAGGAACATTCGACAGCGGCGTAAACATAGCTTAAACGAATGAAATTTGTACGGGCGCTGTCATAGTTTTAACAGTTTTTCATACAATCCTCATTCGATAACGTTACGTTCACGCCGCTGTCAAGTGTTGCTTCTAGGCCCACTGGTATCATTTCGTATCACGACGCTACTGACCTATTGTCTCCCGCGGCCTGGATGCCGCCGCCGGTCTCGAGCGTCCAGTAGCGGTCCTGCATGGTGCGTATGTACCAGCGCCGCGTGCCCCAGTCGAACTCCAGCTGGAAGGTCTCGTGCGACGAGATCTCGTCTTGGTTCGCCGTCACGTCAACACCTGGAGTATCAAGAGAATTCTCGTTAGGTAACACACTCGCACAAACAGTTTTAAAGGGCCTATTTATCAAAGAATGTTTAATGAAATACCCTGCCCTGTGTGCCCGGCACACGTAAAGTTCGAACTGCGAAAGCGTCTTACATTATACGTAAAATATGTCAAAGCGCGCGGTTCAAACTGTGCAAAAGCGCTTTCATCGACATGCCAGATCGGACTGTCGGCCCCGTGCATTTATACGTTCGGTTCGGAGCGTGGATTGGAACGCGGTCTTATTCCCGTGGTCAGAGCTGTGACTGACGCTAATGTTTATTGGTTAGCCGTCAATTATTATCAAATGCACTATCAACGTATTTTATATATAATTAGTTGGTGCGTATCTATACAGTAATCATATCATTATATATTTACTGTGGTATCCCGTATCTATGTGCTGAGAAAGACATACATCGTGTACATTTGAAAACAGCATGTGCCTAACTGTATCATAATTCATAGAGCTGAAATCCATTTAAAACAAAACTACTTGAGTTTGTAAAAGCATTTAATTTCTCAAAAACAGCAGCTGACGTCATATTTTAAGATCACAATATAAAGGCAACGTCAAGTCTTCCACTTGACTTAATTTGTGCCAGATGGCTCCCAACATATTGCTCTGAGGCCTCAAACACCGTCCGCGAGACCTCGTCAAGTGTTTGTGAAGTAATATAGCACTGCGACATGTCACCTCGAGTAGGTAAATAATTTATATGTATATGTACTCTTTTCAAATATACTTTACCGACTTCCAAAAAGGACGAGGTTGTTATTTGTATTAGGTACTGGATTTAATCGCAGTTTATTTTCACTTCAGTTTAGTCGACATTTAGGTTACTTTACAGCAACCGTGGTCACGGGGGACCGAGACAAACGAAGTCTATATACGTTACCTCAACTCGTATGTGGGCTTATTTATCCCAATCCTTGTCTTTATTTCAACAACTAGCTAGTTTCGCCGTTAATCTCCTTTAACTTGAATTTTCATGTGACCAAAGTCTTCTACACTAATATTATAAAATGGAATGGTTTGTTTGTTTTGTTTGTTTGTTTGCATTGAATAGGCTCCTAAGCCTCTGGGCCTGGACCCGTTGTGATGAAATTAGGCACAGGTATAGAGTAGGCGACGGCGTGGGACGAGCGAAGTCGCGAGAAACGTCTAGTAAACAAATTTAGATCTTTACTACCTCGCTTCACGCTACATAAAGTAAAACATTCCGGTGAAATTGACGTGGTATTAGAGATGAGTTGCGGGCAGCTCCGAATATATTAATTAGTCTGTCCGTCACGACGCTCGGGCGGCTCAGGCATCCGTGCGAGAGAGTGGAAAGTCGGGCGCGCGCCGCCGACAGCCGACAATGAGAAGTTTTTGTGGCGAATAACGGAGACGAGAGCGATTGTTGCTGGAATTGTACTACACACACACACAAACACACACACACACACACACACACACACACTTTACTGTTACTAGATCAGCAGTTGTGATTGCTTACTTGTGTTATACGTTTAAATTAGTTTAGAGTTGATGAGAAATACTTTGTATTTCGAGTTTGCGTTGCTTTATAATTATGAGAATGGTGTCGTCATAATACTTGTCTAACGACCGGTTTCTCAGGTGAATTTGTCGGTAGTTTATCTATTCATTACGCCATTGGTTCGATAACTTGTAGACATATAAAGTAAGTTTGACTCAACTGACCAACGAGGTCTGTTTATCGATTCCATAACTCGTAATTGACAGTGCTACTGATAGATGTTGCTGACACAAAACCGAAATAAAAAAAATCGGTTGTCTGTAAAGTCGGTTTACTGACGATAGTTGAACGTGACAACGTCATAAGAAATGGAACGCCTCAGAGCGAGGTAACGCCGGTAACGCCGCATGAGTCATGTTTTTTCGTGTGTGCAGCCGGCTCCATCGAATTATAAGACATTGTCACGTCAAAAATGTACAGAAAATAATTGTTTTTTTTTTTTAAAGTTTAAATCTTCACTTCACTCCCAAAGTAACAAATTATACTTATAAAAAAGAGAGTTACTTACATTGCCGACTTATAGTAAAACAAAATCACTTTATCGTCGAATTGGAGAACGATTCTATCACTAGATGGATCTTATGGGACTTAGCGCCCGATAATCGTAGTTTATCTAGAGTTCTTGTAAAATCTTCAGAAACCGGGCCTAATTTAAGAGGACATCCCACTCGAGAGACCAATTGTAAGTAGTGATTACGACATTAAAATGTCTAGAAATAAAACTAGCATTAAAATGTTGCATTCTAGATACACTATGAACTGCGTAGTATCTGGCCGCTGTTGTTCCACACAACAAAACTAAACCCCGCTAGACTCAATGTACAGTTTCAAGCCCCATTTCACATTTGTTTTATTATGCCCAAGTATCGATTTTCCGGGCCGTTTTGTTTTGTGATTGCAAGTGCGTAGTGCGTAGTGCTCCGTGCAGCCACAAAATCACAAATGTTGGGTACATTTGTGATTTTGTGGCTGCACGGAGCTACCCACAGCTGCATAATTTGTATAATACAAACACAGTTTTAGCGACTATGATATAAGGGATTTTGACACTTTGTACTTGGTATCATATTATTTACATTTAACACGTTCCCAGGGATTCAGTGAGATATTCTTAGGCTGGGACTATATGATCCGAAAGTCGACACTCGACACTGCGATTTTCAACTCAATTGTATTAGCGCAGAGTTCTATTTTCAGTGCTCTGAATTTTCCCGGGCCCGCCGGATTCCGGTTCATATAGTCCCAAGTCCCAAGCCTTTGTTATATTATATTCTGGGCTCTTACGCACATATTCCACTCACTAAATTCAGACGTCCTAATTATGGTTTTAAAAAGGAAGCTAATTAGAATTTAGTTGGTCAGAAGCCACACTTCATCCGATTCCAATTTCTTTGTTCCCGCGGGATGTTTGTCGCGCATACGAAGTCGCGACATCTAGTTTATAATAATTCTATTTATACCTAGACTCTTCTATGAGTTATTATTTTAGGCATCGGCTGAGCCTACTACAGAATTCACTACAGTCTAGACTCTCGTCTGTCGGCTAGACCTGTGAGTTAGTGTTGTCACTTGTGGCGCGCGGCGGCGGCGGCGGCGGCGGCGGCGGCGGTGGCGGCGGTGAACGCACGCATCTCACGCACGCATTACCATCTCATTAGTCAGTACTCACACAGCTGAGAATACCGAACAATGCTTTACTTTCTATTGGCGGCACGCGAAGGCCGCAGTTCAGAAGAGAACTGTAGACGGCTGGAGGTTAAGGAACTCTGATGTATCACTTGTAATGGGAAATGAGAACTAAAACAAGCTCATAAAGCCGTCGTTTCGCATGGACAAGCTGTTAGGCTAATCCATAGAAATACTAAACTGAAGACTGACATTTATTATCCAAAACTACAATTGCAACTTACTTACAACTTACAATTGTTACTTTTCCACCTCTAAAAATTTATGAGTCATTGTCTGCTAATTACAACCACAAGCGACCTCTATTTTTTTAATTCTACAAAAGTTGAGTTAAAATAAGATAATCTCTTAGCCTCCACAGACGAGAGGCCGATCGTTTCAGTTAGAACTGACGTCAGTTTGGCCTGGACGGATTCGAGCACATACACGGAGAAAATCGCATCCGACCGAACTGACGTCAGTTCGGCCCTTAGATTAGTAACGCCTAGATAGTCTTCAAACAAACGCATCGTACAAAGTGAAGCAAGCAACAGATAGATGTAGGCGTAAGCATTACATACCGACACGCACACAAACAAAACTTAAAGTTGTGGAGACTGTGGTCTTAAAATTGGAATTATTGTATTTGTTTTTCTTAATATCGTGAGATGTAAAAATATAACTTAATATATTTCATTTTAAACCATTTAAACACAATTTGTGAACTTTATTTATATTAAACTGATATTAAGGAATATATTAAGGATTATAGAATAAAAATAATACGGGCAATACCTTAAATTGATAATAAAAAAAACAGAAAATATTATAAAACTTTGTCTTAGTTGCAACTATTAGTTAGCCATGAAAATTTTGAAATAAATTTATTTTTACTAGTAACACTTTCACAATTCACAATAGGGCAGCAAGATGGCGGCATAATATGATTTTATTTTAAAATGTTTTAAATATTTGACTTAATACAAGTCACATACTTACATATGTAATGTTATGTCCGAAGCTTTTTTAATTCTTTTCAGATGCATTATGACACCCAATAACGACACCCACCGTCATAATGTTTTTAATAGTCGGGAGATGTATGCACTAGCGCTTGACCTTGACATCTGACGGGTCGTTCGAACAAACTGAGCCGATATGGCTCAAAATGATTTCTTGATGATGAAAAAGACTTCACTTTTCACGCGCGTACCCGGTTTCTAGGCGTTTTAATCTAAGGTTCGGCCTGAACGGATTCGAGCACATACACGAAAGTTGCCGCAAGCTTCGGTCGAAACTATATTTTTTTATTTTAACGGTTAAATAAATTAAATGTATGTATGTTTGTAAACACACAATCCCCAAAAAAACTTTTAGGGATTCCTAAGTTTAGTATCTTTTTTAAGTTATCGGTACTGTTTTAGTAGTTTTTAGTAGAAAACTACGGGATTTTAGTAGTTTCGCAAAAACAGATTTGGCAACACTGGAACGAATCGCTTCAGTCCATACGGCCGACTGATGCGATCTCGAAATTGCACACAGACGATACGATTTTGCATCCGTTCAGGCCGAACTGAAGGAAAACCGGACCGTGTATGGGGCCACTATCTTATTTTAACTCGACCTTTAAATGAACCTCACTGTCAAGATTTTATTGACAATATTTAATTTGACAACCACAACAAAACATTCCTAAAGTCAATCTGCGATACAGCCTAGCCGGCGCGGTACCGAGATACAAGTTACATTGTGTGTCCTGCGCCCCATACGCCCCATACGCCCTATACCTGTAGCCTGCAGGTACCTGCCCGGAGCCTCGGGCGGTGGGTCTCCATGAGATGGCAGATCAGGTTCCCGTGTAGGATATTGTACGTCCGCGTCCGCGTCACGGTGGATACAATAGTAGACCCACAGTTAATCTTGTCTTCGGAACTTTGAAAAAAATCTTATTGTGGAATGTGAATGCATATTATTGTAATATGTGTGTAATGTATACTAGATGTTCTTCGCAATTCTGTTTGCGCGTAAATCCATATAATATGTAAATGCGCGGGAACCGTACATTTTGTCAATAGATTGTGATATATTGCGATAAAAAGCGGCCTCCGTCTTTCCCCAGTGTCTAATCCCTTCTGTACCAAGATTCAGCGTAAAATAAATCATTCAATTACTTAAATTTCATCACAAGAGAATTATCCTGAAGCTGACTTGCCGCTAAAAGTGACAGATCTGGTTCCTTGCAACATCCTTACTTATTCTTAATAACTTGCTTCTTCCTCTATATTATAAATTTGAATGTGAGTTTGTTTGTTTTGTTGTTACGCTTTCACGTCAAAACTACTTCACCGATCATCGTGAGATTTGGCACTCGGCACAGATATATTGTAGACCACGGGGTAGGACATAGGCTACTTTATCGCGGGACAATGTACGGTTCCCGCGTGATTTCCTTTTGCGCGTTCGAAGTTGCGAGAAACGTCTAGTTTAAGTATAAGAGGAAGGGAGAAGGGTTGATAATAAGAAATTAAGAACCAATCCCGTAGTCCCCCCAGTTTCCATTGGGGTGTCTGTTGAGTGTGTAAATGGCGCATTGGAACTGCAGACTACCGACTTATCCAGCCCGTAGTTATAGCTCGTAGGTATGTAATATGTATGCATAATATGAGACAGGAAACGTCGCCTCACTCGTCTGTGAGGACTGAGGCTTCCATTTAAACTCGTCTTTTGTGTCTATAAAAGCATTTTAGTGTAAATATAAATTCGACATTTGAATATTTGAGAGCCAATTTTTACGTTAACAGTGTCAAGTGACTGATCAAGCGTCTAGCTACAAATACATGTTTCTATATTTAAGGTCCTATTTTCTGAGTATGTACATTGAAGGTATATTCAGAGCTGCGCGAGGAAGTTAACTGTCAATTTGTATGGCATCGAAACAGCGCCCCTCGTGGAAAACAATGGGAACTAATTCGATTCGACAAATTGTAGTTAACTTCTTCACGTTGAGTTGTGACAAAAACCCACACTCAGAACACTGTAATACTTTCGACGGACCGCTGCATACATTCACTTTGTTATTTCCACTTAAGTGCTGGATTGCTGGTAATGGAGGTATTCGCTAGTTAGATTATACTAAGATACCGCAAACACTAAGGCAACGAACAAAAGGGTTTCAAAATCCTATTTGTATCTCAAGTTGCTTGCCCCGTTAATTCACGAACTGTGTAGCTAGTTAGCTGGCTCCTTTATCTATGTAATGTTAATGTATCTATTATTTTAGTTCGTACAAAACGCGAGACACTGCTCCCATCGGGTCGTCAAATTATTATTATCGCTGGCTAGGTTAATATACTTCGAAAGATGACCCCCTGGATCCGCGCCTGCCGTAGGTAGAATATGTATAACATGTGTTTTGACGGATTTTGAAATTGCTTGAAGCCTGGGACTGTATGATCCGCAATCCGGCGGGCCCGGGAAAATTTAGAGCACTGAAAAATAGAACTCTGCGCTAATACAATAGAGTTGAACATCGAAGTGTCGAGCTGTCATATGCCTGCCTTCCGCATTCCGGACAATATAGTCCCAGCCTAACTTTCGTGTGCTCGTTTTTCTTTTCTCTATTCTTCTCTCTACATTTGGTTAGGTTAGGTTAGTTAAATATTTGGTCAGTAACAGTAATAAAGCAGGTACATACAGTATCTTAATAGGCTGGCGCTTTTATCACTAGCTTAGCGCTTCAGCTAAGCCAGTTGTAAAAGCAATGTTCAGAATATTTAGATACGAGATGATGTCGCGACTTCGTGGGCGCAAAAGTTAATCTCGCATGAACCGTACGTATTTCCGCGACAAAAAAAGCCTATGTCCTTCCACGTGGATTACTCTGTATCTGTGCCAAATTTCATTAAAATCGTTCCAGTAGTTTCAGAGCCTATTCAATGCGAACAAACAAACATATGAAAACAAATATTTTCTCTTCATATTATATCTATAGATACTAGCGGCTGTACCCGTGACTTTGTTGGCTTATAACGAAAATATTATCCGTTTACAGAGTGTCGTGAGTTTCTAGAATCTAGATCTAATGAGATCCTGAATCTGGATGATGACATGACCGTACCTTGTTTAACCGACACGTATTTCTCATTCAGCGCGGCCACAAATGCGGCCTGCGGGAGGGAGTCTTCGAGGGAGAACAGCTCGTCCCTGGTCACGGCGGTAGACCGCGTCTTGAGCACCGCCTTCGAGCCGATGGGTGCGAGGTACGCGCCAGCGGAATCCCGCAAAGCCAGGGAGCCCGAGTGGTACTCCGCGCTGAACAGGCATTCTGATGTGCAGGTGTCCAGCAGCTGTGGAGAGATGTATGGTGAATATGGGCCGAACGGAGACCATGGTCTAAAAACAACCGGTCCGACTGTCGTATTTGGCAAAAAGAGTGAGGGTGCCAGAGGAAAATCCTTCTCATCTTCTAGGACTTGGATGTTGGAAAACACTCGTGTTATGGGCGGCGTTATCAATAATAATGATCTATGGACGCTTCCACGCCACGTCAATCTGGTCCCATGGTAAGTTCTCGAAGAACTTGTGTTACGGGTACCAGACAAAAGGAAGGATATTTTATTATTTTACACTGTCCCTACATATATTTAAGATGTTTGTTACATTGTACACATATTTTATACACACATTCATGATCGTTCCGACCGACCGACGAATCGTTCCTGATGACAACTCTTAGTTCCCACGGCAGTAGGCGGGGTTTGGAACCCGCGACCTCCGGCTCGAGCGCCGACGCGCTAACCACTGAGCCACACACAGGACGTCGAACATGGTTCAAAATCATATTCAATTGAATTCTGAAGCTTCTCTCAAAACTATACCCATAGTCATATAGTCAAGTTTATAACATGGAGAATAGAAGTAAGGAGTACCATCTCCATACATGAAAAGTGTCCGTAAAATAGCGTTAAATAGGGGGCGCTACAGACGCAGACGGGAGTAAAGCGGCAAAATTTAAACGGATAATTAAATCTTAGCATCTTCTTCGGTTTTATATATAAAAATATTTTCGACTATACGAGTAATTAGAATTTTCATGATTTACTGAATTAACTACTTTTAATCTACTAAAGTCGTCAAAAAATTTAAATAACTAAACTCAACTCACTTTACTTCATCTCTTATTGCTAACTTCATATCACACACCCCTGCCACTCTAGCGCCATTATGGCTAGTTTTGGAACTATTATTTAATTACTTTTGTCGGACACTTAGCTTAGATTTTCTGCCTTAGAGAGATTGGCCTCCTTACTTCTATTCTCCATGGGTTATAATAGTCTACAATCACAACATGGTCTCTTTACAGTTACGCTTCCTAGTGTTGCTGCTGTAAGCCCTCGTACCGTTTTTGTAGTCGCGACAGAAAAAAACTGCTCTGTAAATAAAATTCTGCGCTTATACAAATGCCAAGTGTCAAATGTCAGATTTAACAGCTTTTTACGATTTTCAGCTCTATTGTATTAGCGAACAGTTCTATTTACAGTACAGTTTTTTCTGTCGCGACTACTAAAAACGATCGTGGGAACGTAGGCTAAGGCTCAAATCACACCGAAAAGGCAGCCGAGCTGCCAGCAGCATATCTGTCATATAATTTTAAACTTTATCTTCATTGCTATAAAATACAGTTTCGCTTGAGACAACCGCCGCCGCTCACGGCCGCCGATGGCCGCTAGCGACTGCCATTTCGGTGTGATTCGATCATTAAGAGAAGTGTAATTGGTCAAGCTCTTGGGTTATCTCTCACCTTGCCGCCCGCGCTCAGGTACTTGTTGTTGCAGGTGTGCAGCGCGTACTTGCCGCCCTCGTCGGCCCGGAACTCCAGGGTGAACAGCGTGTCCTCGCCCCACGGCACGTTCGCGTCCACGTGGATCTCGTCCAGGGACTCCGACAGGTGCGCAAACCGCTTGCGACCGATGGAGCGGAGGTTCACCTGACAAATAGGAGGATTCGTGAAAAGCCAGATATTTGTACTTAGGGCCACTTGCGCAGATCTGGGTTAAAGCACACACCCTTATGTACAATTTCGCTATTTTGGAGGAATACTTTTCATTTATTATATTTTTAGATGACCTGTGTTATCCTTGCTATTTTGAGCGAAACGATCGCAGGACGTGTTCGGACAGCCTCTCATCAGCCTCTCATCCCATATTGTCATGTGGGGGGGTCACCGCCGGACCGGTAAGTAAAAAAACATGCAACAACATATATTCATAACCGTGACCTATATCTTGCTTGGGATACTGGTTTTGGTGAGGTATCCGCGAGTCCCGCTTGTCCTACTTGGAGCATCATCAGCGTGATGCAGTGGCGTCATACCTGAGGGCGGGCGGCCAGGTGCACGTGCCAGAGCTCGGCGTCTGTGGGCACCTTGGCGGTGCAGGTGAGCTTGTCGGAGCTGGAACCGAGGAAGTAGCCGCGCTCCACGTTGCGCAGCGCCCACCGCCCGCTGCCGTCGTCAGATACACTGGAAGAAGGGGAGAGGTTAGTGATTGTGATGATGATGATGACAAGAACATACACAACATAAAGTTATAATCGATAGAAAACTTCAGTCATGTAAAAAAGGCAAGTCTCTACTCTGCTAATAAGACCTTAATCTGTAGAGTGGAATAATTGTCTGTAGAGTCCTTTGTGGGGTTTTGGTTAATTAAATAACTAAAAAGGTTATTTGATTAACCCACCTACAAAAGTTTTTAACCCCTTTTCGACAAAAGTTATTTAACGAAGTGTCGTTATTCTTTATTTATTATGATTAATTTTCTAAATAATTCAAGGATTTCTCGCAAGTCGCAAGCGAGGTAAAGAAAAAGGTTTAATATCCGAGACAACATAAAGGGCAAATCACTTGACAGCTGATGAGAACCGAGGGCCCTTCAGACACCTCAGCGGATCCCGGGAGTCAGGACTTGAATTGCCAATCACGTACTTGTTACGCAGATTAGATATTATCTATTCTGTGTGCAGATTAATCTCCTCTGAAAAGCTAAACGTTACAACAGGACGATAAGATGAAGAGGCGAAAAACATAATAACAGAGAGGCGTTAATCTAAAATAAAGGGGTCACTAAAAAACAGGATATAATAAATATTTAAGGGCCCTCCATAAAAAAACGTGTATTTTTGATCGTTTTGTACGGAACCCTACATGGGACAGTGCGACTCGTACTTGGCCGGTTTTATTTCGTTTATGAATAGGGAAGAATAGTTTCATTAATCAGAATCTCTAGAAATATTGAGGCATAATATTTTGTAAATGTAAAAAAATATATATATATATATATTTTATGTGTAGTTTATTAATTAGATACACATCTAAAAGTAAAAAAAAGTTTTTGTTACTTTAGTTTAGTAAAAAAAAGTTTTTTTGCTAAATTAGTAAACAAAACACACATCATTAGTTTACTTACATTATATACAAAAACATTCATTATGGTAAGTATGAACTTAAACGCAAATATATCAAGAGATATTTACAGATAATATGTTCCTGCGGTCTTATACATACTTCATACACATTAACCTAGGCGTGAGGTCACAGCTAGGTACGACTTTAGTATGGAGCGTTTTCACGAGGCTTGAGAAATTTTGTATACAAATCGCTGCACCTTTGAAAATATTGACTTTTGACATACTGTTTCTTCTGAGAAGTTCTCATATTTAAGAGCACTATTCATTTATGCAATAAAAAAATCAGTAATCTAGCCTATTATGCCCCGTTTCCGAGGTATTTTTTGTCGGTACTTTATCTATTCAGTAGCGCTTTTCATTGGTTAACGCGTTTGCGTCATCAAGGCGTCATTCACTCAAAAAAAAGCTATTGAATAGATAAACTACCGACAAGAATCCACAGAAACCAGGCATTAGTGCAGTAATTTATTAACACAATAATTTATTGTTTACTCGATTCTCACGCGAATAGAAGGTGTGGCTGTAATAACTTTCAGCGAGTGGTAAATATTGATCACTAGATATGGTCCCGTTGTAGGCCGCGGCACCGTGAGAGCCTCCACAGGAAACTATTACTGTCGGAAACAGATTCAAATATTTACTAGAACGATTACATACATCCGCGCGCCGCGACAGTTACATCGATAATTGACAACATAAAACTTGTTGCAATAAACTGTTAAAAATTACAAAATAAGCGAGTTCTTATAATATTACATTATCTCTAATGTTAACCTCAGACCAAGTAAAGTGACGATATAATTCTGCGAACCATACAGCGAAGCCGCGCCGTGTAATTAATTACGCATTTTCACGCACACACATGTAACGAAACTACGCCTTACTTGTAGGCGAGCTGTCGCGGTGTGTGGGTTTTAGGTTTTCGTACCCAAATCAACCCAACCCAAACCCAAAAAGTAAAGGGTAAATAAAAACGTCTGTCTGTCTGTCATAATCTGATTTAAAAGCCAAAGCTGCAGCGGCGAAGGCTGGTTCTCCTTCATAGGGAAGCCCTAGCCTGTAGAATAGGTAGGGAATTGGATGAGGGTCTTCTAAAGGTTAGTGGGAAGTGATGTCGATAGGAATGGAGTTATAGGAACCACACGCCACTGCGAAGCTGTTACGCGATACTGTTCGAGCCCCACCTCGCCGTATTAGAACTTGCAGTCGAAATGTTCGTGGGGGAAATTGTAGATACATAGGTTACACACACGTACCTAAAGCTGATTCTATTGTGAACATTTCCGAAGTTTAATATCTATGTTAGTGGTCCTAACAGTGAATTGTCTGATGACTAACACATTCTGAGGAAACTATTGATGGCTTAGAAACGAACACGAGCGCAATAAACATGAAAGTTCAAAGACTGACGAGTGACGACTCATTCCTTCATTAATGTATAGAAACATAAAACTGCAGTAATCATCAAAGTAGAAACGGCCTCATCAACCCGCTCGGGAGATGCTGCACAGTCGGGGAAAGTCGTGTATCTTCAGATGATTTGACAGTTTACACCGAAAGTCCGCTTTCTACGTGATTTGCAGAATTCGATGTGTAATTGTGTTTAGAATAAAAAACCACAAATCTTTATACCCATAGGGTTATAGATTAAGTCGATGTTGATCCTTTAAGGGGTCGTAGTTCCCATCATTCTGAATATTTTCTTTAACAACACCCATATTCCACAATTACTAATTTACGAGATTTTGGACTTTTAAAATTTTTATAAAAAAATATGACTTTTTTGTAACGGTTTTTTGGAGTTTACTCCTTAAGAATCGATTTTCATATAAGGCCCCCGGTATGAAAAAAATATGAGGAGTAAAATCTACTGAACGAATGACCTCGTTACGTTTTCGTGCGCAACCTATTCTGCGCACCTGTCACTTTTTTCACATGGCGCGAATTTTTGAACTCAAATCGATCGCTAAAGTTTTTGTTCCTTCTGAGGGACGTGTTTTACTTTTTAGAGTACGAGGGCTGATTGATAAGTTTCCGAAACGACAAAGAAAAACTTCACAAATCTATTTAAAATAAATTTATTTATCAACGTAGTTTCCTTCTACCTCGATGCATTTAGTCCAGCGCTTCTCCAATGCCGTTACACCAGTTTGATAAAATGTTTTCTCCAACCCCTCAAAATACTCGTCCACGGCAACAATGACTTCTTCATTTGATAAAAATCTCTGGCCACCTAACCATTTCTTCAGGTTTGGGAATAAGTGGAAGTCGCACGGGGCCAGATCCGGGGAATAGGGTGGATGCGGTAGCAATTCGAACCGCAATTCATGGAGTTTGGCGACTGCAACCATTGACGTGTGTGCAGGTGCGTTGTCATGGTGGAACAAAATTTTTTTCTTGGCCAAATGTGGTCGTTTCTTCTGGATTTCTTCACTTAATTTTTGCAGCAAGCTTGCGTAGTACTCTCCATTTATTGTTTTTCCTTTTTGCAGATAATCCACTAAAATAATCCCTCGAGCATCCCAAAAAACAGTCGCCATCACTTTGTCGGCCGACAAAACCGTTTTTGCTTTCTTCGGCGCAGGTTTTCCGCTCTTAGTCCACTGCTTAGATTGTTCTTTTGTCTCGGGAGTATAATGATGTATCCAGGTTTCATCGACTGTTACATAACGCCGCAAAAACTCATTAGGATCTCGGTTAAACAGCGCCAAACACTCCGATGAATCGTCCACTCGACGTTGCTTTTGGTCTACAGTGAGCAAACGCGGCACCCATCGCGCGCAAAGCTTTTTCATTCCCAAATGTTGGTGCAAAATATTTAAAAACGCGTTCAGATGAAATGCTCACCATCTCTGCTATCTCTCGCAACTTTAAGCGCCGATCATTCAATACAATTTTGTGATTTTTTTTGATCATGTCCGGATTCGTGACTCCATTTGGCAGGCCAGACCTGTGTGCGTCTTCGCAGCTCTGTCGTCCACGTTTAAAATCAGTTACCCAGGTGTGAATTGTACTCAATGCAGGAGCAGAATTACCTAAAACACTGTCTAGCTTGGTTTTAATCTGGGTTGCTGTTTTCTCTTTTAAAACGTAAAACTTTATCACCGCACGAATTTCGTTTCTTTCCATTGTTAAGAAAATTTACGACAGAGAAAGTTCTACGTCCTCTCAAACAAATTCCATCAGTTCGATTAAATTCAAATTTGGCGTTCTATTTTCAAAAATATGCCAGAATATAATGTAATATTCCTTTTTTGCGTATCATTTTTTTAAGTTCGTCGTTTCGGCCAGTTATCAATCAGCCCAGGTAAACTCCAGTCGTGCGTCGGAGCTGATACACACTTTTTTTTCAAAATTTGTGCTTTTGATTTATTTATTTCTATAATTTTTATTTAGCTTACAAGCTGTTATATTATTTTTAACAGCATTATTGCCGCTAACTATAAAAAGTAAGTCGTAGTAAGATATTAAAAATTAAAAAATAAATTTTCTTCATGTTTTCTAGTTTTTTTCTTTTAGGCATATCTAAAAAAAATATAGCAGTTACTCTGCAGGTATGTAGAAAAACATCTACGCTTTAAAAGCTATCCAAAGAGATATAACAATCAAGCATATTATCATCAGAATGAATGGTAAAAAATAAAACTCGAGAGACATTCTTCCAGATAGTCGTAAAAAAAATTTGTGCGTGAAGAAGTCACAAACATTTATACACACATGCAAATATACATACAAACATTTTTAACATTAGTAAGAACATGCTGAGCTAACAACAATTTGAACCGACATGAATCTTACATCTCCAAATTACATCGCGGTAACACCAACTTAATACGATTATTTCCTAACTGTTTCGGTAAGGGGAAGTGCCACGCGCCGAAATCGTTTCCAGAATAATAATCAGAGTTCCTCAACCCCTAACTAACGACTAACGAGGGAGAATCTTAAGCCATTAACAAACAAAACCCATCTTTAATGTTATGCAAAGAGAATTCGTTTCTGAAAAAAGCTGTTTTGTCCACAACACTTGGTTAAACACGTTTCATTTCTTGAGGTTTTCATTCAAAAACAAATTCGTATGGAGCTTTTTCGTCTTGTTAACGCATGATTGGAACACGTAATGATGAATGGATATCCCAGTAACTAAAATACCATTCTAGCTCACTGACATAATAGCTGACGACAGTTAATTTTTACCCGACTAAGGCGAGCTAACACTCATTTTGGCAGTCTATGTATGTATGTATGTTTGTTCCACTGTAGCGCCTAAACTATTGATCCGATTTTAATAAATGAGGTGTCAATAATATTTTATTATATTAGGTCTTTACCTATGAAATTGACGTTTTGTATGAAAAAATTTAAACGAATTTTTTTCATGTATTTTTTATTTGTATTAATCGAAGAATCACCCATGCAATGCATCTTTGCCAACGCAGTGGCAGTTTATTGATGCCCTTCTTAAAGAATCAGCTGGACGGGAGGCAACAAATTCTTCAAAGGCATTTTGTCTGTCGGGTATTGAATTTTTTTCCCGCCAAGAAGTTATCCAAATTCTGGAAAAAGTAGTAGTCTGTAGGCGCAAGGTCTGGTGAGTAGGGCGAATGACGGAGAGCTTCCCACCCCAGTTCTTGCAACTTGGAGACCGTCTGCTGTGCAGTATGAGATCGCGCGTTGTCGTGCAGGAGCAGCGGAGACGAGCGATTGACCAATGCTGGTTGGAAATGTGCCAGCTTCTCCATCATTGTGTTCAGTTCTTCACAGTACACATCTGCAGTAATGCTCACCCCGTTTGGTAAGAAGCTGTGTTTAATCACACCGGCGCTAGACCACCAAACAGTGACCATCACTTTTCTAGGGGTAAGTTTTCGTTTAGGGCATTGTTTAGGTGCTGAACCAGGATCCAACCAACTTGCTGAGCGCTTGTGGTTATCAAACAGAATCCATTTTTCATCGCAGGTAACAATGCGGTTCAAAATTCCTTCATTTGTGTGTCTGTTGAGCAGTGCAAGGCACGTCTCGACGCGTACTTCGCGCTGGCGATCATTGAGTTCATCGATCAATTTGACGCAAATGGACCAATATTTTTTTGGCGCTAACGTCGAAAGCTTCTGCTAATTCAGCCGTAGATTGTGTATCATCAGCTTCCACAATCGGCTTTAATTCGTCATTGTCGACCAAAGTCTTCGGACGACCGTGAGGTTCATTTTTCAGGTCGAAATTTCCAGAACGGAAGCGATCAAACCAATAACAGGTGGTGCGTTGGTTTGTAGTGTTAGCTCCGTAAACGTCGTTGATGTTGCGTGCCGCTTGTGCCGCGTTGCTGCCACGACGTTACTCATATTCCATAATTACTCGAATTTTTAACGTATAGTAAGATTGAAATGCGATGAAAATGTAACACTAATCAATAAACAAATGACTACTTTTGGAAAAAGAATTCCATGTTTTTAAAATAAAATTAATTTGAAATTAGAATTCTTAGCCAAAACAAAAATTATTTTGATTTTAAATGGCCAGTACTGCAGAACGGCAATTTCATAGGTAAAGACCTATTATTAGGTATAATAATAATAATATTTTATTATATAGGTATTTTCTAGACTTTACAGTAATACGCATTTTAAATCGTTCTACAGGCACTTATCATCTTGGGTCTTAACTTTGCACTTTTGAAAGCTACAAAATTGTTTCAACAATTGACTTGGGAAGAGAAGTGGAGTGCGTGACTGTTCTCATTGCTGAGTGGTGAGGAAACACATCGGTCAACAAGACAATAACGACGCTCGAGAATGTGTCGTGAGTCGTGACTCAGAAGACGAACGGGGCTGACGTTCGGCTGACTCATAGAGCAACCCCTTTGAGATGTGTGTTGATCACATCTATACAAATAAATAAAATTTAAGTGTCAGTTTGTAATTTCAAATTAACAGCTTTGCACTAAATGCATATGATAGTATATACGGTAAATGCTAAATACAGCAATATTGTCTATCAGTGTGTTCCGCGCTCCGCCTAATCACACACACACACATACAGAGATACGTCAACTTTTAACCTCTGTTTTCGTCGGGGGTTAAAATTTATTCTGAAACTTACAATCAATTGAATGTCACTTCCCATTTCCATCTTACTACTATTATAAATGTTAACGTTTGTGAGGATGGATGGATGTTTGTGACTCTTTCACTCAAAAACTTCTGAACGGATTTTAATGAAATTATAGTTTTAGTGGGTTTAGCTTCGGATTAACACAAAGGCTACTTTTATCCCGAAAAAGTATAATATTCCCGTGGGATACTGTATTTTCGCGAACGGAGCCGCGGGCAAAAGCTAGTCACCTATATTTTCAGTTAAGAACCGTTACGCATAGAATGGACAATAGACATTAGGCCATAAATCTACCTGACAGTAATTTCCAGGACTTAGGCGCCGAGAAGTCGCGAATATATTCCTTCCTGTTGAGTGTTGACTCACTCACGATTTACCATGAAGAGGAAATGTCGTACGTGATACAAGACAACACAATTAGCGATTCCTGTACTAGGCCTTTAGAAGTTCGAAAACAAAATGTATGGAATTTGACATAAGTACACCCATCGCAAGCGACATGTCACTTGGCGATGACTTGTGTCAAATCCCATACATTTTTGATTTCGATCTTCGCCGTCGAAATTATCGAATGCATCTTGACTTCTCTTCTAAAGGCCCTTGTTAGGGTTTTATTGTACAATTTCAATCAGTAAGCGAGCCGAAATATAGCTAAGGACCATGTCGATCACATCAGCTTTCGAATTAAAATAAACAAAATTACAAAATTGTAGTAGCCCCCGAATTGTCATATGCATAGGGATGTTACCTAGTGTGGAACATCACATTCTTATAAATAAAATTTTAAAATTGTTGATCAAAGATACATAAATCTAAAAGAAATAGGTATTTAGAATGACGCGATTACAAATTAGAAGCAAATAAAAAATATTGCCCATCTCTTTCTCGCGAAACGATTTGTACCGTCACGAGTTTCTACCGCCATACATTTTGTAAAGACAAATGTATATCGCTCTCTTTCATATTGTAAATTTAAATTGTTTGTATCTTCGTTATTTATTTTAAATATACGAAAATGGGTTCTAGATCGTTTATTAACATGTTGTATAACATCGAATAGACGAAAAAAAAATATTTTAGGCAACATGTCTGTTATAACTCTCGATCATGCCAGCATTCAGACAAAAAAAGCCGCATCTTAATCGGATCTTTCGTTTAGGAGCTACGCCTACGATGCCACGAACAGACAGGTCAAACTTATAACACCCCTCTTTTAGCTTTTTGTTTAAAAACCGGCCAAGTGCGAGTCGGACTCGCGCACGAAGGGTTCCGCACAAACCGGCAAAAACATCAATAAATCACGAACGGACGGACAGACAGCGAAGTCTCTATAATTGGGTCCCGTTTTTACCCTTTGGGTACGGAACCCTATAAAAACCGTTCGGTTTTTATAAATTAGACGAGTTAGCAAAAGAATCCTGCTTTGCGCGTCAGAAATTGTTTCATTTAAAACAATGAAACCTTCATGGTCTAGAAATAATCAGCTAGAAATGCTAATATTTCCTTCGTAGCATTCGACCTCATTCTATTCGTGGTCTCGTTAGATGTGGAATACTACTGGAACCGATGTGGGTTCGAGCTCACTATCAGACTGCGCTGAATTACCGCAGACTAAATCATATGTTATTACCACTAAGTGGGCGCAGGTTCTAGAATATAATTTGAACGAAAGTAGGAAATAAAAATATGTCGAGAATAATTTAATCTCAATGTAAATTTCGGCCAAGTTAATGTATCATTGTATTTCTTTGTTCAGTTGGTAGCATTTGTGGTGTACTATTTACTATGCGTTGTTTGTATGTTTACGTTTATATTAAATTGGATCTAAACAAAATATACAATGAGGTTCCATGAACACCGATCAGGTGAGCTTGAGCCACCTGCCACGAGCCATGTGGAGACCTGCACAGTTTTGCGACATACACCCTCCGGTTCTCCTGCACAGGTGTACCTGTGTAGGCAAACCTGTCCGGTATACCGTTACGTGTATAGCTAGCAGTGGCGTGGGGTTCCTTATTACTCCATTCCTATTGGATTCATTTGAATTAAGTTTTGAAGACCCTCATCCAAATCCCTGTTAAACAGGCTAGGGCTTCCCTATAAAGGAGAACCAGCCTTCGCCACTGATGGCTAGCATACAGTTCAGGCTTCAAGACTCAAGAGCGAATACTCTTACGGCCGAATACTGAGACGCTAATCAAAATTAAGAGCCTTCCTATTCACAGGCTGTCGCTGTCTTCGCTAGCCGAAATGAGAAGGACAGCATGTGACTTGAGCGTCACTTACTCGTTCCAGTATTCGGCCGTTAAACGATCAACAGGTATGGAGTTTCAAAATCTAAAGCAATTAGCGGCTGATGAGTGATGACCGATGATATAATTTTGGAACTACCGCAGCAATTATTGATTTCCCACAGATTGCCATGGAAATTATCAATTTCCTTGTACTGCACAACTACCAGAGTATAACAGGCGGTGGGCTCACCTGATCTGGAACTTGCTGCCGGGCTCCTTCTCCTCGGACTCGCAGGTGACGTTGCCGAACGTGTCCACGGCCAGGTACTTGTCCAGGTGCGAGCGCAGGTAGATCATACCTGGATACAAAAGTAAATATTAGTATCGACCTAAACATAGCCATAAAGAACAGATATTAAGTAGAGGAGATGACGGGTCAAAGGCCAGGATAAAAGTAATATCAATGGAACCGCACTCGAACCGCACACGGCACAACATCCAACATGCCAGAACATCCACTCCACATAAGAAAGAATTGACACTTAGAAGAAAGAAATGACAACAAATTGAAAATATTTGGCACGACAATTTAACTTTTAACGAAAATCACAAATCTAAAAATGGCACGAACCAAACCCGGTCCGTGGAAATTAAATGGGAAGAAAACTCTGGCATTTAGTATATATATATATATATATATATATATATATATATATATATATATATATATATATATATATATATATATATATATATATATATATATATATATATATATATATATCTCTGGCATTTAACGCCACAGCGTTATTCATTAATGAACTGTCGGAGTAGACTAACGCGGAGGACTACAGTCTAATATGTAGTAACTATTTAGAAATATCTGGGGCTTAACCCTTCCCACATTGAGGGAAGATCCAAGCACCAGTATTCAGCGGTGAGGACAGTAGGGGTACTAGGGGGGACGGTACTCGGTGCCGACGACATTGATCTATCGCTTATAAATCCATGGCTTTTTTACCTTTACTTGGCACTTTGCCAAAGGTCAAATTGGGAAACTGAGGTCAGTGTCTTATCTCGACCTTTTCCGGGAGATCTCTGGGTACGATATACGCACAGAGTACAGACTGAATGCAACAGCGTTCATTTCTCAATCTGTAATGATTATGAGCATTAATACAAGCTTTTAATTTTAAGTAACCAAAAGTAATTAACAGTTTATGTAACATCGTTAAAGTTGATTTCTTAGGTTTACGCGAATATTGTTCATTGTTTTAAACACTTACGGATTGTGTCGCGGTGCACTTTGCTGCTGGAAAGTAGCCGAAACGTCGGGAAAAAGAAAAGTGCACCGCGACACAATCCGTAAGTGTTTAAAACAATCGTTAAAGTTGTTTGTAAAAATAACCGAAGTGAAAAGGAATTATAAGATTTTATAATAAAATATTATGGCTATTAATGACGAATTATGAATAGAAACGATGAATTATTTACTTTTAATTCAGTAATTAAATAAATAATACTCAATTATAACTAGTTACGAAATGCATTTAATCTATAATTTACTTTAAGTGCTGTTAGAAAAGATAAAAAAGTTGTTGTAAAAGATAAAAATGTGTGAAGAGGTTCGGCGGAAGGCACTTCATTTCGATTCATTGATATCATAAGTGATGATCTTCAATGAATTGCCGCTTGAAAACTCCTTTAATGCCTTAATAAATTGATCATTCAATATATTATAATTTGTATGCAATGATTTTTGGGGTGAAAATATTAACTTCTTTATTAATGTCAAAAGTTCATGGAACAAAAAACAAATCATACAAATGCGGAACTAAATGAAAATATACTTCCAAAATATAGTTCAAGAGCCGTCCGAGCCGAGCCAAGAGTCACAATTACATACATACATACATACAGCATAGATTTATATCGACGCGGCGTATTTAGTCCATGGGATACAGACTAAGGATACAGAGATCCTTAGACGCGTCGGTCAAAGCGTCAGGTACCGTTTGGGTAACACAAGTGAAATTATTTCGACAACTTGATTACCTCTTCTTGTTGCCGCTTAAAAGTAGAGAAATACCAACTACAACTTTTATAAAAACTAAAACCGACTACGTACATTATGTAGCCTATGTTGCCCGGGCTGTTATTACGAATCGTTTGTCACCTCATATCTTAAACCATCATTAGGACCAGGAGTTTAGGCGCTACGGTGCAGTGGAAGAAACATACAAACATACGTAGACTGCCAAAATCATTACCCTTTTGGCATCGCCGTAGTCGGGTAAATAGGTAGGCTTTATATAAAAGAAATGTTTGCATTACCGTTATAAATGTATATAACTAAATTGTCATAATATATTATCCTTTATTTATACTCGTACATTGACTTAACTAATGTAAGAATTTATTTTATCTTAATAATGGCGTGTGGATTTAATTCTGCAAAATTGACGTAATATGTAACTAGGTATTATTATTAATTTGTTTATAAAATCATACCTTTTATGTATTTTTTTTTTATTGTGATTATATTGTATTGTTTTTCATAATTATCATTTGACATTGTAATAATTTTGTAATCCTTACTAATATTATAAATGTGAAAGCGTGGATGTTTGTTACGCTTTCACGCAAAAACTACTGAACGGATTTCGATGAAATTTGGTATGTTAGTAGTTTAGACTCTGGACTTTTTATCCCGGAAAAGTAGAGTGTTCCCGCGGGATACTCGATGGTATAATACGCGGGCGGAGCCGCGGGAAACAGCTAGTTAATTATATTTTTACATTCCAAACAAATTGACTATTTATACCAATCTTTAACTTGATCTAAGTGTTATTTGTTAAATTTAACTCCTTCTTATCACTGTGACGTCACTTAATTAACAAAACAATTACTATTTTGAATGCATTGCACGCCACTGTAATGGCGGAATGTACCAGCAGCTCTCACAGAATATAAGACCATTGAATTGATTTCATTTAAAATAGAAGAGAATGTTGAGAAGTGAATAATTAAGCACTGCAAAGGGAAAAGAAAGGCGCAAGTGCCCACTGTCCGCTGTCCACTCGACTGTCGAGTGTCGAGCTAACGGAGACGATGTTGAACACTCGACAGACATACAAGTTGATACGAAGCTTTTGACCTGAACTTTGACAATTGGGTCAGTATTTCAGGTCAACGTGAACTTTGCCTATGACATTTTCTAAGCTATACGAGTGTGTATTAGTAGTCATTCAAAAAATGAATACAAATTGGGTTAAGGAAATTCGAAATAATTATGTTATTACGAGTTTCGACCTATGTGTCGTAACTCAGAGATTAATGAAGCTGCCATTCGGCGTAAGCGATGCTATGTTAGAAATAGAGAGCAAAAATATAAGCCCTAAAATTATAATACATATTATCTATAATAATATCTATGAAAACTTCACACCACGTCCATTTGGCCCTGTTGCTGTACCACAGGTTACTAAATAGTTGGAGGTTATCAAGTCAAAGTTTGCCAAAGCCTAAGGAAATTCTAATAATATGCAAAACTATAAAAACCGGCCTAACGCGAGTCGGACTCGCGCACTTGGGATTCCGTACCATTATACCAATATTTTACACAAGGCGCAAAATACCTCCCCGTGGGCTTCTCTATATCCGTGCCAACATTGATCAAAATCGGCCCAGTACTTTCGAGCCTATAAAATGCAAACAAACAAACAAACAAACGTTTTATTTTATAATATAAGTAAGTACATAAAGATATTATTTACTTAATATTTCATTATTTTTGTACGAAGTTAGCGCCTTTTACAAGTTAGGCATCTATCTCTCCCTCCTCCCGATCCAACAAAGCTATATGAGTTTTGATAGTTTTCCTTTAAACTTCATCACACGGACTACCGTCGTGAATTTTTTCAGATTTTTCGAGTCAGCCGTTTAGCTTTTAGAGGGGGGTCGCCTTGTTTTAACAAAAAAATGCACTTTAAAGTTGTTCATCTCACAAACGGATACCTTAATCAAAAAATCATCTCAAGAACCTCTCAATGTTTATAAAAGACTTATCTAATGATACCCCACATTACGGGATAGACGCGAGAAAAAAAATCATCCCCGCTTTACGTGTAGAGGAGGTACCCTAAAAAATATTTTTCGTGATTTTATTTTGGCACTTTGTCGGTGTGGTAAATACACATATATAAATACACATATACCCGTTTGGACGGTAGTAAGCGATAAGGACATGACGAAACCATAAGGGTTCCCAGACGTAAACTACGGAACCCAAAAAAACGTACATAACAGGTAAACGCGAATCAAAGGCAACTGTTGAATTTAACATGTCTTTACGAGTACTCTTTATGCTATCCATATTACATCCATCCAAAAAGTTGAAAATAGTTTTTATACTATTCATCAAATGAACTAAGTACAGATACAAACGAATTGGAAAGGGAAAACAGATCGGATAAAAGATTTGGTTAAAGATCTTGGATTTTCAATATTTCAACAACTTTATTGTCTCTCTCTCTCCTTTGTTTGTATCTGTATCTCCTTTCCCTGTTTATTTGACAAGGATATTTAGATACTGTCATTCACTTTCTCTGATCTGCATATTAGACAAAGATGTTTGCTAGATGTAATACCACATACCACCCTTTACACGCATACCTTTCGTGTGTGGCCAGCTTTATATTAAATGCAATAGTTGAGTTTAATTAGCGTTTGCAGATAGGCTACGCGATTCCTGGCCATTTGTTTATTTTTTTGAAATATATGGCCTCGGCTTATAACCATTTGCCAGTGTCAAGTTAAAAAGGCGGGAAATAGAATTTTCGTTTCAATTTTCAACACCATATTCCTAAATCGTCAAGTCTAAAGTGTAGTCAAAGTCCAAATAAATAGTCAGTGCAGTCAATGAGTCAAGTCAGTCGATTCAGTAAAGAGGTAGAAGCTTTACTGAAAGTTCCTAGGGAGTTTTGGAGAGGACATAAAATAGCACGTTTTTTTGAAGTTGTAACACTTGCCCACACTTGTGCACGTTAACGAATATTTTAATGGTTAATATTCTACCAATATTACACATTAAGAACCGAATTAACACAAATTTTGAAAGAAATATAAAAATCACAACGTCACCAATTGAATTCCCCGGCAAAACTCCTCGGGCCATTTGTTATGCAAGTGTATCAGCCGTAATAAAGAATGCAAAGCACAGCGCAGCCTTCAGCAAGCTATTGAATATGCATCTGCAATCTGCATGCATATTCAAACCATCCAGACTTTACTTCCCACACATATTTAAATAGCTATTAGTCACCAAGCTATCAAATACTGAATGTTTGATGCAATATTATACCCGCCTAATATGACTTTTAACCATAAAGCTGATGTACTCTTTTAAGTCAGTAATATCCTACAAAAACATTTTCAACTAAAATGACGCGAGGCGAGACCAAATGACTCGCATTGTCAAAAAGTTATCAGATCTCCTCGAGAGCCAAGCTTCTGACTCTACACGCCCTAGCTCTACAAAGCCTAGCTACACAAACTCTACATCTTAGTCAAAATATGTGGTTTGGCCATCGCTCTACTTACAGTGAAAACGTAAGGGGACAAAATATTTATTTTATCTGTTCATTACGTGCCTTTTATGCTATTGCTCATTTATTCAATTACGGATATTTTGGGCATATGATCTACTGCTTATGTCAAGACGAAAGTAAACAAGACGACTGAATAAAATTATATTACTTTCCTTAAGGCCTTGTTAAGATCATTGACCTCACACAGCTGATTTATTGGTGTTATTTAAGCAATGTCTTTGCTCCCTCTTTACATCACATGTTTCTGTGAGGTTAATGACCTCAGAGTCTTAGAGAGCGCAATGTAATAATTTTATTTCATATATTTTTTCGAAATTTTAAATTATTTTTCTGCCTGAACGTCTTTACATAAGCAGTAGATTATATTGCCCAAAACATCGGGAATAGATTTTGAACTACCTTATTGAAAATCTTTAAAATGCTAATATCATTAAACTCGGTACAATATAATATTATGAATTTATGACCATATGAGAAACTATTGCAGTTACAATCTTCTCAAGTTCTCAGTCATCACTGTCTCCAATGCGCGCTGCAACTTGTAATGTTCCCACAAAACGTTCCCATCGTTACATTAGCACACCCACACAGTCCACACGATTGGCTTTGGTACACATTGCTTGGGCTTATCAGCATTATCATTTATTTGTGGTACCAACTCCTAACTCTTAGGCCGGGGCTATTTTGTCCGGAATCCGTAAGACCGGAGAAAATTTAGAACATTGAAAATAGCACTCTGTGCTAATACAATAGAGCTGAAAAACGACCACACTAGTGTCAATTCAAATGTCAATGTGAAATCTGACAATTTGACACTCATGTGTTCCATTTTCAACTCTATTGTATTAGTCCAGAATTTTATATTCTCAAGGGTCTGAATTGTCTCTGGTCTAACGGATACTGGACAGTATAGTCCCGTCCTTAGGTTTTAAGTTTATATCTATTAAACTTAAAACCTAAGGACGGGACTATTATAGTGTCTGATTAATTAGTTTCTTTGTCAAGGAGCGCAATTAAAATGTATGTAATGTACTTCATTTCTTTGAATATCTTCTGCGGTATAATGTGCTTAAATTGATATTATTATGACATTGAGCTGAGAGCACGCCTTTAACTCCTACCACTTGCTACAATACTCTCATTTTCCTGCCGAATTATTACTATTTCCTACTATATTATTTTTTCTACCCCATTTTAATATTAATAATATCTATGGACGCTTCACAACACGTCAATCTGGCCCCGTGCTAAATATCCGAGGAAATTTCGTTACGGGTACCAGACAACGGAAAGTAGGTTACATATTTAATACTTTTATACTGCACATATATTTAAGATTTTTATTATATTATACACATATTTTAATACACGCCCGTTACCCAGGAACACAGAAAACAAAACACATTTTGTTCCCTCGGCGGGATTCGAATCCGCGACCCGGAGGTCCGGAAAGCCGGAGCTTGAGCATCGACACACTCAACTACTAAGCCACAGAGGTCGTTAAAATCATTCGGTTTAATTGAAGCGGTAAATAATATTGCGGCAGGTAGGTGGGTGCGAATTATTATTATTTCCTTTCCCATTGCCCATTTCATTTTCCTACCACATTATTCTCTCCCGAAACATCAATCTACGGTACAATATCGATCGTCCACAGCTGGCGGACCTTGGCCGTGGGGTGAGCGCCGAGCTGCCGACCCTCGCCAATTAGGTCCCTCCGAGAGAGTTCAACACATGCACCTGCTGATATGTAGTATATGCATGCAAATGTATGTTTTGCATTCATTGTGCAAAACTATAAGAGGATGCAATTTGGTCTCCAACACAACTTGAAACTACCGAATTTTTCAATTTGTAAAGAAAATCACTTGTATATTACGATAGGCAGTATGGTGTTTTGGGTATCAAAAGGCATTTTCCTTTATGATAGCGTTGCCAATCGTCCTGTTTTCCCAGGACATGTCCATTTTAAAGCAGCGTCCTGGATTTTTAAAAGCGCCCTGATAAGGTCATTTAATTATAAATAAATTTACTTTGATTCAAATACTGTTATGTTTTAGTTTAAACTGAATTGTCCTGGTTTTTCCAACTTCAAATCTTACTTTTTTAAAAGGGGTTGACAATCCTTAGTTTATGATACCCTTACACCATACTGCCTATCGTCCAATCGACTTGACGCTACCGATTGGGGTCACTTAAACACAACATTAAAATACACAGTATAAACTGTCATGCCAATCCACGACATTACACGGTCAGTTCTAAGTTCTAACTGATGCAATTGATAGCGTCATGCCGATTGGACGATAGGCAGTATGGTATAATATAACTACACTAAGAGAGTATCCATTTTTTATCGAAATAAAAAAGTTTAACGCTTATTACTAATTTCATGTATTCAGACATGAAGAGTAAATACCTCTGTGGCTCAGTGGTTCAGCGCGTTGGTGCTCAAGCCGGGGGTCGCGGGTTCGATACCCGCCGAAGGAACAAAAAGTTTTTCTGTGTTTCTGGGCCATGGATGTGTGATAAATATGTGTATAAGATAATTAAAATCTTAAATATATGTATAGTATAAAAGTATTAAATATACTTCCCGTTTTCTGGTACCTGCAACACAAGTTCTTCGGATACTTAGCACGGAGCCAGATTGATGTGGTGTGAAGCGTCCATAGATATTTATTTTATTTATATAAATAAGGGATTAAATACGATTTCAAAGGCTAATGATATTGGTAACGAACATACAGTAAAGGACTAAGCAAATAATGTTTGAAGGCACAAAACGTTCACAAAAACATAACTGAGAGCTAACATTGCAATTAAAATGCGAAAAGCCGGATGAAAATTAAAACAGAGGGGACGAAGCTACACCGACGAACACACGGTCCCCCGTCAAAAGCACCGCCCAATTTTGACTCAAGTTAAAGGGCTTCGGGAAATTGCTTTTTCAATTAATGTCCTTAAAAGTTTGCAACGGTAATGCATAAAATTACAGTGATAAATGCAACGCCTATTAGCTGTCCGTTTAAGCTGAAATTTATTGAGGGTCAGCTTTCACCGAAACGAGACGATACGTGACACGGCGCTGCGTTTTTAAAATAGTGTTTCAAAATTGAATTTTATTCAGTACAGTGTACATAAAAAGATACACGTTTCATTGCAAGAGCGGCGCCGCGCCGCGCTATGCAGAGCGGTGCAGTTTGACATTCCAACTCTTGCAAATAAACGTGTATATCTCCTTATGTAGTGAATAAAGTTAAAATTTGAATAGCGTTCTTAAAAAAATGCAGCGCAGCCACATGTATCTTGTCGTTTCTGAACTGACGCTAAATTGCACTAGAATTGTCAGTAATCATAGCAAATACTGGCAATCTTACTCCTTATCTATATACGATCTATATACTTAGTCTGGCCATAAATACGGTTACAATTAAAAATAAACAAAATATTACATTTGAATTTGGAATCTGTCATTTTTATATGATTGTTCATTTTTGCTAGCCCTTGCATTTGCAAGGGAAAGAATTCGAAGAAATCCTGTCCGAAAGCAAAAGATTTTATCTCGGGAGATGAAGATAGCACCTAGAACCATGTCGCGTATTTTAAAAGATGACTTAGGACTTGCAGCCTATAAGAGACGTACTGGTCATTTCTTAACTCTTCATTTAAAAAAGAATAGGGTGGTAAAATCGAAACAACTACTGAAGCGGTACGCAACGGAAGGTCGAAGAAAAATTTTGTTTACGGATGAGATTTTTTTTACAATTGAGCAACATTTTAACAAACAAAATGTTTATGCTCAACGCTCTAATGAAGCTTCCCAATTAGGCGACAGAGTGCAACGTGGGCACTATCCGACCAGTGATGGTTTGGTGGGGAGTGGAGAGTGGGAGAGCTACGAAGGAGTGACTGAGCCTCTTAACAACACCATGTTCAATAACCAAGAATGGTCCTTCCAGCAAGACTCGGCGCCGGGTCATAAAGCTCGGTCTACGCAGTCTTGGTTGGAAAAGAACGTTTCGGACTTCATCAGAGCTGAAGACTGGCCTTCGTCTAGTCCCGATCTTAATACGTTGGATTATGATTTATGGTCAGTTTTAGAGAGACCGGCTTGCTCTAAACGCCATGAAAATTCGGAGTCCCTAAAACGATCCGTACGATTGGCAGTGAAGAATTTTCCCATGGAAAAAGTGCGTGCTTCTATTGATAACTGGCCTCAACGTTTAAAGGACTGTATTGCAGCCAATGGAGACCACTTCGTATAAGCTTTTTATATTTTAAATTGTTATATATTCATGTATAACTAACACACTGTAAAAGTAATAAATGTTATTTGCAATAGAATTTTTTTTTCTTTGTTTCAGTATTTATGGCAGGACTGGGTATTTGTGTACACTATCTAAAATTTATTACTTACTGTCATTAGCGTTCCCCGATGCCGGCTCCAGCGTCCATATCTGCTTTTTCTTGAGGCTGGTGCCGTTGGCGTTGATCTTGAAGCCGAAGGTCTCGGCGGTGAGGTAGCGGTAGCGCGAGTTGATCAGCCCGATGGTCCACCAGCCGCGCTGCTGGTTCTGTGTGATGATGTCCCCCGCGCCGTTCGTGTCGCCGTTGCTGTGACCGTTCAAGCCGTTCATGGTTGCCTGGTGACAAGGAGTTGGAATTAGATCATTCATAGTGGTCATTATTGGGTGCGGGAATCTTCGTTATTATGGTGGATTAGTCTGAAGTACTACATTTTATCTATACCAATATTATAAAGTGGAAAAGTTTGTTTGCATTTAATACGCTTCGAAACTACTGTACCGATTTTGATGAAATTTGGCACAAATATAGAGTAGACTACGGGGAAAGACGTAGTCTACTTTTTATCGCGGAACAATGTACGGTGTCCGCGAGATTAACTTTAGAGCGCACGAAGTCGCGGGCAACATCAGTATCTTATACTTTAGATGAGCAATTCTTGTAAAATAATCAGAATCTCGGAAACGGCTTCAAGTATTTCCATGAAATTTAGTATGCAGGGGGCTTTGGGGGAGAAAAATCGATCTAGCTAAGTCCTATCCCTGGTATACCAGTACCACGTACCACGCATTTTAATGATATCATTATGTTTTCTCGTCGTGCAAAAATATATCACTCCGAATAGCACTTTGGTATGCGTGTGTATAATTTTCGCGTTGATTCTGAATAAAGTTAAATTTTGAACCACTATTTTAAAAATGCAGCGCCGACCCTTATACAAAAAATATTTTCGTTTCAGCTTGGTGCTCCTTTATCCAGCATGATTATCTACTTTCTAGGTTCATTTACTTAAAAGCTATGTCATGTATACCTTATCTTAATAAGTATCCTGAGTACATTATAATAATGAAGCGTTTATAATATTTATATTATTAAGACCTATTTATAACATTAAAGTAAACAGGAAAAGAATCCAGGAAAGATTGGTCAGGAAAATAACACGCCGATTTTTCACGTTAATACGCGAAATTACTTATTTCAAATAACATCGATTTTGCGGATTTTCTCATTATTTCTTTTTTGGGTTCAGAATCATCAGAATTCTCTCAAATCTTTCACACATTAACGGGTATTTTATAGTCGTGTCAGTTCACACCGAGATGCGACGCGGCGCGCACCTTTTAAGATAGCGATTCAAAATTGAACTTTATTTGCTACACAAAAAAGACACGTTTCATTGCGAAAGCGACGCAGCTCTCAATTCGAACTTTTGCTTTGCGAATTTCAGCTCGGTGTAAGCTGTCAGCTGACCCTAAGTAGGATTTCACTCGAGCCACTCAATATAAAAGTATTATTAGCGCCAGGAGAACAATATTTATTTAGCTTAATGGTGCAAATGGGTGGTCGTGCGAGAAGTCCGATCGAGAGGAACGAGTTCAATGGCCGCGATACTCGATGCTAAGTCACGGCTAAGTATTAGTGTTTACACTGTGACTTAGCTTACTGACTACTAGGTAACATTACTAAATACTAATAGATATTGGCTAGGATTATTCATTTATTAGTGTTCTTGTATAAGTTGATTCAAATACAATGACAAAAGAAAAAAAACGAATAAAGTAGTTTAGTTACGTTGTCTATGATTTGACAGATGTGAGTGACATTGACAAGCGGTGTTACGTTATGTGCTCTATCTCTCTCTCTCTCGCTCGTCTCGTCTCCGGTCTCCGCAGTCCGCACGGCACGGCACGCTGCGCCGCGCCGCGCCGCGCCGCCATGTATATCATTGTATCGTAATGTCCTAATTGTATAATGTATTTTAATATGTTTAATATGTTGACGAAGTGATTAATTTAATAGAATTTTGATAATGATATAATAAACATCCAATGGATTCCATGAAGATTTTATTTTATTTCGCATCTTGTGGAAAATAACCTTCGAACAATCAACCTAGTTTTCAACCTAACGTGTGCCTGCGCACTTGCTCTGCACCGCAACTCCTAAAAGTTTTACATCTAAGGGTCAATTCACAACGAAACGATACGCGACTTTTGAGCCGACTTCTCAAATATCAATATAAAATTAAAACTGATTTAAATGTAAAAATGCAGAAAAAAGTATGAAATGAAACTTATTTTCTAAATAATTCCCTCTTTAAATTCAGTTAAAATTTTAACTATTTCTCTACTCAATCTTAATTTTGAAGTCGCGAGTCGGTACCAGCAAATTTCAACGTGAGTTCTATAAAATATTGTAGGATATGTTTGGGCTGCTACGGACTTTAAAATTAGGAAGATCGAGTAGAGAAATAGTTAAAATTGAAGCCGAATTTAAAAGGGGAATTATTTAGAAAATAAGTTTTATTTCATACCTTATTGTGCGTTTTTACTTTGGGAGTCGGCTTTCATTTTATATTCTTGTTTTTTAAGATGCCAAATCTATACACAATCTATACTACTGTAGCAATACCAATAATCACCCAGGGCGCGGCGGACAGACAGACGGACGGACAAAGCGAAACTATAAGGGTTCCTTGTAATACTACGGAACCCTAAAAACCAGAATATTATAATATGGCAATAGAAATCCTATCTAAATGGGTTTCTGGGCTCGGGCTAGCAATAATTAAAGTACATTATCACATAACTATTCGAGCGAAGCTATGTTGAACTATTCTGTACTCCGAAACCATTCAAGCGGGACCAAGTACAAAGGACCATTAGGTGGGCACTATCTGAAGGACGGGATATGACGTAACTGTAGTCGGGTTTGAATTATTCTGCCTCGGACAGGACCTCTGGCGACCGATTACTCTCGTGCAGACTCCGAGGTAAAATAACACTGAACGACAGGCTGGGTCGACGACAGGACAATGACGGGCGTTGGCCAGACCAGCTCGACCGTGACGCATTGTTCATTACCGAATAGTCCAACTGGTGTGATGTAATCTACAAAACGCACTTGCGACTCCTGAAGCTCAATTCTCTTTATAAATATCTATGGACGCTTCACACCACTTCAATCTGTTACTTACCACGGTAAGTTCTCGAAGAACTTGTGTTACGGGTTCCAGACAGCGGAAATATATATTTTAATACTTTTTATACTATAAGTACATATATTTAAGATTTTTATTATATTCTACACATATTTAATACACATCCATGACACACAGAAAAACTTTTTGCTCCTTCGCGTCGGCGGGATTCGAACCCGCGACCCCCAGCTTGAGCACCAACACGCTCAACCACTGAGCCACAGAGATCGTCACGAGGTGTGATCGATTGTTTAAGAATTGTTTAACCAAAAGTTTTATTTTGTCAGACATGGCAAGTATACACAAATACGGTTGGCTCCAGGCCTCAGACAATGGAGACGTCCATCAATAATAAACAGCTGATAAATCGGCGGATGTTTACACGCCCGCAGAGATAATAGTTGCCTATATTATTGTGCAAATAAATACCAGCATAATATGGCACAGGATGATAAAAAAAAAAAATGTAACTGTATTTTCTTACTCCTACTAACGCATGTCTTTAAAACTGAGACACTCGCCGCAGAGGCCGCTCTTATATTATGACACTAGCTGGTGCCAGCCACTTCATTTGCGTGGATCTATTAATGGAAACGGAACCCTAACATCAGCTATCGGCCAGTGACAGTCCGGTCAAAATAGGTCCGGTAGTGACAGACATTAGCCGGAATAAACAGACAGGCAGACAGACTACTGACAAACATTTAAAAAATTGCTATTTTGGCGTAGGCACCATAAATATGCATTCGTTTAGTGCAAAGCTGTTAATTTGAAATTACAAACTGACACTAAATTTTATTTATTTGTGTAATATGACAGAGTGAGAAGACGAAGGCTCAAGGCTTGTAATGTGCATCAGTGGCGTGGGGTCCCTATGAGTCCATTCCTATCGGCTTCACTTACCTTTTGAAGACCCTCATTCAAATCCCTACCCCATTATACAGGCTAAGTCTTCCCTATTAACGAGAACCAGCCTTCGCCACTGATGTGCATTATACAACATACATGCTGAATATTATCTCAGCACGGGCGGAGACTCGGGCAAAAGCTAGAAGGGCATAAAATAACAGGTTACACTGTACAGACACATTTAGTCTGTAGTCACAACTCACAGGTCGGCCTTATTCGGCTTGATAACTTAGAAAGAAATACATGAGCATTTAAATCCTACTACTATTACAAATGTAAAAGTTTGTATGGATGGATGGATGTTTGGTACTCTTTCACGCATAAACTGCATAACGGATTTCGATGAAATTTGGTATGGTAGAGTTTAGGCTCTGGACTAAAACATAGACTACTTTTTATCCCGAAAAAGTCCAGTATTCCCGTGGAATACTAATTTACGCGGACGGAGCTGCGGGAAAAAGCCAGTCAAGATACATTTTAACAGTAGACGTATCTACTGTTAAATATCTTAATTTCAATACTGAGAGCCCCCGCTGTGATTGTTTTCAAAACTAATTAGACCTGTTTTCTAACATTTCTCAACATTCTTGTACCAATCTGATTCGTTTACAGTTAGCGCCACCGAACGGTATCTTTAATCATCGAAATTGGACATTGCCAACGGTTAGACGGGTAACCGGTAAAGTATAAAATATGACACTTAAAGAGCTGTTATTTTCCGTTATGACGGGCTATAGCCACAAGATGTGTCATTTTGTTGAAAGCCTCACGGAAAACATCGATCTAAATAACTGTTTGGTTTAACGTCTAGATAAATATACATTATATAATATTATAGATGAGTAAAAAAAATATGGATAATTAAATTGACATAAACTTCGGCTTCAATATAGTAGTAGTTTATTCGTTACTTTAAGCTATCTACTGTCTACTCACTCTATTGTAAGCTTATTATCTTATAGACACAATGCAATACCTTAAATATAGAATACAGGTAGTTTTAGGGGAGAAAAATTGATCTAGCCAGGTCTTACCCCTCGAAAGCTGCACATTTTTAAGCTATATATTATGTTCTTTCTTTCGTCGTGCATCTGTATATCAATAGCTTTGACTCATTTATGTCCGTCCGATCGGCAGTTTGGTATGCGTATGTATAATTTTTGCTTTATTCGGAAATTCGGGATGTGGTGGATCGAATCTCGGTCGGAATATAAATATTTTTGTGATAATTTTTTTTTATTCATCAGATCTCCGAGCAAAGCTCGGTAACCCAGGTACTGATAATAATTGAAGGAGAATAAATCCTGTTCATCATTGATTGGAGTTTTTATTAATTTGACATGAATCCCGATTATAGCGAGTGCTATACAGTCTACGCTATTAATTGTCTACAATAATTAAGCCACCAGTTCAATTCCTTGCGATGACATGGCTGATTTTTTGTTTTTGAAGAAGAAGTTTTTGATTTCATTGCCATCTTAGCATGGGTCCAAAAATGTCTGTAACATGTGGCTCAAATATGTTCATGAAAGGTTGTTGCCCGTCTCCCGGGTTGCCAAATTTTGCTGCATTGCGTCTGTCTGGCGTTTGTGTACTTTAAATTTCGATTTATAATTTCACGGATTTACGAGCGCGTATTATTGGCTGTTAGTCATGCTCGGTTTCACTGAACCTCTGCTAATTCCATATGCAAGGTGATCCGAGTCCAGCCCTTACTCCTTTATGTAGCTACCAAAACTAGTGAAAGTCTGTTCTGAATAACCTCACCTTATCTTAGCCAGTCCATTGGACAAACTACATGCAGGTTATCAATGAATATTTGCTTACTCTTGCAATGAAATATACACATTTCATTGCAAGAGAGATCTTGTGTAGAAAATCAATTTTGAATAGCTATCTTTAAAATGCATCGCCGCATCACGTCGCGTTTCGGTGTGCACTGACTCGTATAATAATCGGCGCGATAAGCGATATCGTATCGCGTACGGCGTACGGCGTACGGCGTACGGCGTACGGCGTACGGCGTATCCAATGTGAAAGCCCTCACGAAGAAAGTATAGATTGAAAAGACGCGAGCAGAGCAATTTATGGATATAACGACAGGACATTGACCGCTTATACCTAAGCTCGTTTGATAAGCTGACTATTTATAGCCTATCAATACCGCTACTGTCACTCGTACAGCGTACTGTATATAATATATACTGGACAACTATCCTGTCACTCACATTATTACATACCGTAGAATCTCAAGCCTCCAGGAGTCGACTAGACTCTGTCTAGTAGTATAGTAGTCGAGTAGTTAATTTAGTCTCGTCTTTAGTCAAGTATTATTTATTATCTTTTTACGTAGTTAAAGGAAGGCAGGAGCTATGTCGTCAATCGTCATAGAACTGTTTTTTTATTTTATTAAATCGACCAGGAAGCGAGTAGACGGATCGCCTGATGGTAAGCGATTACAGCCGCCCACGGACACCCGCAACACCAGAGAAGTTACACTTGCAACTCCTCTGGTGTTGCGCACTTGCGCATCACATCATGGTCATCATTTTGACATTACAACTTTTTTACATTGTAGATAGATTGCCTACGGGCATGTCCACCTAAATAGTCCGCCATTTTGTCCTTCAGAGAACGAATGAAACGCCCGTTAGACCAATCAAATCGTGTGACGTAGTGCATTTTGACATAAGCCATGAAATGAGAACTGTCAAACGAAGCAGGGACATATTGTGCTTCCCGGTTTCGACATTTTTAACCGACTTCCAAAAATAGAAACGGTTATCCTATGTTGACTTCATATTACTAGCTAATTATTAATCTGTGCTTAATAGTAAGGTCGATCGCAAATATTCTTGTCTCTTGATTTATTCGTTCTCTTCAGTCATAATAAATATTGTGGACTGTGAGTTTACAAAACAATTCAATCATCATTCTCATAGGTCCGAACATCGAAAAGAATCCTATAATATCAAAACTTACTTCTTTTTATGAAAATCTAAATTAATTAAACTTATTTTGAAATGCGAAAATTTGGCATGGTTTATAATTTTGAAGTAAAGTGACTATTGCGTTTCGATATTACACATGATGGCCTTTTTCGAAAATTATATAAATGTTTTTAATATGAAATTAAAACACCGGCGGTGTTTTAAAGTACACAATTTATTTGAAACGCTGTTTTTAAGTCCTTATTAGTTTTTATAATTAATTAATAGCATAAAATTTAAATGGATTACATGGTGCTAATACACATAACAAAACGCAAATTTCAATACAACAATCTTCACTCACTTGGGCAACATAGTTTAATAGGTAAGTGCATATTTGCGTAATATCCCGACATCAATTGGCTGGGAGAATTTATACAAGCATTTACATGAATTCCAACGAAGGTAATAGCCCTGCTGGTCTTTAAAAAGATTAAAGACCAGGAATGGGGAATGGGCCTCCAGTAGCCTTACTCATCGGCGAAACATAACGCAAGCGTTATTTGACGCGGGCCTTCTGTGCGGCCGTGGTATTTATCCGGTCTGTCTATCTGTCTGTCTGTTTGTACCGGCTAATCACTGAAACGGCTGGACGATTTTCACGGGACTTCCACTGGCAGATAACTGATGTTACAAGGAGTAACTTAGGCTACTTTTCGTAATGGTTTCGTTTAGAAAAAATAGGATTCCGTTTCCGTTAGTTCTACGCAAACGAGTTTGCGGGCATCAGCTAGTTTGAAATAAACGTAAAGACTAGAGAACTAACCATTTACCCGACAAGCAATTAAGAGAGGGTTATGTGTTTCAGATCGTATGTAATCCTCCTACTCATTATAAATGTGAAAGTTTGTGATGGATCTTTTATTGTTTGTTAAACTTACACGCCAAAACCACTGAACGGATTTTGATGAAATTTAGTATGGTACTTTTCATCTCGAAAACCTACAGTCTTCCCGTGGGATGTTGTATTTACGGCGGCGCGGCGGTGAGGTGAGGCGAGTCCGACTCGCACTTGGCCGGTTTTTTATTTACATAGCATTTTTTTTTATCATCCCATGTCCTCCTGTCTAGTTTGTGCGACTAACACCAAGCGAAGACATTCCTGCGATATGATCTGAAACAGGTTTGTAACAAGGCTCATTAACTTATAATTGATATCGAGAATTTTAGCGCCACATAATAATGTTCGCTAGTTGCTAACTGCTATGCTTGCTAGCATACTTCCTCTCCTTTGATGATGTGCTTTGTGACTTGTAAGTTGTAGTTTACTAGAATATGTTGCCCCCTACTTTGAGCCGTACATTTTGCCGCCATAAATGATTACTATGCTGAACTAATGGACGTCAGAAGGCTCGCAATCTTTCATCAGCCGCATACGAAGCTTAAAGTTACAATCCATTATTTAACTAGTTACTACGCAAATTTACGTATTGAACGTACGTATTGAAATACATATTAAATTGGCGTTTCGTAATGGAGGAACATAAAGTCGACTTTTTTAAACATAATATATTTATTTAATCAAAGTATACTATAGTACCATTGCTATCTATGCACTTTTGCCAACTCGTAGGTAGTTCATTGATTCCTTTACTAAAAATACTAGCTGGTGGTCGCAACGTCGTTTGCGTAGAACACAGCTATCTGCCAGTGAAAGTCCCGTGAAAATCGGTCAATTTCAAAAATGTATTTTACTAGCTTTTGGCCGAGGCTCCGTCTGCGTAAATACGGATATCCCACGGAAACACTGTACTTTTTCGGCATAAAATATACCCTATATTTTAATCCAGAGCCTTAACTACTGCCATATCAACATTAAAATCCGTTCAGTAGTTTTTGCGTGAAAGAGTCACAAACATCCATCCATCCTCACAAACATTCACATTTATATTAGTAGTAGGAAGATTGTAAGTACCGTACATATACTTTCAAATGCATTTAGTGAAAAGCTTTAAAATTACACACAGACTCTTTAATTTTATTTACTTGTATACTTTAGATCAATTTGATTTCTAATGTCCAAGCCCAAAGATAAAACTTGAAAGATAAAACCAGGAGTTGAGCCTTACTAAGGAAGTAAATGGATTTAATCTTGATGCAAAGAACGGTGAAGTTTTAATGCAGGTACTAACACAAGGGTCGTTGTCGTCCCCCTGTGACCCTCATCACTCGTGGTGTATTATTGTGGGTTGATAGGGCAAAGAGCCATCCATTAACTATTAAGCTTTCGTTTAATTTCACCGGAGTTTTTAATTATTATTTATATAATTCGTTTAATGTTCATGCAAAACAAAATGTCCTAAATCAGGAGCTCCCAACCAGTGGGGCGCGCAACTCACCCCTAGGGAGTAGGGGGGCGCAGGGAGACGTCAAGGGGGGCAAACAACAAATTCAACATACTTATTACATAGGTATTTTCTTCTTATAAATGTTATTCGACGCCCCGTCAGTCGCTATTAGACACGTTTCGTAAAGTTACAATATTACATAAAGAGATTTGTATAGCAACAAATAAATTATATCTATAGTAAAACCGGCCAAGTGCGAGTCGGAAGCCCGCACGAAGGTTTGCAAAAAAATCACGTTTGTTGTATGGGAGCCCATTTAAATATTTATTTCATTCTGTTTTCATTATTCGTTGTTATAGCTGCGACAGAAATTACATTATATGTGAAAATTTCAACTGTCTAGCTATCATAAATAAATAAATACTTAAATCTTTATACGAAAATTTTGGACACTACAGGTCAGTAAAAAAAAACTTTGGCATCATAAAATATATAAAAGAATAACAAGTTGAAAAAAAAACATAGATAATACAAAAAAAAAAACAACAAAAAATAATAATAATAGAAAATTGTTGGGCAGGTAGGCAGTGTAATGTCCAAAACCCGAAATGGAGACCACTGAGCTGTAACACCACGGCACGCCGCGGTACCTGGTCTTCCGAGGCCCCAAACCGTATGAAGTACGACAGACCACGTTAAGGATCACGGTTAAGGAGACACAGCTTGGCGACAGATGTGTCTGTATAACATTAATTCTCTAATCATTACTAATATTATAAACACGAAAGTGTGTACATATAGATGTTTGTTACTCTTTCAAGCAATAACCGCGGAACGGATTTTGATGATATTTTGAATGGTAGTAGTTTTGGCTCTGAATTAATATATAGGCTACTTTTTGTCGCAGCCAAATGTACGGTTCCCGCGTGATATTCCTTTTTGTGCGTACGAAGTCGCGGGAAACATCCAGTCTATACCTATATACTAATAATATAATAAAGAGGAAAGGTTTGTTTGTTCGTTTGCATCGAATAGACTCTGAAACCACTGGATGGATTTTCATGAAATTTGGCACAGATATAGAGTAGACCACGGGGAATGACATAGGCTACTTTTTATTGCGGCAAAATGTACGGTTCCCGCGAGATTTCCTTTAGCGCGCACCAAGTCGCGGGCAACATCCAGTATGTAATAAATAGGCAATGGCTTTGGCAATGGGTTAACCGATGGCCTCTCGCGTGTCGCATGCTCCGGCCGGATAGCTGAGCTGATTCAACTATAATTATGTTCAGCACACAGTTGGTGTATTATTAATTTTAAATTATACGTCTAATACCCACAACGGGGTCCGTTTCTACACAGGAAGGCGGAGTATCCAGTGCGCCGTACCAAACACTGGACCTAGGAGGCGCGTGGTTCACCAGATTCTGAGGGTCCAATTATGCTTAATAAAACCTGCAGTAATACAATTACAATCAAGTCCCGATACGCTTTAACTGCCAAACCGGTATTCTCGTAAACGTTAAAGTAGTGACAAACGCGTCCTGATTGGTCCAAACTCCACGAAGCCAGTATATGATACCAAGCCGCTTCACTTATAATACAATCAAAGTAAAATGCAAGTCTACTATTTATAATTATGATACGAGAATTGAGCTTCTCATCTGTGACACTACCATACGGTAGACAACCATACCGCATTCCCCAGGGCTACGCCACCATTCACCTCTCATCACGCTAAATCCCAATAGACATTGAACTGAAATACGAACTCGAGGATAATGGCAGGTAATTGTTTAGGGCCAATGAACGATATTAGGTACACGGTAAAACCGATTACATAATAGGTCCTAGTTCCTGCTGGCAACTATACCTCCCCGTTTGATTCTTATTTATTTACTAGCCTTTGGGGCACTGTACTTTTTCGGGATAAAAAGTAGCCATGTGTTATCCAAAGTCCAATTCTCGTAAGTATTAGTGATCATTATTCCGTTTCGGACCGCACGATGTCGCATTCACGTATGTCGCGGAGGAGCGAGTGAGACAGCGCGCGGACCGAAACAGGATTGTGATCACAAATAGTTACGAGAATTTGGTTCGGAGCTTAAACTACTACCGTGCCAAATTTCATCAAAATCCGATCAGTCGTTTTAGTAACAAACATCCATCCATCCTCACAAACTTTCTCATTTTATAACAGTAGTAGGATTGATTGCAAAGCAAAATAATCTCTAGAATCATTTTTTTTGCCAAGAAGATTATAATTACAGAAACATTAAAATTAGCTTCATTATCAGAAGCATTGTAGAGTGTTTAGTTGAAACGGTGAACCGGTCCAACGCTGACGAAATATTCAAACGGTACTGCGATCTCATCACCTGATCCACGACTCACGAGACAATAAAAAAAAAATTCAGACATATCATAGTCCGTACTTGTTAGTAACAAAAATCTAAATACCTATGTTAGTAACTACAGATTAAATATAAATAAATTCAATTATTACTTTTTAAGTCAATTCACCTTCCTACATCTCTCACATGCAGATCAGTGAACCGACCCAAGACTGCAGAGTCTAGACTCCCTGCTAACATTTCTAGGATGCTGTTGCGGCTTCCCCTCATAATTTGTACCACAGACCATGTTTTCTTTCTCATGATGGCATAAAAATCATCTACATACGCATTTGCAAACATGAGGCATTACAGTACCGGGGCAACCGCACCGGAGCCCTGAAAATGTTATTATATTGCATTGTAAGTCTTCTGTTTGAAACTGACCCATAGACCACTCGTGTAAAAACTTTGACAAAATGCTTTAAATAGTGTGAGTTTCACGTCCAATGTACAGCAAGCAAATCTATGAGCCGGCATGTTTCCACGAACTGACAGTGCAATCCGCTCTCTTTCTATGTCCAGGAGGGGTATTATGAGGTCTTGTAGCAGTATTACTTTAGCATTACTTTTGAATTTCATATAAGCAACCATGATCTCTATTTATATAGACAAAAAGATATTTTTAATTTGCGCGAAATCTAAAAGTAATGTTAAAGTAATACTGCTACAAGACCTCATAATACCCCTCCTGATCATCAGTTAAAGTGTCAGTAACAACATGACCTAGATAGTGAAACTAGATACTTAGACAATGCGAGGGAAAATATTATGGCCTATAGGTGACGAATATTCTCATGAAATTCTGCTCGTAAAGATTATTTTTGAGGCTTTTCGTGATTTCGTGCGACATTCTCAGCATTTGCCGTCTTTTGCGAATATAACAGTATCTATTCTGAAATCTGAACTCATAGAAAACTCATAAAATTCGAATATTTTTGGTTACGGCATGGATAATCTTAGAATCCTCTGAATGTCAAATCAATCAAATTGTGTGAATTCGTGCAAGCAGTTAGAGCAGAGAATATAATAATAGCTCCGGTTTCGTTGAAACAATACCGTTGAAAGAAGACTAAGGAGTTATGTTTAGAGCCCAAGTGTGTGCTTAATACAGAAGAGCACTCTCTCTTCCTGTACTCGGTCCTGCGCCCGATCTCCCGCCAGTCTTTCGGTCCATCCCAATGGGTTACGTGCAGAGTGATAGTAACTCCAAGAAAACTTGGAAGAGAACAAAGAAAATAAAGGAGACAGTAAATTATTGAATACTAGCTATGTTAGTATGTACCCAACAGACGCATTGTCTCAACTATGAACAACAACACCTACTGCATACGCCTTTAACTACCCCCACAATAATTGTAAAAAAAAATTTGGGGTGAGCCACTCTTATCACTTAGGGAGTTAGGGGTATGAAAATATATTACAACCTATTTTCAAACCTACCGAATACACATGTAAAATTTCATAAATATCGGTTAGAGATAGATAACAAGCTCCTCCTTAGTACGAGCTAGAAGATAAACTGATAATGAAAAGTAACAGTAATGTGTAATGTCTAAATACCCCGCCTGGGAAGTGGGGTCGCGTGTGCGCAAGGTCAGTAACCTCGGACCCCCTGAGCGAAGTACAGGGTCACCTGCGCTGTTTCCGTTTAGAAATAGTTTTGCACTAATAATATAATCTTCTTCACACCAGTGGCGAAGGGTCTAAAGAACTCCATTCTTATCGGCTTCCCTTTCAGATTACCTCATGAAGACCTCCAGCCAATACTAGTATATGGAAAACAATAATATCTTATACATGTCAGGTCGGCTGTCGATGTCCTGCTAGCCGAAATGACAAAGACAGCATGTGACTTGAGCGTCAATTAATTCAACTATCGTTCCAGTATTCGGCCGCCAGAGGCAGAAATATAAGGGCAGATTTGAAAGCCTCTTTATTTTAGAACGCGTTTTGAGATTTTGGGCGTGAGTTTGCCATTTATAAAGGCCCCCAGAGACGAGAAGTCGATCGTTTCAGTTAGAACTGACGTCAGTTCGGCCTGAACGGATTCGGGCACATACACGGAAAAAAATCGCATCCGACCATGCGGCTCATGTTTTTTCGAAACATTGCACGGAAAACATGAAACAAAAACATAATAATAATAATATCTATGGACGCTTCACGCCACGTCAATCTGGCCCCGTGCTAAGTATCCGAAGAACTTGTGTTACAGGTACCAGAAAACGGGAAGTATATTTAATACTTTTATACTATACATATATTTAAGATTTTTATTATATTATACACATATTTAATACACATCCATGAGCCAGGAACACAGAAAAACTCTTTGTTCCTTCGGCGGGATTCGAACCCGCGACCCCCGGCTTGAGCACCAACGCGCGGAACCACTGAGCCATAGAGGTCGTCGAGTCATTTGTTTTCATACACAAGTTGTCTCCAGCTATAGAAAATGTTTTTGCTTGAAACAAAACATTTGTGTAGACAAGATCATGAGTTCCGATGAGGAAGACGTAAGCACTCGCAGTTTTAGCGATTGCAGATGCAGAATCTAGGAGAAAACACAGGGGGTCTAAAAAGGCCACTTTAGGTGTTTCATATATTTTTTTCAACTCATATTATGTGCGCCATTTTACGCATTTCTATTAAAAACTGTCAAAAATGTTTTCTAATATGATGAAATCAGATTAATCATGTAGCTTCTTTAACATTTTACGATTTTTGTATGGAAAAAATATATGACACAATATGAAACATCTGAGGTGGCCATTTTAGACCCCCAGATTTCGAGTTGGGCCATATTTACTGACCCGTAATTTTAGTATTCATCAGGAGTTACGAATAGAAGACCGATTTGGGATTGATAAATAATTTCTTCCGTATTTCTATGTTTAATGGTCATGCGAGTGGTGTAACAGTTTATAAGAAATTAAACATTCCTTTAATATTCCTGAAAGAAAACCCGCGCAGGGAATGTTTTCCGTCCGTCTCGGAAGACAAAAACATGGTGTATAGCCACGCCCCAAAGTTTCGATGATTTGTGTAATGTTTCGAAAAAAACACGCGCAGGAGATGCGCCTTTCATGGACTTTTGTTGTTACTGACGCGGATGGTGGGGGTGAATTATGATGTGTTGACAATTGTTTTAACGGACAATTAACAATTGATTAAGTAATCTTTTAAGATAAAAATTACAACCTGCATAGGTTGTAATTTTTTTACCAGATAATGATTTATTTACCAGATAAATGCCAGCTGTATCAGTAATCTCTAATCGACATAACCTACTATGCATTTGAAAACTCCGTTTATATTAAACCCGCTTTTATCTCAGCAAAATATGGAAGAGCGATTTCATAATAATCGAACTTGTTAACTAAAAAATCCCTATCATTTTCAAGAACAAACTAAATCTTTGCGCCAGTTTGAATCATCTTTCACAAACTTAATTGTGATTTGTTACTCCATTTTGACGTCAATTACGGCCATATTTGGTAAATCTCGCAAAAAGCCACCGTGTGCCCGTGCCATGCCGATGCACTCCAGCGCAGACAGTTACAAGCTAATTAAGATTTAAAATTAACTGATACATAACTGTGCATGCCTTTCCAAATATTATTATTTACTGTGTATTTGGAAAATGTTTAGTAGGCAGCCAAATACCTTTTATTAACCAGTGAATTGGATGTTTACTAGTTGGTAATGCTTTCCAAATTTTTTAAATGATGCGTGATGCGTCGCGTCTTCTAGAAGTCATAGTCAGGTGATCAGGTACGTACGTCGTATGTAGCTCCGAGTTTTATGCTGTAGGTAGCAGTGGCGTGGGGTTCCTAGAACTCCATTCCTATCGGCTTCACTTACCACTTACCTTTTGAAGTCCTATATCCAAATTCCTACATATTATACTAGGCAGAGGGCTTGCCTATGAAGTAGAACCAGCCTTCGTCACTCACTGGTAGGTAGCAAAAGAGAAAGATTGTCTGATGGTAAGCGATTTTTGTCGCCAATTTTGTAATAAATTAGGCTGGCACTATAATTATCTAGTTACTATAATTAGCACAGAGTTCTATTTTCAGTGCTCTGTATTTTTCCGGGCCCGCCGGATTCCGGATCATATAGTCCCAGCCTTATAAGCTCATTCCACAGTTGTGTGAAGCAGAATTGTGTATGAAAACCTACAAAAACATATTAAGACTAAATTCTGAAACGAAAATATATCACAATAAATTACGAAGCTTAAAATTACCAAAATAAACACATCTAATAAATTCTCAAACCACATTCTCGTGTAAAAAGACGACTTAAAATGTGATTTTAACTAGCCGGAGATGGTTATCAGTTATCGTACACGACTCACGACCACGAGCCATCTGCTGCTAGTTGCTTCACAGCTTTGTATAAGTCAAGTTTTTTAATTTGTAATGAATGATTAATCTATACTTATATTATAAAGAGGAAATTAGGCTCCGGAACTACTGGACCGATTTTAGTGAAATATATCACAGACATAGGGTAGACGACGGGGAAGGACATAGGCTACTTTTTATGGCGGAAAAATGTATGGTTTCCGCGGGATTACTTATTGCGCGCACGAAGTCGCGAGCAACATCTAATTGGTACATAATATTAATCAACTAAATATGTTTTTAATGGAATTGAGGGCAAACAAACAGACATCTTATATCTTGGCTAAGGTGTAGAGTTGCGTGTAGAGTCAGAAGCTCGGTTTTACATGAGATCTGGTAACTTTTTGACAGCGCGAGTCTTAGCAATAATTTGACATGAATATGTTTTTGGTGGGATTTCATTTCTTTTTGTAAGTTGTAACGACAATATTTTTCGTAAGTCGCCAGTCAATGTCAAATAAGTGTGGCTCAGCTACCTTGCGTCAGATGTACGTCAGATGAATTTGCGTTGTTGGAAAATAATTCGTCGCGGGTTCGAATCCAGGTGAAATGTAATTATTATTAATTTTATATAATATGTATTTTGATTTTTTTTCGTACTTATGAACTCCAAAGCTCGGTCTCCCAGATACTTACTTTTATTCGAATCATTCGGTGAAAAACTTTGTTACAAAGTCTTATAAGTATTATGTTCACAACACACAGATAGTGTGATGCAGGGTCGAAGCGCTGACAATCTATCGGAAGGATTAGGTACTGCTTGCAGTGGCGTGCACAGGATTATGACACTGGGTATGCGGCGAAGTACTCGGTCACAAAAACTTTTTCGTTTATAGATTTTTAGCATAGCTACAGCCAAGCGCCGGATCTCTAAGTCGAAACCATGCCAACAGAGCAAGTCTTAGATGTACTACTATTCATGTACATCTTCTACGGCAACGCAGACAAAACAGCGATCGATCGTCGCGGCGGAAGAAATTCTAATAAGTAAAATAATAAGCATATTTTAAAATATTATAACTACTCACCAGTCAGTCAGCTTCAATTTTCACATATTCAAGGTTCCGGTTACTTGAGATTACTATATCCCGATGTAAATTACTAAATAATATGCAAGGAAAACAATATAATTTAATCGTGTTTACACAACCACACAGCCAGTTATACGGTTCATAACTTTTAACATGAAATTTTCGAGTTACATTATTTTTTTGCTGGTTTAATTGTTGTAACTCGGGTACACACCTACCTTTAGACTGAATTTGAATCTTTTCACTGAATGACAATTGTGAGAACTTGTTATTTTTAATTTTTAATAAGCACACATTTGCAACACAAACCTCACAATCAAATAACATTTTACAAAAATCAACAAACGCACTAGTAAAAGCAAATCACTACAATTATTATAGAAACTCAGTAATAAACTGTTAAATGTACACACTTTGAAATGTTAAAATGTAAATCTTTTAAGAAAACTATAAATAAACTGGAGCGATTAAATCGTAAACAATGCTTATCACATGAAATATGCAATATGGCCCCCGCGAAACACAAAACGTTTCTTCTATTTAAACAAATAAAACCTTACTAAACAAAAATGCATAATGTGCATACGTGATTTATTAGATTTCCGTCTATTATTTTTACTCGGATTATAGGCAACGAATAATTTCCGACAAGCCAGTTCGGCGGTTTTCGGAAGTGTTCGGATAGCCGAGATCGGAGAGCCTGCCGCGGGACTCACGCTATATAATCATGTCGATATTCATGGGTGTGTGCGTTTGCGAAGTATGAAAATTACACATACATGCGATGATATGTCCTGCAGAACGCAACGGCATGAGATGAGTTGCTATTTATAAAATATTAGGCGTTTTAAAGTTATTATATTTTTTAAATTAACTTATTTACTATTAATTAAAATCATCTAAAACGTACGAACGTTTTATTAAAATATCTGTGAATGACAAGTAAAGCACTGCATTTCTGCCTATATGGAGCGCACGCCCCTGACTGCTTGAATAAACTTAATTGAAATTATATTTATTAGCTATGTATTTTCCTAGTAGCTCTTTTTACCAGATTTTTTATTCTTCTAAGCTAATTTAATACTGTAAATGTTTGATTTACAAAAAGTATGTAACTGTTTTATGGCCTTATAACATGGCCAATTATTGTAACATATTGTTTTTTGACATTCTTATTTACTTCAATTAATTAATAATAGTTTTGATGATAAATCATAATATTTTTCAAGTTTTGTTGAAATATTACCGATCGCGTATATTTTTTACTATATGTCAGTTATGTCGTCCTTCGTCGCTCGGATTGGAAACTAGTTGACGTAATATTGAAATAATTATTTCCAGACTATTTAAAAGTAATTTAAACGGAGAATTATACATAAAGGTAGCATTCAAATTATTAAAGGGACGTTCGCACATTACTATTTAAGACGAAGTGCATTAAAATATGTCCATAAAGATTAAAAATACTTATTGTGTTTTTTAATGTTAATAAAGGGTTAAATGTTTATTTTATTACATTTTATTGTTAATATTTATAACACGGATCCCTACACCAATTCTCAGACCTCTAGCGTCTAAATTTGCGGAAGTCTCATACAAATCCCCTAGTTTAAGGGGTTGGAGGATAAATTTTCCTATTTTAACAATTATTATGTAAGTTGTGTTACAAGCTTACGTACCAAATGTCAGCTTTGTAGGACATTCGGAAGTACCATATAATTTTGTTGGTCATCAGTGGGTCGCTGACGAAATCAGGGGTTTTTAGATATTAATAAAATGTAAAGTATAATACCTGTGCAATCAAAACTTTACATGTTTAATAAGTCCGCTGCTGGGAACATTTCCTGAAAATTTCATTCATCTGGTATAAACAAAACCCAAGTTACGAGGGTTCAAGAAATCGACGAAACGCTTCGAGAAAAGGTGGTCTGGTGGTGCCCTTGCGCTTCGCTTGGCTCATCTTGGCGGGGGCACAGTACTGAACTAAGTAGGTAAAAACAGGCCAAGTCGGAGACGAAGGGTTCCGTACAAAACGGCAAATAAATCACGTTTCGTTGTATGGAAGAAGAATTAATTAAATATTAATTTTATTCAGTTTTTTATAGCGCGTAGTATTTGTTGTTGTAGCGGCAACAGCAATACATCATATGTGAAAATATAACTGTCTAGCTATCACGGTTAAGGAGATACAGCCTGGTGACAAACAGACGGACAGACAGACAGTGAAGTCTCAGTAATAGTTTCCCGTTTTTATCCTTTGGATACGGAACACTAAAAAGTAAAACTGAAGAGGATTTTGTTAATGGTTTCAACAAGTATTTTGTCAATAACTCAATATGTATAATGTAACTCGTACGGTTCATATAACCTTTACTACATTTTAACCCCTGTGCTGTAATACACTATCGTAGTTATTTAAATCCCGACAAGTCTCGCCAGCGGTCGTTTTTCTCATGCTCAGATTCCTGGAGTGTCGCCGACGGCCGACGCCGCACGTTGGACAGTTGGACACTCAAATTGTTCAAGCATTTAGTCCAGCTATGCCAAGATTGCGAGATTCTAGATCACTGTTGTCAGTTATTGCAATTTACACATATTTTTGTAGTTAATTAATACGAAAGTACAAAGCTTTTGAAAAAAAAAAAAAATTAATATAAATAGTCCCACTGCTCCTAAATAACACGAATCTCGCAAGTGCAATAATATTATTGTCTGAAGTTTTTTTATTTTAAATTTTATCATCTCCTTAAACAGAAAAATGTTCTTTAAATAAATCAGGAAACAACCAGTATATTTTAATAATATTTCCAAAAAAAAAACAGTAGGTATGTATGTAATTTTAACAGATTCATTAATCATATCCAATAACATTCGTCGTTAAATTTTTATACCGTTAGTTGAATTTCGAACAAAAATCCGCTTTAAAATCAAACAGTGAGTCATGTTCGATATGCAGCTGCACGCGAATGGATTTAAAAAGAAAGTCAACGCTCCCGCGGCGGCGCGCCCGCGACCTTGGCACCCGCGTACTATGTATTTAAATCCCAGTTCAAATATGGAATCAACTCAGAGCAACCCTTCTCCCGTGGGAATCAATTTATTTTTATTTTTTATTGAAAATCAGAACAACACAAGACAACACAAGTTAGCACAAGACGTATTAACACACGTCCGGATTTGGTCAGGAGCAGACCACGGATTTGGTTGCCAACTTAGGGGTTTCTCCCTAAAATTAGTGAAAAAAATCCTCTAGGATTTTTTAGGGTTATTTCTTAAAGATTTATATTTTCTTGTTTTTAATTAAATTAAGCTATTGATCGATATAACATCGACAAGCGATTTGAAAAGGCAATTTGTAGAAAATAAACTTTGGAAGTACATAGGTACTTACATATATTTTAATGTGAAAAGGACAGATTATATTACAGAACATATATTTTTTATTATTTATTTAAATCAGTTTATTTAAGTTTGGGGAGAAATATTTTTGCAAATTGGAACACTGTACAAAAAGGAATGCATTGTTAATAGTACTGTGTTCTAATACAATAGAGCTGAAAATCAAACACACGAGTATCGTGCTGTCGTAATGGTCTGCTCCAAACCAAATCGGTACGTGTGTGTGTAAGCAACATTAAGTTTCACAATGCCACCTGTTCATCAATTAGGAACTCTTTTTAAAACTGAAGCTCAATTCTCTTAACTATTTATCTATTTTCGATATAATCTCGGTTCTCATAAGCGTCAAATCGAGCGGGACAGCTTGAAAATTCGTACCGGATTTAACCAATAATATATTTTACCAGAATTGTCAGATGCAATCAAAAAATCGGCCCACAGACGCGGGGTAATCGTTGAACATACAAAATATATATATAATATATTATGCAGCGGAACGTATAAATAATACTAATCGACACCATAAAGATTGACTATGGACTATGGTTAATGGTTATCTTGATTTTTGGTACGTTTGAAAGTCTTTGAGAGATTTTTATTATTTAACTAGCTGTTGCCCGCGGCTCCGCCCGCGTAAATACAGTATCCCTCGGGAACACTGTACTTTTTCGGAATAAAAAGTAGCCTTTGTTTAATCCAGAGTCTAAACTACTACCATGCCAAATTTCATCGAAATCCGTTCAGTAGTTTTTGCGTGAAAGAGTAACAAACATCCATCCATTCTCACAAACTTTCACATTTATAATTAATATTAGCAGGATAATTTAGAGTTTATCTGTCTTAGATAATATAAAATACTACTTTTGTCTGGTAAGTGCTAGCCCAATGTTACATTATATGTTGTATTGTCATGAAAGCGCATTACGTATGCGACACGCGAGCCAGTTATTGATTTAATTCATCATTGTTCCTCACTCCTCAGTCGTACAGCCATGTCAGCAGTCTCCACGTGAATTTCAATCACATTGCATTCAATAGGGAGGATGTGGCTGTCCGGCGCCGCGCCGACGCGAGGGTGAGATTAGGAATTATAATCGAGGAACCAGTTCAAAGAATATTTTGTGGATGGAGCCCCTTAGTAAAGCTTTATAATACGTGTGTGTAGTACAGGGGCCTAGACGATGTACACTATAGAAACGGTAGAGAAGTTAGGAACGATTAACATGTAGGTATGAGATTAATTGGGGATTAACCAATCTCGTAGCTAAATCACATTATATTCATTACTAACTTCGTTATCGTTCGATAGTGTACATTTTCTAAGTCCCCAGCGCGCGTAGTATAACCAGTGACATTTGACCACCATAGAAATGGTTTGTTTCGCCAGCATACCGGTATTGCTACGCGTGCAGGGCCTTTAGCCAAGATGCCATCGCTAATTACGATGACGAAGTTAGAAATCAAAAATATAATTATATAGCATTGAGTATATTGACAAATCGCGTAATTTACGATGGCAAGCCCTCTGGCCCCAGTTTGAATAATATTTTATGAATGATCGTACTCATTACTCAAGCTGTACAAACGTGTTTTTATTACAGATATTGATGTCAACATGTATTAAGGATCATCAAAATGTAACTAAGACAAATGAAAAAAGACAATGAAAAATGAGAGACACAAAAAAAAACTATTTTAAGATGAACTACCTACAGAGTTACAGACTACAGCATGGCAGGTTTATAAAATATTATGCTAAAAACTAAAAAGCACGACAGCCTAAGAGACAACTCCAAAGTTTCGTTTCGCTAATTGCTTTTAGCTAGCTGCTGCCCTAACTTTCAAAACTGCGACTCATACGAAAAAATGATGTATGTATGTATACATGAGTAAGTAGCATGTTGGCAGCGCTGCACACTTTTTTGCGTCGGCCTCGGGGTTAAAAAAAATACTATTTAATTTAAGGCCCTTTTCTGGAACCAGGGAATCGAAGGGTAATATTTTTATTTTAAAAGACGAAATCACTTTTGGTATGAGAAAGATGAAAGAAACACTCCGAACCTCGCAAACACACGTCACTCGCAGACGGACCGTATCCACTTGTGTAAATAAAATATAAACCATATAATAATAACCATTAAGGAGACGAAGACAGTTTATATAAAAACCAAACTTTAAATAACAAACGACATTATTAAGCTAACGGCAGAGACATTTCGTTAAAATCAATTTATTTATATAATATTTTAACTCGTAAACAACAAAATAAAAATTATTTATTGCTTCTCCTTTCTCTTTTTATGTTTTCTATGATAAAATATAGTGTGACAGTAGGCTCTTCAGAGTACCATTAGAAGATATTTCAAATTTTCACAATATGGGAGTCGCATGCAAAACATCAATACATAAAATGTGATAGAATCGCTAGGAGCAAATACGAGATATTTTTATCGCGAACGGGTTATATGGAGGTTGTTAAACCCAGCATAGAAAAATATAACGCAACCAGCCACGGGCCACTGGATAATAGCAGAGCTTTAACGCCACGATAGCACAATGACTCTGTGTATTAATATGTTTGAAGAAAGTAATGAACGAATAATTATATAAAAAGGTTTTGAGCCTTAGTTACATAATTTTAGTAAAATATAAAAGATAAATTACCTAAACTTACTATAACAATAAAAATATATACAAATGAAAGAGTAAAATATACTTGAGTAAATAATTTTAAATATTAATACATTTTAAATTACGAGAAGTATGATATTTGGCACAGTTAAAGTTTATGTGGAGAAAAGTGTGCAGAATGCAAATATTTTTTTAAATATTGTTTAGAAATACATACAATTAATAAAAATAACAACAATATTGCTACTTTCAGACTTCAGAGTATTATTAATATACACCTTGAAAACGGTCTATAACATTGGCATTTTTTTCTAAAGGGCAAAAGCACACTTATTAAGTTCAAACTTTAAATTAGTAATAATAAAATCTAGTGTTTAAAAGGTGAGAGACCATCAATTTTGGAGATTAATGGTCCCTCACCTTATAAACACTCTTGATTCCTAGTCTCACTAAACTGACAAATGCCACTCAACAAGCTAATACGCGTGCTATTTTGACACCTGATAAACGATAACCAATAAATGGAGATCGACATATCTCACGAATATATCGGCTATACACGATACATATTTTATACAACATCATTAATAGCTAATTAGCATTAAAAGGTTAGTGAAATTAATGTACTCGCAATTCGTAGAAAGCAATTTTAGAATATTCAGAATTTTCGAATTTAGAATATCGGCGACCATGACCGTTTCGGTTGTTACGTTCCGGTACACGCTACACAATAATTAAAACCACTAATTATTGTAAAGAGCTGGGCTTTGTTCGCTCTTTTTGGCCTGTGATAAAAATAACCGCTATTCTACTTTTTGCATTTTAGACCTGCTAATCGTTATACAAAATCGATGTAGATGTTGTGCATAAAAATAGAGTAATTGTTATCTCTTCTGAAATAAAATACAAAGCTTTAGAATACGTCATACAAGAATCAAGATAACAGAGCTATTGGTTAGTTGACTAAACTGTGTGACAGGAAATATTAAAAAACAATTATTATTTTTCAAAGCAATAAATTAAAGATAAAGTCCGTTGGCTATCGCCGAAAAAAGGAAGATGCAAAAAACTATTTAAACCAAGCTTTGAAATAGGCTTTTGCATTTCATCTGTTAGCAGTAGACGTTTCTAGGGATCTCAAACAAGATAAAAAATCGAAAGACAGCGAAAATGTTAAGAACAAAATGAAGTGTGGGAAACCCATTTGGCAGAAATATCGTATGGCTCGTCCAAACACAGTCGTAAACTTGACCCTGCCCGTGGTCGGTCTGGTCTATTGATCAACCTTTTTAACATAGCCAGCTATAAACTGGATTACTTTAATGGACTATTTAAGACATCAATAGTCCAGCTTTCAGCTTGCTATGAAACGAAAGTGCTTATGAATTCTTTAGAAATTATCCATGACCCTAATGATGACTAAGGATGCAATGCAATAAAAGATTGCATTGCATCCTTAATATTTAAGAATCAGAAGCCGTGTTGGATTCATTTAAAATAGTTCGAATTAGAAAGTTTTTGATAATAAAAGATTTTGTATATTATGTATTCAACAGCTATTTAGTCGGATCGGAAGTAACGTTTTCCGCGATAATTAATAAAGTCAACCCATGGTTAACCAAGCTTATCGTAGTCTCCTATTTGTTAGCTATACTTAATTTTGTCAAGATGAAAGATTTGTTTGACACATATATAATATAATAGTAACAACATTCGATAAGAAATGAAAAAGCAAACATATATGGCAACGCGGGGCATGTGCCATTCAACAAAGTAGCGCGCGAGTTGCGATCTGTTTTACAATTAAACGAGTTTCAGTTCGTTATATTATAATATAACGAAAAATAATGCGTAAAATAGTAAGCAGAATATTTATTTGACAATCTGTCGACATATTATAATCTCGCTACTTATATGACAATCTAACGATATTTACAATTTTACGGTGACATATTATATAACTTCGGTGCCAGGACATAGCTACCTTTTTATCCCGAAAAAGTACGTATTCTCGTGGGATACTGTAAGCTAGTTATTGATATAATTGACACATCTTTAAGTACAGGCTCATGGCGAATCATAATATTAGGTCCTTAGATATGAACTTGGCGTTTTGTCGTACTGGCCACTTTGATCTCAAATATTATATCTTCTTTGGTTAGGAATTCCAATTTCAAAATACCGCTATTTACTCATGCATTTGTTTCGAAAAGCGCAATTCATTTGTTTTTTTCTTTGCATCACTCTGTTTACACAATGGAAAACTTGAAATATCGTATTAATTTCGAGTACGAGTTCCACCGTGGCACCAGTGCTGCAGAAACGGCTCGAAGGCCGCCATACACATCATTATCAATGGCGGTGTCGCAAAAGAAAAAACAGTGCGTTTTTGGTTCCATTGTTTTCGTTCTGGAAATTTTGACCTGCAGAACAACGTGTACGACCGGAGACCAAAGCTGATAGTGAAAAATTGATGGCTATTGTGGAAGCAGATCCATCGCAAACCACGTCCGAGTTAGCTGCAGGCTGCAGTGTTAGTGATAAAACTGTTTTAAACCACTTGAAGCAAAAAAAAAAACTCATGAATGGAGTGCAGCAAACCGACAAACGCGCGTCGACTGCTGCGTTACATTACTCAACCGGCACAATAATGAAGGGATTTTAAATCGAATCATTACCTGTGATGATACGATATTTGAAAACACAAATCGCAATGGCTGAACCCTTGCGAGCCAGCCAAAGCCTGCCCCAAGCGAAAATTGACTCAAAAAAGTTACTTTTCAGCGTTTGGTGGACTAGTGCCGGTGTCGTTCACCACAGCTATCTTAAATCTGGCCAGACAATTACGGCAGATATCTATTACCAGCAACTGCAAATCATGATGGAAAAGCTAGCTGCTAATCAACCGAGGTTGGTCATTCGTTCTAGGCCACTGCTGCTTCAGGACAACGCTAGACCACACACTGCACTACAGACGGCTACCAAATTAAAGGAGCTTCAATTGGAATGTCTAAGATATCCACCGTACTCCCCGGACCTTGCTTCAACAGATTACCATTTTTTTCTAAATTTGGATAACTTCTCGCAAGGGAAAAAATTCAACTCCGATGGGGCAGTCCAAAGCGCCTTCAAAGATTTTATTGATTCCTGCCCGAATGGTTTTTTTAGTAAAGGAATCAATGAACTACCTATGAGATGGCAAAAGTGCATAGTTAGCAATGGTATATACTTTGATTAAATAAATATATTATATTTAAAAAAATCGACTTTATGTTCCTCCTTTACAAAACGCCAATTTCATATTATGTTCGAAGATTCTAGACCTAATATTATTTTTCCACCAAAAATAATATTAGGTTTATAGGTATTCATCAGTTTTGAGCCTTTGTTTTAATCTGTTACTAAGCTTAACTAAGGTGGAAATGAAATTCGCAGTATCTAGGAAACTGCTTGGGTAAAGCGGCATTACAAATTGCTGGTTTCGATCATGTAGATTACACGGTCGTACGCCTTTGGAGTCACGATTCACGACAGTTGGACGGACGTGATCTTCGACAGACAGACATTTTCTTGTAGGAAATGGTTCCCAGGGAAAGGTTAAAGCTCTGAATTTCTAAAGTAAACGCTTTAAGTACTTTCATTATCTATTTTGGTGACTTTGACAATATTATGACTAAAAGTATATTACTAGTCTTATTACATCACCCATATAATTATACTAATTGCATTCAGACTTTCTCTTGTAATTTGTGAATCCCTTTGCCGTTTCAGAGACATACTATTTTCTTCTGATGTTTGTTCTATTATTATATACCTATTTAAGACAATGTGTCTTTTGACTTTTGATAGCAACTCCAGTGTGTCTGACGAGAGTACAATAAGAATAAAAAAAATTGTGCTTTGAAACAATAAGTCTGAAATTCGATTGTCCTTCGCTGCAGGCTCGAGTGCGTTCACCCAGGCTGCAGGGCTTCTAAGCGCATTATAAGTTATTGCCTGCTTGGTTATGCTTATGACTTATGCAAAGGCTTGTAAATATTTATTGTATTTGAAGAAGGCGATATGATAATAATAAAAGAATATTATGAGCATGAATAAGCGGTTACAGAAGAGAGCTTTAAAATTTTGAATATTTTTCAAGGTAGATCGAATTATCTCAATTCGATCTACCTTGAAAAATATTAATTAATAATGATTGAAGGGTAGGTAAAAAAGTACATAATCCGAGCATAACCTGAATTAAATTAAAAGCTTTGTGCAAGTTCCTTTGTAATTTGTATACCCAGGTTACCTAGGGTTTTAATAATTATTATAAGTGAGTACCTTTTTCGTATGTATATATTTTAAATATATTTTTTAATGTAAATTCGAAACTTAAAACTAATGTGGTTTCAAAAATAGTATTGGTTGCTCCTTGATATAATATCCCCAAACTGTATGTTATTGATTTTTGAAGTCCAAGAATAGATTTCAACCCAGCCCTTCGTTTGAAAACGAATAATTGTAGGTACAGACGTCGCGCGTACACCCTCGGTACGCCGTGCGGTGTACGCACAAGTAGTTAGGAGACGTCCCCCGGACAATCGATTTGAGCTCCCCTGCCGGCGCCCGGCGCGCCAGCCCTGGCTCGCCGCTCTAGTCTGATCCCGTAAAACAGACAAAAACTTACCTCTTCTCACCTCAGTTAACACTCCAGAACAGGAACGCAGTCGCGTGTATCGCGAGATGCACAGTCGCACAGAATTAAAATTTACAATCCGTTCGCGATGACACAAACATACATCAACTTTACACACTGTACAGTTTTCGAGCTGTTCGGTCGGAACCGGTGAATTTGGGAATTATTATTTCAAATTAAATACGTCTCCCGAACGAGCGCTCGCCGCCGACTGACCGGAGCGAATATGGCGACGCGGAGATGAACCGGCCTGAATGCAGCTACGCATGGACGTTTTGCGAGAGCCAATGAGCAAAAAGCTCTCTCCCCAGCGTCCAATGATGATAGCGTTTGGATGCGATAATTTGCGGTGAAAGTTTAAAACGTGCCGTAGTTTATTTTTGACGCAAATTGATTGAAATTAATTTCTCGGATTTCATTTTAGTGCGAATTTGGTCATAGAGTGTATCATTAAAATGAATGAGCAGGCTTTTACTGTATTAACATTGTATTGCAGTTAAAAATAAAAAATAAGGTATGAATGTTATAAATCATCCCCTTATTCAAAGAGCCCATGGGCCGTGACATTAATTTAATTATTTTTTTACCTTGATCTTTATGGTTTGTAATAATTAAAAATTAATGTCACACAAAAAATCCTATAATTATATTTTTTCTATATTACTGAAGTCTAAGTACAATTATTATTTTAAATGTTTTTAAATGAATGAATTAATTATTGTTCAAGTAACTACTTTGGTCTTCAATAATAATAGACAATAGATACAGGTAGGTTATTTGCAGTAGATATTGTAGCGTTGCTGGTGGAGGAGGTGTCAGCGCGAGCAATTAGCATACATTAGTATGGGAATCGAACCGCAAAATCTCTAATTGATGTCTGTATACTTTGTATTCTGTAACTGCAGATGAATATTATTTGCTGTGGTCCATCTGTTCTGGATTATACCACTCTTTATTATTTAGATAATTATGCTGTACTTTTGGTACATAATTAATTTGTATAGCAATCTGTGATTTAATATTTGTTCGTAACATTCTTAAAATGAAGGTATAGTACAGGAAAATAAACCAAGAACATTAAATTTAATTTCTACACTAGACTTAAGACTAGATTTATCTAAATCTTCTTTGGGAAACCATTTTCATTTCATGTTTCAAATTTAAATGTCTGATTTTGGTGTACATAGTTAGCAGGAAAATTGTAAGCAGCTGAAGACGAGGTCGTGCAGTGACTCCCCGATCTAGATAACATCTGAAAGCATCAGTCTCGTACTGGTGGATACAATTTTATTTCAGTAATTAATGTGTTTAAGTTAATAATAACCATAAAATAATATGTATGCCGCGGCAGTGCAGCTTGACTTTCATCACCATCACTTTTTAATGATCAAGAAGTTGCGAGAGTTTGTGTATGTATCAAGGCTTTAAGGTTCATTTACTATGGCGAAGTCAGCTGAATTTCAAATGGACCTCACCAAAAACCTAGAGCCCCTAAAAACTATAGCCATAAGATATTTTATACATTCCACACTTGTAGATGACAATGTATGATCGGTGTATGTGCTTGGTATGTATGATCAACAGTGATGTATCTCATGTACTGCACGGAATTCGGAAAGCGGAGCGTCGCGTGCTTATCAGCCCACCATTATCATAATTGATGAAAGCAGTCGTCTCCGCCTATCTAGTTTTGTGTAGTATACTTACAAACAACAGAAATATTAGTTACGTTCGTTGGGCTAACGACCTGATAATTGAGAAAAAAATTGATGTTATCTTGCACCTAGTTTACAAAAATGTTAATGTTTTGCCTATTGTTGTATCAAAATCATGCTCCAACTTAAATTTAACTGGTTGTCATTTTATTAGCTTTTACAATATTTAAGGTAAAGGCACCTATTACTGAGGGGTTCTAAAATTGGCACCTAACTCCGAGATATTAAGAAAAACAGCGATTTTAAGCAAAATCTTTAATACCCTGGATTCAAAAGAACTGAACTCCTGACTCCTTATAGTTTGGGGATTTTGAGGGTGTTTAAAGAACTGGAAGCATATGCCACTATATCAATTTGTGTAATCATCATCATCACCACCATCATCACACCATACATCATCACATTATGTTGATATAATAAGTATTTCTCATAGTATTTTACACCGACACGAATATCTTTGAACATTTCTTTTCCGTTTGTGAACCTATTTGCAAAATACTTTTGTTGTTGTAAAGTTTATAATTCGAAATTTGTTCCTTAGTCACCAAAGTGGTGACCTGATGATGGGATCCATGATGAATCGAGGGAACTCTTCAAAATTTTATATGGATACATATAGTGATTTCGACTTATTCTGAAGCAGTCTAAGCATATACCTACTACCAAAAAAACCCTGGATACAAAAGTGCTAAACAGAACTCCCGAGTCCTTATAGATACATGTTTGGGGATTCCGGCGTTGTTTAAAGAACTGCAAGCATATGCCATCATACCACAACTTCCACTTACAGTATTCATCATCATCATCACCACCATCTTCACACGAAACACCAACATATTATTATGATGACATAGGTACTCACCACTCATCAGAGTTTTGTACACCATATCGGTTTAAAAAACCGATATGTTGTCAATGTCTTTGAAATTTTGCTATTGCCAAAATTATATTCGTGATCATCATCATCATCACTATATTATATTTAATGCCTACTGCTACATTTTTGCCGCCGACTACTACAATAGATAATAATAATTATTTAATAATGTAGTATCTAATAATTATCATCACAAGTGATTGTTTAGTAGACCCGCAGATCGGAAATGCTTATTTGAGGAATACCACGGCCTCTCAGAAAACTGCCATAAAATAACGCTTGAGTTTGTTTTGCCGAGAGAGTGAGAATAGCGGAGGCTTTTTTGTATTTATAACTTTCCTCAAATGTGTTAATAATAATATAATAAATATAACTAAAAACAGAAAATATATTATTTTTAAACAAAAAATTAAACCCGACTTCCAAAGTAAAAATGCACAAAAAAGTATGAAATAAAACTTATTTCCTAAAAATTCCCCTTTTGAATTCGGCTACCATTTCTCATCATTCTGAAGTCGGTACCAGCCAACTTGAACGTGAGTTCTATAAAATATTGTCTTATCAGAATGTTGTTCGGGCTGGTACCGACTACAATATTATGAAGATTGAGTAGAGAAATGGTTAAAATTTTAGTTGAATTTAAAAAGGGGAATTATTTAGGAAATAAGTTTTATTTCATACTTTTTTGTGCATTTTTACTTTGGAAGTCGGGTTTAATTTTTTGTTTAAAAATAATATATTTTCTGTTTTTAGTTATATTTATTATATTATTTTTAACACATTTGAGGAAAGTTATAAATACAAAAAAGCCTCCGCTATTCTCACTCTCTCGGCAAAACAAACTCAAGTGTTATTTTATGGCATTTTTTGTTTGAAAGTCGGTTTTAATTTTTTGTTTAAGAATAACAATTTTAAAAGTATGTGTTGTAATATCTTCTGAGAAAAGTTTTCTTTGTTTATATTAATCAGCATAGTTATTCGGAAATTTATAAGACTGATTTGGACACCGTTACAAAATACATTTGACTTTTGAACAGCCTGTAGTATAATGCTATCCTCCTTCTAATTGGTATTTTGTACCCTCGGAATTAGGAGCCAAATTAAAAAAAAACCTCGGTATTAGGATTTTTACCTCGGTATTATGGGCTCCTGATTTTTTCCATATTTTATTTGATTTAACTTTTAAAACAATTTTAAAATACAGTTTTTTGGCGTATTTTAATAGTCTAATAAATAAGGGTAAAGCTTGTAACAAAAATATCTCATATTTCAAAAACGTACTCTAAATGCCTAATTTTGAAAGTACTTTCTAGATTAAGCGAAAATACCGCAAATTTAGGTGCCTTTACCTTAATCCTTACCCAAAATTAATATTTATATCCATTTTTGTACCAGAGTTCAGAGAATATATATAATTTAAATTCTGTGATATGTACTAAATCAAGAGAAATATGTTTTAAAACAAATTGCAAGTCTTCATTTAATTTTCCATTGCCCAATCTGTAACTGCTATTACTAGATATTAAAGCTTATATTGTGTATATTCTCAACGGATTAGGTCTAATGGGTTTCTCACATTGAAAGCTATAACAGCTCATAACAAAATATGTACTTAAATAAATCATAAATTACTGGTTGGTACATACTTACATTATCGTTTTTTTTTAAATTGTTGGTTCACTCTTGTTGTAATAAATGCTGTGATTTATCTGCATGTACAGTGTACTACAAACACCAATAATATCGACACCTAAATAAAATCCGTTAATCTCGGCTAATCCAATCGTTTTGTCGTGGCGCGAAAGTTACAGCGCGTAATGAGCCGATACCACAGTGAACGGCACGCGAGTTCGACATAGCACACGTTTGTAATAAATAATTGAATTGTCTGATTACAACGTCTAATGCGTCATTTATGTTTTTTATGAGAGCAATACGATAGCTGGAGATCACTGCAAGAAACTAGAAAATTAAATGCAGTTTAAAATTATTACTTATCGGTATAAAATATCCGTTACTAACAGATTAATCGGTATGCCTATACTGGCAAGTAGCAACCTCTAAAATTACTGTACAGATATTGTACGCAGATAGTTACTGTGATGTGACTACAAAGACAGGATTTTCCAAAAATATCCCTCAAACTAAAGCTACCGCATCATTTAACTGCGAATCTGCGATGCGAATTTGCGAAATTTAAATGCAAAAAAAAATACTAATATAATATTACTATTAAGCGTTCTCTTAGTTGAAAATATTTATACTTATGTGTGTGCAAAAAAAGTATATTCGTTGTTATACAAACCAACATTGCAGCCGCAAGCTCCTGGTCTGTGAATAAATACAGTATTTCACGTGTTGATCTCTCTGTCACCCCTCACCCCGCCTTCGCCGCTCGATGACGCGGACGCGGACGGTATAATCAGCTCTCTCAATAACATTTGCATTCATCAATTCGCTTTCGCAATACAAGTCATTACTATAATCATTAGAAGCAGTAATGACAGAAGATTATGTTTGAGGTATGATTTGGACCCTTGCAAGGTTACTGGAATTTTTAATTTTAAATTTGAAAACAATTATTTTATTGTACTTACCTAATTAGGGGAAACTTGATCCTCCCATTTGTTTATAAACCTAATTTTTATTCTAAGGTCCTATTGGAAATAGGAGAGCGGGCATTCTGGTCTACCCACATATTAAATTATCACACATATGTCACAGGCTATAATAAGTCATTAGAAAGGTCTCTTTTTAGGCTTTACTTCTATGGTCATAAACGTGTAATTAATGGATTTTTTGTGTACCTACTGTGTAGACGCCAAAAACAAAAAAGAAACAGTTTATATTTCCTTTTGTTTAAGAATACTTTACAATTTACATAATTTGGATTAGGGAGCTTAGAAAAGTTGTTTTTCATAGTGGCCGGGAGAGCCTTGCTTCGGCATGGATTGGCCGGCCCGAACAGAAAATAACCTCATAGTAAACCGGCGCGATATTACCGACTAATTTGGAAATATAATATTAATAATTATACAATTTTATATCGATATTTTTATGATGTTGTAAGTTTTTGAAAGTAATTTGTGGAGTATCTGTCGAGACTTGAGAGTTGAGATGGTAACGACAATACGGCGCGGCTTTAATACAGGGATGTTACGGAGCTTCGGAAGTTAAGTCGGAACTTCCGATTATTATTACACCTTCGGTTCCGACTTCGGCTCCGACACTTTCAAATCGAAGGAAGCATAACATAGCGGCGGCGGCGGCCTGTGTCGACTGTTATGAACAGGTTCATACATGTCGCGCGGGGAATCCCCCCGACTCCCACTACGTGCTCTCTATCGGCAATTATTTTTTCACTTGTTGTTAATTTGTTACGCACACGACACGTTCATAGGTTATAGATATTTGTTTTGATTTTTGCGGCTTATTATCAATAAAAGTGATCTATTTTTTGTGTTGGACAATGAAACCTAAATCAAGTTGTGTTTGGAACTACTTCATTGAAGTTAATTCAGATTCGGCAAAGTGTAAACTGTGTATGAAGACGTATTCAAGAAAGGGAGGTACGACAACGTCGTTAAATGGCTATTTGAAGTCTGTCCATGCCACTGAATATGAATAATTAATAAAGTTAGAAACTTAAAAAAGAAATACTGTACAGCCTTCGACTTCGACGCCCCTTCAGGATGCTAAAAAACAAATTACTTTAAAAGAAACTTTGCTGAAGAATACTGTTGCATAATGAAAACACTAAGTTTAAGAGATGTTATTGTCAATGTCATATTGACAGATGTCACGAGTAAAGCCTATTTAGTTAGGTTTATTTCGGTTAGCTAAAAGGCTATTCTCAGTGTAGACTGTAGACGTATTTGTGTTAGACATATCTCATATGTAATACGTATCTGTGTTAAGCACCAATAAAGGAGAATATAAGAATTGTTGCTGTATTATTATCATCACCACTCAAGCGTAAGAAGGACTTACATATCAAGAGGTCGTAGCCCGCTACAAATACAAAATAGTGCACTTCTAATGCTAAATCTATGGAAATTGACAAATTGATTTCTGAAATGATTGCTTTGCAAGATCTACCCTTCAATTTTGTGAAAGGTATAGGATTTCGGCGACTTATGCAGTTCACTGTGCCGTGTGTGTAATACACTACTTTTGGAGTCAATTCATTTGATTTAATTTGTTTTAAAGCTTTTGTTCATTTAATATAATGTAATATGCTACTTTGGGCTTAAATTCATTTATTTTAATTTCTTATTTATTTGGAAATATGCCAATTTTTCTTTCATTGTTTGTGTTTTATTTTATACTTAATTGAAAATAGAAATGAAAAAAATTCGACTAAATAATGTTTTATTTGTCCTTAAATAAAAATTCTCTCTCATGCCACCAATTCTGATCCTGCCTCCGACTCCGATAAAGCAAATTTAAAAACTCCGACTCCGCCTTCGGTTCCGATAAAACTACCTCCGTTACATCCCTGCTTCAATACACGGATAAGTAACTGTTACTTTACGTCCCGTAAATTATAACGCGCGGCGCGGCGCCGACCAAATCATTTAATTTTTTTATCACTTTATATTGCCTTTAAGTTACTTTTAAGCCACCTCCGGATTAAAGCTTTCCATTATTTGATACTGGTGGCTATTTAGTTTCCATTATATTGATTTCTTATGTTTATAGTTTCCATTAATTTAAAAAAAAGTCGTTGAATACTTATTGCTGGTAATGGTGTTCAAAACAGAATCTAAAATCATTTCCAATTCTACATTTTAATATATGTAGATTCTATTATTGTATAAATTCACTGAAATTAATGTCCTCCTACTACACAACATCCATTTATTATTTTTTATGTGCTGCATATATTTATTGCTGCATTTTTTGTCCAATTAATATAATATTATATTAATACGTAAGGAATGAGTAATAAGCATACTGCATAACTAAAATTTTGCGTAATTTACAGACAAAAAACATGATTAACATTCCCGACAACTCTCACTAAGTATGGGCACTGGAATATGCCGCGTCGGTTTCGAAGGTCACATGACTGCAGCGCAGTATCAGCCGCGCGGCTATGAGTCGATGTTATTTGTTTGAGCCGTAGCAAACCGGATGTATTCGGTACTGAGTAACCGGTGCGCTATCTGCGCTGTACCGAGTAACGAAGCGTTACACACGAATATATTTCGTAGTATGGGTACCTACAACTGTTTCAGTTCACACAAGTAGCGTTGATGCGTGCTTGAAACATTTTCCAATCGTATGTTTTCGCATGCGCAAGCTTATTCGTTTAATTTAAATCGTACATTACATAGAGCGATGTTTGTTTAATAAGTGAAGTATAATTTTTCAATTCAAAAAATTCGTCGTCCTAGTTACTTACGAGTTACCTTTACCTTTTTACTAGACTTTATTCGTTGCTCTAGCCCAGGGGTCGGCAACCTTTTGAGCCGGAAGAGTCAAAAATTACAATTCTAAGTTTTTGAAGAGCCACAATTTTTTCATTCCAACAATAAATAGTACTAGCATGAATAAAGTTTTTTGATAAAAAAAACTCATCTATTTATTCATAAGAACTGATGAAGAGGCCAAACTGTCTTGCGTCGCGTTGGAAGCGCATTAAAACCTACATAGAAACATCCTATTGTGGCTCACGTTGCCTACGCCTAACGCCGCATCTGTCTGCGGGAAAAGCGATTTCAAATGGCTAAGTCAGTAAGCTAAGTAATGGCTTTTTTTAATAAAAAAAGTATTTTTGCGTATATTACTAAAGACTTACTGCGGCTCGCGAGCCGCAGGTTGCCGACCTCTGCTCTAGCCTCTAACATAACATAGCATGTTATGAGGTATTAGAAGTACCGACTAACGAAACGATACTATAGTAACGAGTACTAATTGTTATAGTAACGAATACATACGGGTGCGCTTTTTTTAGTTACTTTTACAGCTCTATTATTTATTATTATTTTATAGGATAATCTGGTCAATTCATTTGTTTCGAATACCAGGGGGTCCATCAATTTTTAATTGTCATCAATAAAATTCGTGATTAAGTACGTGACGCGTCTAAACTCATGTAATTTAAGCGCTAAGCAATTTAGAGATTATCTAGGCAATTTCGACATAATACGTGTGACGTGTGGAGACGCGTATTTTTCTACCATAATTATAATTTATCTGTACGATATAGTTATAAGTAAGTAAATACTAAATAACGATATATAACTTTATAATAGCATGTTTTTTCCACGCGCGCGCTGTAAGTAGGTAGGTACACGTTTTTTCACCGCATACCAATTAAAAAGGATTATACCATACACTTGTATCGGTTGTAACTTGTATGTACTATGTTGTATGTAACACGCGAGCGAGGCAAGCCGGCTGACATGGATGACCAGCTCGCGAGCATGGCTGAGCAGTGAGCACTGAGCAGACTGAAAGATCTGTTCCAGAGATTAGCTCTGCCGATTGAAGATAAGATTAGATTAATAAGTATATAGATTAATTCGTATTTATGAGAGTAGTACTTAGGTAGGTAATAACTCCTAGAATATTATTAAAAATCGCCATCAAAGCATTGGGCAATGGGCGAGAGGTTTAATGGGCGGATTAAACCGTTCTGCTTTGAATTTACCGACTTACTATAATTATTATTGTTGAAATTGCATATTAGCAGCCCGCCTATGCAATTTCAGCAGTTGTAAGTAAGTATATTTATGCATTATGGGTTCAGGAATAAATTCTAATAAGATACCCTTTAGCTCCTAGGCTTCTATGCATAACAATAGACTTAGTTTGTAATGTAAGTCCTGTGAGATTAGCTCCTCGTCTAGACACAGCTTCTGAATCAGAGTGAGTCGCATTAATTAGTCCGATCTGATAGCCGCTGCACGGGCGCGCGTCAAACCTGATAAAATTATTACATAGTCGGGTAGAAACTAGAGAGGGCGCTGCCGAGCGGAACGCGCCTAATTACTCGTACTAGAGCGGAAACCGCGCGCATTTTATTCACTTTAGAAATTATAATTGTAATTTTTATTACGATTTAAAAACTTAAAACCGTCCGTAATAGTGCCTTTCTTTTGTATTGATGCTAATGGGTGAGAGGAGACTGTTAAATGCTTAAATTATATTATTTCGACGCTTTCCTTCACGTTTGCTTGTAGACTAATGATTATATACCTACAGCTAGTTATTTTTAATTAGACTTTTTTTTCAACACATTTAATTTTAAAGTTTTTATTACTTTCGTGAAACTGTAAATTGGTTGATATTCAAAGATTTACAGCAATTAATATAATGGGGAATAGGTAGGGGCGAGTGGGACACATGATTCGCCATTTTGTTTTATTACACTTTCATTTCCTATACGTAGGAAATTAGAGTAATAAAACTATTTGATGAACAACAATATATTATAGTTCGTATAAGATATCAGTCATAAAAGTATTTTCTGTTCCGTGGTTAAATCAATACTTATAAAAATTTAAAAAAATACAAAATAAAAGTTGATTGCAATAAAAATAATTTTTCGTCCACTTTTCCCCGATTTTGTCCGTTTTGGTTTTGCAGGTTTGGCGTTTTCGGCATTTAAAGGGCAGCCAAAAGACATGTTGACTAAAAAAATGTTTTTCGTCTATTCGATGTAAGACAACATAATATGATAATAAACAATCTAGATACAATTTTCGTATATCTCAAAAAATAACGAAGATACAAACAATTTAAATTTAAAATATGAAAGAGAGCAATATATCGGCCTGTGACGTCGCGAGTTGCACCCGCCATACATTTGTCACTACGAAATGTATGGCGGTAGCAACTTGTGACGTAGCAAATCGTTTTGCGAGAAAGAGATGAGCAATATTTTTTATTTGCTAATAAAATTTATTCGCGTCAATCTAAATACCTATTTCTTTTAGATTTATGTATCTTTAATCAACACATTTAAAAATTTATTTATAAAAATGTGATGTTCCACACTAGGCAAAATTCCTAATGTGTAAATAACCGAAAAAATTGCCGAATATCGATGTCAATGTCTAAATCAGTGCTACAATATTGTTAAATATATTTATGAAGAAGATGTAAATGTGGTGCTTCGCGAATCCTCGGTTTCGTTCGCCTATTTCCGTAGCTATTTGACTGTACCGCCAATTTTAGATGCCGAAAACGTTAGTACTTTGCTTAGCATGATTATTTAATAATTAAAAAATACTGTCTTGGAGTTTTGCTGGGGAGTTCAATGGGTGACGTTGTGGAATTTGTAATATTTCATAAATTTGTGTTATCTCGGTTCTTAATGTGTAATATTGGTAGAATATTAACCATTGAATAATTGTTAACGTGCACAAGTGTGGGCAAGTGATACAACTTCTAAAAACGTGCAATTTTGTGTGTCCGCCAAAACTCCCTAGGAACTTTCAGTAAAGCTTCTACCACTTTACTGAATCGACTGACATGACTCATAGACTGTACTGACTGTATATTTGGACTTTGACTAGACTTTAGACTTGACAATATAGGAATACGATGTTGAAAATTGAATCAAAAGTACTATTTCCCGCCTTTTTAACTTGACACTGGCAAATGATTATAAGCCGATGCCATATATGTATAAATAAAAAAAAAAACTGTCAGACTGATATTTGACAGTTGACACTTGACTTTGGTATGAGATACCAAAACAGTTTTGACTTCTGAGGATGTTCTGAGGTTTAGTAGTCTGTGCTGAGGTTAACCTAATCCTATACAAATACAAAACGCGGAATTATTAACCAAAACTTGAGGATTAGGAGAAAATATACATTAATCCATTTGTCTTAGTATTAAAATAGCTCACATAAAATAAGATGGCGCTTATACCAATTGGGATAAGGAGCATTCGGTCGATAGTCCAAACTGCAAAGATCTCTACTTTGATTCAAAGATCGATGGCATATAAAAGTGCTATTTCACTAGAAACTTTGTATCCAAATAGCTCACTGAAATTGTCCACGCCTTCATTTGTAAGTATTTTTTATTATATCAAGTACTGTTTGTGTCTGCTCCTATAGCTCTAACTTTACACATTACACAGAAAGCAGACCCCAATGAAAAGTTCTCTGGCTACATCCCCATAGACAAACTAGACATAAAGTACAGTGCAAGCTCAGGGCCTGGCGGACAAAATGTTAATAAGGTAATGTCGGTTTTCAGTTTACTTCACAAATATTTATTCATAACTTTTCAAGTATGGGTGTATGTGATAAATGTATTAACAAAACATTACTATTGGAAGTTTCATTATTAAAATATACTTTATTCACTGTTTTTAGTTTTGATTTATATATAATACTACATATTTCTTATAGGTCCATACAAAAGTAGACTTGAGGTTCAAACTCAGTGAAGCAGATTGGCTGCACCCAGATATTAAACAGAAAATGATAGAACTGGTAAGTTCGTTTATTATTATGAAGTAGGTGATAGAAACTGTTAGGTGTTGTTAGGTTGGTAGGTTAGGTGGTCATCATGTAGGTTTTGAAAACATTAGCTTATAATTATTTGTTTTTTGAGTTTTTTTGAGTAATGAAAATGAGTAATGAAAATATAATATAATATTATAATTATTATATTATAAGTATGTAAATACAGTAATGAAAATATAATATTATATTTTCATTACTGTATTTACATACTTATTTTTCTTAAGTTCTGTCTTACATCACAATTAAGTATCTCCTACCTGGGTAACCAAGTTTTGCTCGGAGTTCTGATAAATTTAAAAATAAGAAGATTCACAATAGTATTTATTTGACCGGGATTCAAACCCACCATTCCAAATTTTCGAACAAAGAAAAATTATGCATAAGCATACCAAACTGCCAGTGTTTATTGTTGAACAACGAAAGAAAAAACATATGTAGCTTAAAAATGCACAGTTTCCCACGGATAAGACCTAGCTAGATCGATTTTTCTCCCCCAAAACTATCTGGATACTAATTTTAAGGGTAGTACTTACAGCCGTTTTCGAGAAACTGATTATACAGGGTGTTCGGCACATGGATGGACAAACGAAAACCGTGGACCCGTGGAGCCTTCTGCTATACATTGAGGCCTAATTACAAGACTCAGGTCCAATAGTTTTTACTTAAATAATTTTTTAAGTTAATTTCGAAAAAAGCCAGTTTTCAAACTTCAAACGACTATAAATTTACTTTTAACATTGAAAATCCAAACATGCTTTTGTAATAATTATCTGCATTAGTTGTAGAATCATATTAAATTCAGTTTTGGAGCAAATGTTACAATTAAATACGAGTCCTTAAACGACAAACAAAGTGAAAAAATAATTTTCATATTCCACTTTGAAATTCTTAAAAAAAAAACTATGATTTTTAAAGCACCTAAAATTCTAGGAAAACATCAGCTGTGGTTCATACCCTTTATATCGGTATACAATTTGCACATATTTGTTTAAAAATAACTAGAGTAAATCGCAATTTAAACTAACGGGGCCTTAATTCATAAGACTCAATTTGCGAAAACTTAAATCAAGTACAAGCCAATTTGTCATAATTGCTTTCGGTATGTTCACTAACACTACACGTGGGAGCTAGTAGTCTGTCTCTCTCTTACCAGTCACGATACTATCTCTTGTCTCTTTTGTTGAATTTGGACAATAGCCGTACGTACATAGCAGGTAGAAAAAGGGTTGTTATTTCACTCTGCAATTGCGCTATTGTTTGATTTTGTCTATTCCTTATCAGTCAAACGTTAATTTTGGAAAAAATTGTTTTACTTATTTGTCGAGTCTTAACTGCCTCTGCGATCTGACGTGTCCGTTGCGCTTACTGTTATTGTTTTCGTTTTGTGATTTTGTTATCGTTTTACGTTATTGTTGTTGCTTCAGTTTGTTAAGTTTTCTGTTATTTTGTTGTTACGTTGTTGTTTTTTTTTCGTAAAATGACCACCTCTTTTACGAATGAAGAATACGCCAATATGTTGTTGGTGTATGGAGCCGCTAATTGCAATGGACGTGAAGCACAAAGACTATACCAAGAGCGCTATCCTAACCGTCGACTGCCTAGCCACCTAACTTTTGCTACTACATACCGACGACTTAGAGAAACGGGTAATTTGCGTTATCACGAACCGAGGGTGAATGTACGACAACATCATGTTGCTACAGACGAACGTGTATTAGAAGAATTTAATAATAACCCTAATAAAAGTATAAGAGAGGTAGCTGCAATGCTGGGCCTTGGCATATGGAAAGTGTGGGCAGTTCTCCGGGAAAATCGGCAACATGCTTTCCATTACACTCCCGTGCAAGGTATGGATACAATAGATTTTTCTTAATCCCGTAAAGAGACTGAATATGTACCAAAGCCTAGATCTAGTCTTCCTTATTTTAAATTCTCAAGCCTTTTTTCTTTGTTTTCAGATCTTCAAGATAATGATTTTGGTAGACGCGTAGAATTTTGTCGACATCTACTACACACTGCCGTGGAAGACGAAAACTTTTTAAGAAGTATTTTGTGGACAGATGAATCAAAATTTGATAAGGAAGGTATTTCAAATTACCATAATCTCCATTACTGGGCACCCAAAAACCAAAATCCACGAGTGACGAGACCGAGAAAATTTCAAAGAAGATTCAGTGTAAATGTTTGGGCTGGGGTCATTGGAAATAAACTAATCGGGCCGCATTATTTACCGGACAATATTAATGGAAATAATTACTTAGAATTTCTGCAAAATGATTTGCCCGGTTTAGTAGAAGAAGTATTACAAGAAGACAGACCTTTTGTGTTCCAACACGATGGCTGCCCAGCCCATTGGAGCATAGCTGTGAGGGAATACCTTAATAATGTGTTCCCGAACTCGTGGATCGGTCGGGGTGGTCCAATTCCTTGGCCACCAAGGTCGCCCGACCTTACCCCAATAGACTTTTACGTCTGGGGTAGAGCCAAAGAGCTAGTGTACGCAACCGTGGTGCCCAGTCGAGAGCAGTTAATAATTAGAATAAATGAAGCATTCGAAAAAATGAAAGCCGAAATGATATTTCAAACAACAACAGTGGAAATTTTAAAACGGTGCCGAGCATGCATAAGAAGTCAAGGGCACCAATTCGAACAATTGTTATAAAATAAATTTTGGAAATAAATTAAAATTTAAATTATCATAGTGTTTTAATCATAAATTCATGTTCTACTAAAAAGCTTACTAATTAAAAACATAAAATTTCATAGAATTACTACTGCACAGAGAAATAACACCCCTTTTTCTACCTGCTATGTATGGCTATTGTCCAAATTCAACAAAAGAGACAAGAGATAGTATCGTGACTGGTAAGAGAGAGACAGACTACTAGCTCCCACGTGTAGTGTTAGTGAACATACCGAAAGCAATTATGACAAATTGGCTTGTACTTGATTTAAGTTTTCGCAAATTGAGTCTTATGAATTAAGGCCCCGTTAGTTTAAATTGCGATTTACTCTAGTTATTTTTAAACAAAGTGCAAATTGTATACCGATATAAAGGGTATGAACCACAGATGTTTTCCTAGAATTTTAAGTGCTCTAAAAATCATAGTTTTTTTTTTTTTAAGAATTTCAAAGTGGAATATGAAAATTATTTTTTCACTTTGTTTATCGTTTAAGGACTCGTATCTAATTTTATATCTAACATTTGCTCCAAAACTGAATTTAATATGATTCTACAACTAATGCAGATAATTATTACAAAAGCATGTTTGGATTTGCAATGTTAAAAGTAAATTTATAGTCGTTTGAAGTTTGAAAACTGGCTTTTTTCGAAATTAACTTAAAAAATTATTTAAAAAAAAAACTATTGGGCCTGAGTCTTGTAATTAGGCCTCAATGTATAGCAGACGGCTCCACGGGTCCACGGTTTTCGTTTGTCCATCCATGTGCCGAACACCCTGTATATATTGTATACAAGATTGTTTTGTTTAAGGTAAGTATAAGATAATTCAGTCATTACTCTTGCTTATATTAATGTCTATCTTTTTGATAAACATATTTCTCAATTTGCTTTCAGCACGCTAACAAACTATCCAAGGAAGGCTATTTAATAATCCGGTCAGATGTGACCAGATCGCAGCAGCTCAACCTGGCCGATTGTCTGCAAAAACTCAGGAAAATGTTACGTGATGTGTCCGTCACAGAACGTGAACCCTCGCCTGAGACAGAGGAGAGAATCAGGCAGAGGTAAGTAAAAATAAAATGAGTGCTGATTGCCAGTTTTTGTCAATATACAGAATATTGACAAAAACGAAGAAGAAGTTAACTGCAATTTGCTGTCATCGAAACAACGCCCCTAGTGGCAAACATTGGTAACTAATTTGATGCCATACACATTGCAATTATTAACTTCCTCACGGCGAGTAGTGACAAAAACTGATAACAGTAATTATTAAAAAAGCTTCTAAAATTGCTTTACTTACATTAAAACAAATTTCAGTACTTTAAAGTATTCTTAATTTACAAGCAACATATTATTGTCTTTTAATTCACTGTGAATGCAACACAATGCTAATTGTTTTTATTAGGTCTTATGTTGTAAGTATTAGACTATGAAAGGCTTTTTTAAATATTATGTAACAGTATTCTAATAGTAATAAAACAAAATAAAAAATTTTTAGAAACCCCCGTCATTGTTAATCAGTAATCATGCTGATGATGATGAATTAACACAAAAAACAATAACGCACGAACGCACACACACACTCACACATCGGTCAAACATAGGTATTACACCACTTTGTTTTAGTCTGGGGTTTAAAAGGCCCTGTTATTTAATTTGTTTTACCAATAAACATTTCAAGAAACGTAAATGTATTATGCCAAACTCGTAGAATTTGACACATTTAAGAAATATATTGTTTCAACAGGCACCTGAAGGCTTCCCGTCTGCGTGTGGCCATGAAGCGTGAGGAAGCCCTGAAGCGCGCCCAGAGACGATCACCCACTGTCATAGACTTATGATTCTTTCCTTAAATTGGGCGCACGCACAAGTCACAATCATTGGTTTGTCCTGGTGCTAAGTTAAAGTAAATGAACATAGTGCCAATGAAGCCCAATGGATCGTGAATAATGTTAATTATTATCAAATTAATAAGGATGAATAAACTGTTAGCAAATAATGGAGATTCATGATTTTAACATTCCAACTACTAACAAGCACCAACTATTTAGTAGTCCGAGTCCAAAGTGCGGTCGCGGAGCACGTAGAATTTCGTACATATTCGTGCGCGAGTGAAAGAGGCGAAGCGATGAATCAATGTACGAAATTTTACGTGCTCCGCGACCGCACTTTAGTATGAACTGTGGAAGCAAAGTCATGATCACTAATACTTAAAAATTTAAAATTAATAAGCACTTACAGTTAAACCATGTTGCTAATTGCTCTCGGCAATTTTAGTTTTTGTGAAAAACGAAGGTTGCCGAAAAACATTGACGTCGTGGTCGTACGATACTTAGAATATGATTTTATATTATGATTATTGCATTACAAATATACTAAAATAAGTTTTGCCCGTGTGATTGCTTTTTGTACTGTATACAAAATGCATTGTGTCACTTTAAAAGCTCAAAGTGAATCTAGCATACAAATTTCAGATTAAGCCGGTCACATTAACCAATTAAAGTAAGCCATTTTGATATAGGTATGCAAGTTTCATTTACTTCTTAACGCGAATAGACTAATTAGAAGATTCATGCTTTTCTGTGAAAGTACTGTATTATTAAATGCATCGAGTATTTAAGAGCCTTCGATTTTAAAGAATAACTTTTCATTAATTGATAATAATAATCAATATTTTGCGCCCAATATAACTCTAAACTGTTTCATATGTTGAAAGTTAAAAGGTAGCTTAAGTAGATATATGTATCAAATGTTTTGTTCAATGAAAATAAAATATTATCATCTGTAAACAGAAGTTTTACTCTTAGTTTTATTATTTTAAATAATTATATTCTATAGTTATTCTTAAATAAAAAATAAATTTGCCATTGGTGTCCCACTGCTGGGCAAGGCCTCCCCTCTTAGCGTTTTCGGTATCAAGCTTCGGCTTGCCCGCAAATTCGTTTGCGTAGAACTAACAGAAACCTATTTTTTTAAACGGAACCCAAAGATAAAGTTGCTTATGTTATACTCAACTGGCCTGACCGAGCAGTTTTAGATGCCGATAACGCTATTTCTTAACAACTCCCGTTCGTTCGCTGTAATAGGTAATAATAGGTAAACATAATATCATGTTAGCGGTTTTTTGGCTGTCAGGTTGCCATAGCAACGACAATCACAACACCAACACACCGAAGGAGTCACTCCAGTTTTTATAATATCTAAGCTTTATTTATGTATTCACTTTATTAAAAGAATACAAATAATGTCGTACCGAGACCTCCGAAGTAAGTGCTTTTGTTATTCTCGATTCAGCTAGATTTGATCACTTCCAAATAACCGATAGGTTTAATAACTTTAATAACGTTATGTTTGAATTAACGATATAAATCTTAATTGATCCCTTGGACCATCGCAATGCCAGAGGAGTCACAAGAGTGCTAACCACCAACCCTTTTAGTTAACCATAACTTTTTGTCTAAGCCTGTAATTCCTCTGTGGAGAGTCTACTAGTACACCAGCCTGGCTCTCTAGTACGTATTCATTAGCCGTTTTCATATAATGTTTTATGTTAGCAACCTAAAACCTTATTTATGTACTCATTGCCCACAGACTCCACGTACACAACTCCTACACCAGTTTCGTGGGAAACTGATAACTGCTGGTGAAAGTTTATAGCTCTAACAAATAATAATAATACCCAAGACGTTCGCTAAGATCGTGTCATATTCTAACGCCAAGTTCGATTACATAGGGCTTCTCCATGCTATCTTAGTCCTTCGAACAACTTGAACCTTCCAGACTTCTCCGAGGCGATGCGTACTCTCGGCTACTCCACGCCGGTATCGCTGGACAGTTTCCGCGTGCCGAACTGGGCGGGCGTGGAGCGGGCGCTGCGCTGGCTGGCGGCGCGCGTCGACCCCGAGGCGCGCCTGCCCGGGGGCAGCAGCAGCATGGAGCAGAGAGTTGCGCTGGTCACGAGCGCCGTGGAGCTGTTTGTGAGTCGATGAAGAGGCTATGTTATTTTATACATAGGCTTTGTTTCAGAGATTCCGCGCACAAAACTGGACGGGCGGGAGCGAAATAAGTATGTAAGCTGAAATAACTTTTGCAGAGGTCGCGGTTGTTACTACCTGCTTGAATAGGATATTTTATGTGTAGGAGACTAGCGAGTTGATAAATCGGTCGAGCATACGATTCGCACCACTTTTATTTTTAAATAAATATTTGGTTCCCGCAGCACACGCGAGCCAACCTCAAGCTTAACGGCAAGCGACTGTACGGCGCGGACGGATGGGCGGTGCGCGAGCTGCTGAAGGTGGCCAGCCTGCTGCGCGCCGCCGTGGAGGCGCCGGCGGCGGACCGCGCCGCAGACGCCGAGCCGCCCGTGTATGACGTCAGCAACAGGGTCAGTGACGCCACGACAGGACAGCCACTACTGCAGGTGGCCGCGCTCCCGCAACAAGTCCAATGCTCTCTGGCCTTTGCTTGCATTGCTGGCCTTGCGTGTGTAAAGTTAGGCGCTTAACTGCCAACTTATATACCTATTTAGTGAATAAATTTATCAAAATAAATCTTTTATTTTATGAGTGTCGACTAAATTCGACTTACGATCGCGTTGTATTCCTACCTGTATTAATAGGTCTTTACCTATGAAATTGCCGTTCTGCAGTACTGGCCATTTCAAATCAAAATAATTTTTGTTTGGCTAAGAATTCTAATTTTAAATAAATTTTATTTTAAAAACATAGAATTCTTTTTCCAAAAGTAGTAATTTGTTTATTGATTAGTGTTACATTTTCATCGCATTTCAATCTTTTTCGTCATCATGGATACGTTAAAAATTCGAGTAATTATGGAATATGAGTACCGTCGTGGCAGCAACGCGGCACAAGCGGCAGGCAACATCAACGACGCTTACGGAGCTAACACTACAAACCAACGCACCACCTGTTATTGGTTTGCTCGCTTCTGTTCTGGAAATTTCGACCTGAAAGATGAACCTCGCGGTCGTCCGAAGACTTTGGTCGACAATGACGAATTAAAGGCGATTGTGGAAGCTGATGATACACAATCTACGGCTTAATTAGCAGCAGTGTTAGCGTCCAAACAATATTGGTCCATTTGCGTCAAGTTGCCAAGGTAAAAAAGCTTGACAAATGGGTGCCCCACGAACTCAATGATCGCCAGCGCGAAGTACGCGTCGAGACGTGCCTTGCACTGCTCAACAGACACACAAATGAAGGAATTTTGAACCGCATTGTTACCTGCGAAGAAAAATGGATTCTGTTTGATAACCGCAAGCGCTCAGCAAGTTGGTTGGATCCTGGTTCAGCACCTAAAGAATGCCCCAAACGAAAACTTACCCCTAGAAAAGTGATGGTTTTGGATGTGACCACTGTTTGGTGGTCTAGCGCCGGTGTGATTCATCACAGCTTCTTACCAAACGGGGTGAGCATTACTGCAGATGTGTACTGTGAAGAACTGAACACAATGATAGAGAAGCTGGCACATCTCCAACCAGCATTGGTCAATCGCTCGTCTCCGCTGCTCCTGCACGACAACGCGCGACCTACAGTACAAAATGCCTTTGAAGAATTTGTTGCCTCCCGTCCAGCTGATTTCTTTAAGAAGGGCATCAATAAACTGCCACTGCGTTGGCAAAGATGCATTGATTGCATGGGTGATTACTTCGATTAATACAAATAAAAAATACATGAAAAAAATTCGTTTACATTTTTTCATACAAAACGGCAATTTCATAGGTAAAGACCTAATATATTTTATATAAATATTAACGTTGAAATCGGTTAAAATGAAAGTGAATTTAATGTTGTCTTTTGTTGCCCTGGATCATTGTTCCATAGTAAAACACCCCATGTCCAATAGTTTTATAGTAAACTGTATGTATTACCTCCTCGTGAGAACCTGTAATTGGCTTTCTGTCACCTAGCTTGACGTCTATTGTAACTTAGTTATGCCGTTGGTTTTCCACTATGATAAAATAAATAAAGAAAATATTTAGTCCACGAGAAGATATGTAATTTTCAGATCGGCGAGATCAAGCAGGCGCGCGCGCTCGGCACGGACATAACCGCCAAGGGCGCGGTCCTCTACGAGCTGCTGGCCAGGGAGCCCGAGAACAAGGTTCACTACTTCAATATATTATTTATTGTATTTATTTGCAACAATTTATGCAACAAATGTACAGAGGCGGGCTCAGTACATTTGTGGTTTTTATATTCAATAAACGATCCCTGAAGTTGTTGTGTAGCCGCTACACAACAACTTCAGGGAAACTCCTTTTAGAGAACATATTTTTTATAGCAAATTAAATTTAGTTTACTGAAGTATTCTAATTTTATGTTGAATAATTATTAATATGACATCTACATTGATATGGTCATGGGCTAACTACTCATAACATTGTTGTAGGCTTATTGTTATTGTTTTTGTGATAAGTTGGATAAAGAAACACAGAATTATAATGAGTAAAGACATGTATAATATGCAGAAAATTTAACTTCAGTATATAATAACTAACAAATTATTGAAATGAAACCAACTAACATTTTATACATTTTAAATAAAAACATAACTTGTAACAAGCATAATGACATATGAAATACTAATGAGATTTATGTAATTGAGATTTTCCACTGACAATAGTTTGTAGTTGTGGACTAATTTTACTTGTACCAATTATTAAAAGAGATTTAAGATGCTCATCAGTTAATTTAGATCTGTAAACATTTTTTGTGTACTTCATTTTGGAGAAGGTCTTCTCACAAATAAGTAGTACCAAAAACAGAAAACAGCCCACGAGCAAATTTATGCAAATTATCAAATTGTGTCAGTGGAAGACCCTTATAAAATTCCAACAAAGATGAGTTTTGATATTTGTTCTTAATTATATCACTGCACTGTAGATCAATCATTTCCATTTGAAGTTCCGGGGCTAGGGTTTCAATGTCAGTATCAAAAGGATTCTGAGAAATCTTAATTTGATTCGCAATGGCATCAAAGTCCGAGAAACGAGTATCAAAATTTATTTTCAAAGCACTCAAAGTTTCGATTGCAAAATCGATAGGAAACTCAGTCTCAGTGGTGTGGCTGAATATTTCACATGTTTTAAAATGTGAAAAACATTTACTTCGTAGTTGTGATTGAAACAGTATCAATTTCTTCCGGAATGATTTGATATTAGTGTATAATTCAGGAAGATGCTGGTTTTCTCCTTGCAATCTCAAATTCAGTTCGTTCACATGTTTTGTCAAATCAACATAGAAAGCTAACTTCCACAGCCATGCCTTGTTTTGTAATTCAGTAAGAGGGCGATGCTTTTCATTCAAAAAAAAATCGATCACTGCTCGAAGTTCAAAAAAGCGCTGAAGGACTTTCTCACAACTAAGCCAACGTACGGCAGTATGATAAGGTAAGTCATTTTCTCCAATCTCTTCAATAAATTGTCGGAATTGTCGGTGATTCAGCCCAAAAGATCTGATAAAACTAACAGTTGATATGACTGGTTTCAGAACTTCAGACATATCCAAACATTTACCGCACAAAGACTGTTGATGAATGATACAATGTAAGACTAATGGTTTTGAACCACCGTCATTTTCTACAGCCTTTGACACAAGAGGGACCACTCCTTTATCTTTCCCACTCATGTTTTTGCCTCCATCAGTTGTAATACATTTCAAGTTTTTCCATCGAAGGTTCTTTTGATTAATGGCCATTTCAACTCCTTTAAAAATATCTGTACCAGTAGTTGTGCCATGAATACTATACATATCAAGAAGTTCTTCATGCACTTCATAACTTTTATCTACTCCTCGAATATAAATCAACACCTGAGCAGTATCTGACACATCCGTTGACTCATCCAAAGCCAAAGAAAACCACTCAACATGTCCATTTTTGTCGAACAGTTGAGAGGATATATTTTCAGCGATGTTTTCTACCCTTCGAGCCACAGTGTTTGCTGACATACTGACAGTTTTCAATAAATTTACATTTTCAGGGCACATTTCTTCGGCTACTGCAATTATGCATTCTTTGATCATTTCTCCATCGGTGAATGGTTTTCCACGTTTTGCAATTTCAAGAGCCACACGAAAGCTGGCACGAAATGCAGCCTCTTGTTCAGTTTTGAGTTTTGTAAATGAAGATTATTGCGATTTCAATCCGCGCTTCATAGCTTCGAATTTTTCTGTCCGCAAACTTCCTGTATATTTTGAGTAATTTTGAAAATGTTTTGTTTCATAATGACGTTTAATGTTATATTCCTTGAGAACGGCTATGCTTTCATTGCAAATCAAACATAGCGCCTTGTTACTGGACTCAATTACGAAATACTGAATGTTCCACTGATCTTCGAATTTTCTGCATTCACTATCAATTTTTCGCTTCTTTTCCATACTACTAAATCACACACAAAAGCAACAATGCAAATCAAAATACTGTTACAAAGATGTCTTAAACTTAAACACGCACAAAGACGTTTTACGGAGGTACGCACTATTTTATTTCAAAACAGTGTCATAGGAACTGACTTGTGGTTGCGCCACTAGCCTTCTTATATATTCCAATTACTGCCATCTAGAAGTGAGTGGGAGACACCAGAACTTTCTCGAACCAACGAGATTATTCTGTACGTGCTATTAGCGCCATCTGTTAGCGATAGAAGGTACTACCTATTTCCGCTTGTGTCCACCAGATGTCGTGTCACGTTACTCCTCATGGCTCGTACTCTACGACTAATCTAGAAATTACAGATAATGACAGGAAAATTAATAATATGCAGTGTTGCCGCTTTGCGGACTTTAGTCCGATTTCCAGCCTTTTTTAAACGTTGCGTACTTTTTCGGACTTTTTTTTTCATCAGTGGACTATTTCACTTTTTACCACCGGCAATGATAATATGGTTTTGGCCCTTTGGAACTTACTGGAGTAATCAGTATGGCCCTAAGGCTGGAAAGCTTGGAGACCCCTGGTGTAGCGTGAGTCAAACGTGTAACGGAGGCGTTTGACGCTGGTTTAACGTTTACGTGAATACCGGTTTGGGAGTTTGAGCGTATCGGGACTTGATTGTAATTGTATTGTTGCAGGTTTTATTTAGCAGAATTGACCATCAGGCTTACGTCTTGGATTAGGTTACTTATTCCTTACCCTTTGACTTTTAATAACATAATTTGTTCTTCCTGCCTACATAATCCGAACAAAGTAAATCTTGCCATACAGCGTTTTCGCCCTCTTAAACAGGGGGCAGGGCAGGGTTCTTTTTATATTTGACAATCTTAAAGCACTAATTAGACATTGATTGACATTTACATTTTCCGTAACCATTCGGTCACCTGGACCATCTTATGCGAATAGGAAGTGAGTTAGGTTCCGATAAGATGGTCCTGGGAGGTGATGCAAACGCAAAAAGCCCGTGGTGGGGTGGCGATTGGGAAGACCCGCGAGGGAGGGAAGTGTCTGCTGTACTGGAAGCAATGGGTATGCATATACTTAACACCGGGGACATCCCGACATTCGATACGGTCAGAGGGGGAAAAGGTACTCCAGTTTCGTGGATGTGACAGCGTGCTCCGACGATCTGTTGAACCGAGTGGGCGACTGGAGAGTAGAGGAGAGTCTCACGAGCTCGGACCACAACGGCATATCCTTCGGCATCAGGCAACAGAAATCCACAGGCACAAATATAATACGAACCACACGCATATTTAACACACAGAAGGCAAAGTGGACTCAGTTTCGTGAGAAACTGACCCAGCTGATGTCAGACAGACAATTAACTGTACAAGACATGTACATAATACACAGCATACAACAAATAGAGGATACAATAGACAGATACACACAAGCGATTACACAGACATGCAGAAACACAATGCTGACTAAAAAACACACACAAAAATTCACCTTGTCGTGGTGGAATGATGAGCTCGCGCAGATGAAGAAGCAGGTTGCCACGAGGAGACGCAGGATCCGGAACGCAGCACCTGATCGCAGAGACCGCGTCGTTGGGTTGTACCTGGAGCAAAAGGAGAAGTATGAAAAGGCAGTAAAGGATGCGCAAGTTGAGAGTTGGTAGGAGTTTTGCCGGAAGCAGGATAGGGAGCGGGTCTGGGAGGGCATCTACAGGGTGTTGAGCAGAGCCACAGGGAGGGAGGAGGATCTGCCCCTTACGAGGGACGGTGAAACCCTCGACGCCCGAAACTCTGCGGAATGGCTGGATGGCGGAGACCTACCCCGAGGACCAGGAAAGTGATGAAAGTGAGGAACATCGGCGGACGCGGCAGCGGGCGGAGTCCTTGGATACCGAACCGCCGGCGGGTCCGGACGACCCTCCCTTCATCATGGAGGAGTTGAAGAGAGCCGTAAGGTCCCCCAACCCCAAAAAGGCCCCCGGGGCGGACGGACTCACGTCTGACATTTGCCAACACGCTGTAGAATGTGACCCGGAATGGTTCCTTGCTCTGCTGAACAGGTGCCTCACTGTCGCCTGCTTTCCCAAACAGTGGAAGCAGGTGACCGTGGTGGTGCTAAGGAAGCCGGGCAATGAATCATATCGGGTACCAAAAGCCTATCGACCGATCGGCCTCTTGCCTGTTCTCGGCAAAACTCACCCGGCCCGACTCAGGTTCTACCTGCTGCCCAAGATTAGCCCTAACCAATATGGCTTCATGCCCCAAAGGAGCACCGAAGACGCCCTCTTTAGGTTGGTGAACCACATCAGAAAGCAGAGGGAGGAGAAGAAAATTTCTGTTGTGGTTTCGCTGGACATAGAGGGCGCCTTCGACAGTGCTTAGTGGCCAGCCATAAAGGTTAGATTAGCTGAGGTTGGGTGTCCGGGGAACCTGGGGCGGGTGATCAGCAGGTACCTGAGTGAAAGAAGAGTGAGCGTAAGATATGCAGGTATGGAAGTGAGCAGGGAGACCGACAAGGGGTGCGTGCAGGGATCCATAGGTGGACCGATCCTGTGGGACCTCTTGTTGGACCCCTGCTATGGATGTTAGATGAGATGAATGTGTTTAACCAGGCTTACGCGGACGACATCGTCTTGGTTCTTGAGGGAGACACGGCTCTTGAAATTGAGCGAAAAGCCAATAGAGTCCTGGACAAAATTAGGAAATGGGGGGAACTGAACAAGCTGAATTTCGCCCCCCACAAAACATGCGCATTACTGTCCACGCGGAGGCTGAAATACGACTTGCCGCGACTCGTTATGGGGGATGTTGACTTCCAATACTACGATAAAATAAAGTTACTGGGCTTAACGATTGACAGCGGCCTCACATTTAACGCCCACGTCAGCAATATATGCAAAAAGGCTATAGCGAGATATAAGCAGCTAGCCAAAGCTGCTAGAGTAGGATGTGGGCTTAACCCCCAGATAGTTAAGATGATATATATAGCCGTAATAGAGTCGACTATTTTGTATGCATCAGCAGCGTGGGCACCCACCGTGGAAAAGATGGGGGTCCAAAAAAGGCTCAACTCCGTTCAACGGGGTTTTGCCCACAAGATCTGCAGAGCATATCGAACTGTCTCCCTGAACTCTGCAATGCTGCTGGCTGGGATACTCCCTCTTGACCTCAAAATACTCAAAGCATCGAGGCTTTATGAGATCAAGAAGGGAGTACCACACCCGGTGTTGAGGGACAGGGAGGTGGAGCAAATGGCTCCAGCGATTGAGGACCCACATCTGGCAGAGCAGGTAGAGTTGAGGTTCGGGTTGGTGGACGAGGACTAATATGTAGACGTGGTTAACAGCCACGTCCATAGGGTCTATACGGACGGCAGCAAGATTGAGGGTCGAGTCGGAGCCGCACTCTCCGTATGGAGGGGTGAGGCCGAGACGAAGGCCGTCAAGCTTGCATTGCCGTCGTATTGTACCGTCTACCAAGCCGAGCTTCTAGCGCTCCAGAGAGCAGTAAGTATAGCCTGCAAGAGCGGAATGGTGAAGGTCGGTATCCTTAGCGATTCCAGATCGGCTCTCCATGCAGTCACTCTTAGTTCCCCTCTTCCCCTGGCAGTGCAAACTAGGGCGGCCCTCCGAAAAGCTGCATCGCAGAGGCGGGAGGTCTCCCTGTTTTGGATTAAGGCACACGCAGGGTTGAGAGGGAATGAGAGGGTTGACGAATTAGCCAAGGATGCCGCGCTGCGATTGAAAAGGAAACCTGACTACGATCTGTGTCCTGTTTCTTTCGTCAAGCGTATCTTAAGAGAGGATACGGTTGAGGAATGGGACAGGAGATACGAAGTGGGAGGGACGGCCGGAGTTACGAAGCTATTTTTCCCAAGCGCTGCTGCTGCACACAAAATAGTCAAGAAAATAGACATAACACACAACACTACACAGATACTGACTGGTCACGGCGGGTTCGCCTTCTACTTGAACAGATTCAAGTTGAAGGAGGATCCGTCGTGCTCATGTCAGCCAGGAGTTGAGGAGACGGTCCCTCACCTGTTACTCGAGTGCCCAATTTTTGCTAGCAATAGATATGATATTGAGCAAAAATTGGGCACATCGATGACGGGTGAGAACCTGCCTGCCATCCTGGGGGAAAAAAAGAGGGAAATATTGCTCTCTTATTGCAAGAAAATTACTGTGTATGTAAATAGAAGGAACTGTGATAAACCGGTGTGATATTAGTGTAGGCTCTAGATGTAGGATTTAAACTGTGATAGTAGGGTTAAGTTGAATGTGTGTGCCGTAGTTTTATCTTTTTAGTATATTTTTATTAATGACATATTGAATTGCATTATTTCAGTGGATTTTATTAGATTTTATTGTATTTTATTGAATTTTTATTGGATTTTATCGTATTTTATTGAATTTATTGGAATTTTATTGGTTTTTAAACATATGCTCTTTATACCTTTGACTTTTTATACTGTACAAGGGCTGCACTAAAAGTATCGGGAATGGAATATTTCCACTGTTCCTGTCATATTTTTAGTGTACATAGGCTGGGGTCTTCAAATTAAATACTGGATGTGCTGAATCACTTTATTTGCACAACTAGTTAGGTAGGCGGTGGGCAGACGACTAACTCTCGCAGGAGTTAATTCGCCACGCCACGAATATAGCTGACTTTACATTATGCAATTTCCGAGAATTATAACACAGACTACATGGTGTATGTAGTGTGTAAAAAAAAAAAAAATGATTTACATAATTGACAAATAACAAAAAAAAATGAACTTAGCAAACGTTAACATTTGGGAGCTTATGTTGTGACAAAACACTTAAATCTGTACCCTGATTACAATTTAATTCCTTCCTTAACATCTTCCTTGCACGTGAAACACAAACTTTATATATTAGAATAGCACAAAACACAAAAAGGATGACTGCCATAACAGTCACCGTGATGCTCAACACTTCCAATTTAAAATTAGTATTAGATGCTGTTGCGTGGTTCGCTCCGTTTTGAGCGATAACAATCTCTTCATCTTTCTTTTCAATCGAATATGTCTTTCCCATTTTGTTAAATTATAAAATTTTAACGTTTGATGCTGTAGAACTGACTTAAACTGATAACTTAAAAATTTGTGAATTGAGCTGATAATCAAATTTATATATTATTATATATAACTAACTTGTTGAGTTGAGATTGGAAATAAAGTGAATGCAAATATTTCTAACTTAACGTCTTATAACAATTAATATGTGCTGAGATGACATTACGCAACCTTCGCGTGCCTACTTGCTAACAAAAATGCCAATGCACCATTAACCTAGTTATCATCCAAGAATCTTACAGGTCTTTTAATTTTTCTGCCACTACGTGATTTCTGTAAAGGCGTATACACATTAGCCTCACTATGCTGATCTAATCTACTGTCATGTCTAACTTCATTTTCTTCTAAAATATACGCGGGCTTAAGTCTATCAATCGACACATTACGTTCTCTATTATCAATTAATATTTTAAAAACTTTACTATTTCTTTCTAAAACTTTATATGGTCCGCTGTACGGAGGCGTTAGCGGTCTCCGTACCGCGTCCACTCTTAGAAAAACATGCGAACAGGAATTTAGATCAGCATGCACAAAAGTACTATTACTATTTTTACATGCCCTTTTTATGGGCTTAATTTTTTTCAAAGTGTCTCTTAAATTACTTATAAATGAATGTGGGTTATCAATTTTCATACTTTTATCTGAACAAAATTCTCCCGGCAACCTTAAACAATGTCCCAGAGCAAATTCCGCCGCGCTAATATTATCGTTGTCCGCTTGACAAGCAGCTCTCAATCCTAACATGACCGTAGGTAGTTCTACTAACCATGATAGATTATTATTCAATCTAGCCACCAGAGCCGACTTCAAAGACCTATGCCACCTTTCTATCTTACCGTTACACTGTGGGTGGTATGGGGTAGTTCTCGTTTTTTGGATACCTAATAATTTCATTAAATCTGTGAATAATTCGCTTTCGAACTGTCTACCTTGATCGGTGGTAATAATTTTAGGACAACCGAAACGACAAATCCATCCTTCATAAACTGCTCTAGCTACCGACTCTGCGGTCATGTCCTTCACAGGGCAAATCTCAGGCCATCGTGTTAATCTATCGATCATAGTGACGCAGTAACGGAAACCGTGCTCAGTTTCCGGTAAAGGTCCTATCAAATCAACGTGCAAATGTTCGTAACGCTCGCTATGGTTAAAATCGCTAAGTTTCGAAACTGTGTGCCGAATAACCTTACTTCTCTGACACCTCACGCACGTTTTGGCCCAGGTCCCTACGTCCTTATTCATACCTGGCCAAAAAACTTTTTTACTAATTAATGCACGCGATGCTCTAACTCCAGGATGAGAAACGTCATGAAATTTATGAAAAATACTTTTCCTAAACTGCGATGGTATATACGGCCTAATATTCTGAGCTGATGTTTCACAATATATTTTAATATCATCATTATTATCGAGCGCTAACTGTTTCCATTGCAATTTATCATTCGTTTTCATTAAATCCGCGAGCTCAGCGTCTGTCGCCTGTGCTCTCGCAACCTCCACGTATTCGCTTGAACTAGGGCATATGATACTCTCTATTCTCGATAAATCGTCGGCCACCTGATTTTCAGTGCCTTGTATATGTTGTATGTCGCTTGTAAATTCGCTAATATACAACAATTGACGCGCTCGCCTAGGTAACTCTTTATTAGAACTTATTTTACTTAAAGCAAAAGTGAGCGGCTTATGATCCGTGTAAACTGTTAAATTTCTACCTTCGATTAAATCTCTAAAATAAACTATTCCCGAATAAATCGCTAAAAGCTCCTTGTCGTACGTGGAGTACTTCTTTTGCGGTTCTGATAACCTTTTTGAAAAATATCCTAAAGGTTTCCAAGAATTGCCTTCCCACTGATTTAACACTGCCCCTATACTAAAGTCTGACGCGTCAGTCATTAACCCTAATTTAGCATTAGATATCGGATGCGAAATAGTGACGGCATTTTTCAAATTTTCTTTACACACTTCAAATGCACCATTCGCCTCGTCTGTCCAATCTATACGCGTCTTATCTCGTTTTTTAGCCCCGTGTAAATACCTATCTAAAACTCCCTGAACTCGAGCAGCGTTAGGAATATGATTTCTGTAAAAATTTAACATGTCCAAAAATCTACGTAATTGTTCTATTGTCTCCGGTTTCGGATATGACTCGATAGCTTTAACTTTTTCCGGCATCGGACTTATACCTTTTTCTGAAACTAAATAGCTTAAAAATTCTATAGCCGACTGTCCAAAAACACATTTACTTAAATTAATAGACATTTTATATTTACTCAATCTTTCAAATACTAATCGCAAATGTTCTCTATGTATATCGGGGTTATCCGATCCCACGATGACGTCATCTATGTACCCGAACACGACTGACTGACCTTTGCCCCCTGTACAGTCGCCGCCATAATTCAATCGTTCTATGCCTGATAAGACTGTATTATTGATAAATCTTTGAAATGTTTGTGCCGCGTTACGCAGGCCAAACGTCATTCTTGGAAATTCAAAAAGGCCAAATGGCGTAATAATAGCTGTTTTTTTAATGTCATCTGGATTAATACCTATAAAATGATAAGCTCTACAAATATCTAATTTTGAAAAAAATTTCTTATTATGTAACCCATACGTAAAATCTTGTACTCTAGGTATCGGATAACGATCTGGCTTTGTAATTGCGTTTAACATCCTATAGTCCCCACAGGGTCGAATACCGCCATCCTTCTTAGGTACAATATGTAAAGGACTGGCCCACTCACTATTTGAAGGTCTACATATTCCTAGTTCTTGCATCAACTGAAATTCTTTTTTAACCCTATCGTACCTGTCGGCCGTTAACCTCCTGGCACGCGCGTGGACAGGTGGTCCAGTAGTCTCTATGTGATGATAAACGGAATGCTCTGGGACGTCCTTGAAGGTTGGCGGTCGCGTGATGTCCTGAAATTGTTCCAGTAAATCCGCGTAAGGATGGTTGCTATTTATGCTTTTAATAGTGCCGACAAAATTTGTACTTTTAATTCCACAGACCCTTAGGGTGGTCACCGTATCAATTAACTTATTATTATACAGATCTACATTTAATTTAAAATTCTTCAAAAAATCGGCACCTATTATCGGCTGTTTTACATCACATACGACAAAAGGCCATTTAAATGACCGTCTTAGGCCTAACGATAACTCTAAATTACATATTCCATAACATTTAATTTCGCTGTCATTAGCAGCATACAACTTTAGATCGATTTTTTTGATAGGCTTTCTAACACACCACTTTGGAATTACGGAAATGTTAGCGCCTGTGTCGATCAGAAAACTATATTTCGTTACATTATCTCTAATCAATAAACGATGGCTTTTGGTTACCTGACCTTGAGTACATCCGTCCACCGAGCCCGCATGTACCCCATCTAGTTTTCCGGCTGCTTGGCTCGCCACGCACAGGGTTGCTCGCAGCGGCTAGCCCTCGATCTGTACCGAAAGTGAAAACGGCACAGCCAGTCCGGGTCCCCAGGTACTCTCCGCGGCCGCGATGTCGATCTTCTCCTGAAGTCGGTCGGTCTGTAGTTGCTCCTCGAGCGCCCGCGACCCCTTAGTTCGGCGCGGAGCGCTGCAACCTCCAGCTCCAATCTGCTCAACTGCTCGTCCGACTGTCCATCTGCTGCCTTCTTGCATGACACGGCTGCCACATCTCCGACGTTGGTGTATTCAGTAATCTTGTCTGCCATGGCCGCCAGCTTGTCCAGAGACTGATCTTCACAAACCGCCATGACTGCTCGAACTGATGACGACATCTTCGACAACCACAGGCTCTTGAGTGTGTTGTCCGCAATTTGTGCGCTGCGCCCCAGATCTTTCATGCGCCTTAAAAACTGGGAGGGTCTTTACGAACCCAACTCCAGCTCCGACACCAACTTCTGCATTTGTCTTTCGGCACTCTCTTCATAAACCTGCAGCAGTCTCTCCTTAAGCGCCGTATACTTGTCCTGGGCGGGCGGTAACATCACGAGGTCGCTGACCTGCTGAATGGCCTCTTTTCCGAGTTTCGATATGACCAGGTTGAATTTGGTCTCTTCACCCTGCTTCTGTGGGGCCATCACAGCCTCGAACTGCGCGAACCATAACCTTGGTAAGTCTGTCCACAATTCCGGTAGCTTGGTGGACACGCTTATAGATGCCAACGCCGCGCCTGACGCCTCTTCCTTGCAACCCGTGTCTGATGCCTTGTTCATTTTTCTCGAACGAAATTGAGCCGATGAGTCGACGAGTCAATGACAGCTCATTGACTCGTCGACTCATCGGCTCAATTTCGTCTGCCGCTGTACTCGCCACGTGCCACGGCGTGTTCTTCTATTACGTCACGCTAACTTCCTGTCGACGCGTGGAATTCGATCTCGAACAAAAATTTAGCCCACAGCCAATGTCACTATTTACGCCGATTCCCTTCACTACAAACTTTCTTCGAGAGTTCTTCGTCGGGGTCACCAGTTTAGTGTACATAGGCTGGGGTCTTCAAATTAAATACTGGATGTGCTGAATCACTTTATTTGCACAACTAGTTAGGTAGGCGGTGGGCAGACGACTAACTCTCGCAGGAGTTAATTCGCCACGCCACGAATATAGCTGACTTTACATTATGCAATTTCCGAGAATTATAACACACACTACATATTAAAATCTTTTGAATTTAAAACTCCATGGTGTCAATAATCGAATACCGTTTATTTATTTAAAAAAAGATTCTCGGTCTTGTCACAAGGTCTTGTCAAACTTGTTTAGTCGTTGAGAAAATGGAATTGACTCGAGAAAATTCTAGAGCGATGATTTATTATGACTTTCGAAGTAGTTTAACACAAAAACAGTGTGTTGACCGGATGATTTCTTTCATTTGTTGATGAAGCCCCATCCAAAACCACAATTTATCGCTGGTTTGCTGAATTTCAACGTGGACGTGTCAAGTTCAGTGATGATCCCCGTCAAGGTCGTCAAAAAACTGCAGTCACCCAAGAAAACGTTGATGCTGTGCGTAAGCTGATTGAGGAAGATCGACATGTGACATACCACGAAATTCAGGCAACTTTAGACATTGGCATGAGTCAAATACAAATAATCTTGCATGAACAATTAGGTGTAAAAAAGTTGTTTTCCCGATGGATACCGCATTTGCTCTGTGAAGAGCAAAAAGCGGCTCGCGTTACTTGGTGCGTCAGAACTCTCGAAAGATTCCACGCAGGATCCTCAAATGCTGTATACAACATCGTATCAGGTGACGAATCCTGGATATACGCGTACGAACCCGAAACAAAATACCAGTCACGAGTTTGGGTGTTCGGAAATGAGTTAAAGCCAACAAAAATTGTTCGTTCACGGAGTGTTGCAAAAAAAATGGTGGCCACGTTTGTCTCCAAAACCGGCCATGTTGCGACTATTCCTCTTGAGGGACAAAGAACGGTTAATGCAGAATGGTATGCTAACATTTGTTTGCCACAGGTCGTTTCTGAACTCCGTAAAGAGAACTGCAACCGCCGCATCATCCTCCATCACGACAATGCGAGTTCTCACACCGCGCACAGAACAAAAGAGTTTTTAGAGCAAGAAATCATAGAATTATTAGACCATCCGCCGTACAGCCCCGACCTAAGCCCTAATGATTTCTATACTTTCCCTAAAATAAAGAATAAATTGCGTGGTCAGAGATTTTCATCACCTGAAGAAGCTGTGGACGCCTACAAAACGGCCATTTTGGAGACCCCAACTTCCGAATGGAATGGTTGCTTCAATGATTGGTTCCATCGTATGGAAAAATGTGTCAAATTTCGCGGAGAATACTTCGAAAAGCAGTAAATACATTTTTAAACAGTAATGTTGTGTCACTTCCTTGATTCCCGAAATTTTCAGTGCCACCTTTGTAAATAACTGACATGTACCTAGTACTTCACATTATGACCCTTGAATTACTATTGTAAAAAATATATACAAAAGAATGTATGTAATGTTAGAAATAAGGACGAAAACAAGAACCATTGTAAGAAATTAATCATGAAAAGAAAAGAAAGAATACTGTAAAAAGTTAGATGTAAGACCATTAAAAAAGAAACAGAAAAAGAATTAAAAAGATCAAAGAGATTAAAAAAGAAACTAACAAGCCCTGACACTGTTAGGGAAAAAAAAACCATTCGGTCGCCCTGCCCCGGGGCAGTTTTAGATGCCGAAAACGTTACTAGTTTTCATCCACGACGGAACGGAGGTGTATGCGTTTGGGTTGAGAGATTGTGTGTTTGTGTGTTTTCGTTTATTAATAAGCGATCAGAGTCTATGTACGCTAATAATGATGTATGCGTATGTGTACTCTTGCAGGAGCACCGCGACGCAGCGCTCTCGCGGCCGCTCGACATGTCCGCTCTGGAAGCCGCGCTGAGCAGCGCTCGCTCGGTGCTGGCCGAGCGGGTGGAGGAGGCGCGCGGGGGCGCGGCGGCGGCGCGGGGCGGCGCAGCGGCGCTCGACGGCAAGATCGAGCGGCGCCGCGCCGAGCTGCAGCGGGCGGAGAAGAGACTGCATACCGTGCAGAAGATCAAGTGAGTCACACCGTGAAGGTGGTCTTAAAGAGCTGATGATGAACACTCGATCATGACAGCTTTCAAACAAAAAAAAATTCTATTATAAATAGGTTCATCGGATTGGAAGCTAAGCTACAATGCCACACTCACACACACATGCACATGCACACATTTCTTGTCGGGAGTTAAAAAACCGAATTGTTACAAAATCGGGGGATACTTTTTGATGGCGCTGCTATGTAGCAGTCACTTTTAGTTATTTGTTAATTAATAAAATAAGGGTTTTAATTAACTGTTAATAATATTATATAATAAATCTTTCATTTGGATCAAAATATTTATTACGCTAATTGAGAATTGAGCTCTGTAGTAGTGTTGGTATAATTAGCATTCGCAATAATAATTAATTGCTAAATGCCCATTAGCAATCATTAAATTAATCTTAGTTGCTAAAAAAAAACGATTACTAAAATTATCGTGCGCACCAATCGTCTGCGTTCATGAAAAAATTATGTGACCGCGCTGCTTCGCACCGCGGCGCTAACTGGCTATCGTACTTTAAACTATTGCTATTTGCTAATGCTAAAATCATTCGATGCGAAATAATTTGCCGCGATGTTTAACGAATTAATACGAGCGAGTGAGAAGAGAAAATACATTACCGGCACGGCCGTCTAATTTTTTCAAAATAAAGTTAATTGCATGCGTTTAGGGTCCATTATTCAATAGCTGTTTTTTTTATTAATGTTTTCGTATTTTGTCGTTTAGGTCGTAGGTCAGTTTTTTTAGTCAGGTGAAATAATTGCGTTTTATGCGCGATTAACATCGATCGTGTGATCAAATCAACCTACTTTAATTTGAAACTGTGTGTGTGTATTTGTGTAAATATAGATTATATTTTAGTGCATAAAGATATAAAATTTGATTTTAACGTGTTAAGAAATAATATAATATGCTTTGCAATTTGCATCTTACTTTAGCGCAGACCGGAAATCGCTAATCTTAAAAAAAAATGTATGTTAATACTTAATAGGCGACGCGACGTAATTAAAAAACATTAGCATTTCACAAAACACAGCTATTTATGATCATTAAAAATCGATTTTAGCAAATAGCATAGCAATAGCACGTAGCATGCTAAGACATGAAAATTAGCATGCTAATGAAATTAATGAAATATAGCATTAATTTCCATTACTAGTCTGTAGTGCATGAATCGTGCTGTAGGAGAAAGCGCCGTATTTTTGAGAACATAAGGCTGTGTATTCCCGTATATTATGGAGGGTAGAGCAAAGGAGGACTATACAGTTCCAAAACTAGTTTAAATAACTAAACTCATCTAACTTCACTCCATCTCTTATTGCTAACTTCATATCACACCCTCTTCTGACTAGCGCCATTATGGCCAGTATTGGAACTATTATTTAACTACTTTTGTCGGACACTTTTTAGCTTTTTTGCCTTTTGCCTGAGAGATTGTCATCCCTTCCTCTACCCTCTATACCGTATATACTCATCATTGGAGCAGATCACTGCCGGCCGCGTTATGTTGGCAGACGTAGACATATTTACATGTGCGTGTCCCAGGCCGGCGTACCAGGGCGAGCTGCGGGCGCTGCAGGAGGAGGTGGCGGCGCTGTGGGAGCGCTACGTGCTGCGCTACCGCTGCGTCGAGGCGCTCAAGCACCAGCTGAGCCTGCTGGAGGCGCGCCAGGCCGAGGTCACTTCATTGGACTTGTACTTCTGTTGAGGGCGTCACAGACGGCGAAGATACTAATAATTTATCTTAAGATAAATATAAGCCTGGATATATGTCATATTAAAGTACGTAATATGGAAGTATATACTTAGTATCTTTGCCGTCTCTAATAGTTTATAATAATAATAATAGCTCCCAACACCGATTTCGGGACGGTGGCCGGTTTCATTGAAACCAGGCCACTCACACACACTGTTAAATAACTCCAGCTACGCTGGAGTTATTTAACTGTGTGTGGGCATTACACAAGAGCACTCTCTCTTCCTTTACTCTCGAACCCAGTGGGACGGACAGACCGACACGAATGGCGAGAGATCAGGTGCAGGTCCGTCTTTTGAAATGCCCATCCGACGCATGGATCATCTTTCCTGTCATACAATCAGGTGATCAGCCTGCATTGTCGTAACCAAACTTGGAAACAACATTTTTTGTTGTTCCAATGCGGGAATCGAACTCACGACCTCCGAGTTGAGAGTCGAGCTTTAAACTACTAGACCACGGAGGCTGTTCATACAAACTGTATAGCTAGCGTTTTTTGTCTTAACATAAAATATTTTAATATCTTCACCGTCTGTGATACCCCTTAACACGAGGAAATTAAATCCTTGATAGCAACAGTCTACAGCAAAATTACCTCTTACATAAAAGTTTGCTAGAATGATAGTTTTTCACTCGCTTACAAATTTTTTATACAAATTAATGATTTTGGCAGTTCTTGTATGTAATATTGCTGTCTCTGTCTGTCAAGTGACATTTCCAACGTTTCAGACAAAGGCAGCGGCTTTGATTAGCTTATCCGTTGTGTAAATATTTTCATTCGTAAGGGGGATTATGTTTACAGGCGGCGGACGAGCAGCAGGCGGCCATCCTGCAGCTGATACACAAATACGAAGCCGAGGACGTGCTCGGGAAACTCAGCGACTCTGGTATGCGCTCTCTCATACCGGAGAGATATGTTTTATCATAATACTAGCTTTAGCCTCCGGCACCGCACGCGTAAATACAATATGCCACGGTAACACTATACTTTTTTGGGACGAAATGTAGCCTATGTGTTAATTCAGAGACAAAATTACTACCATACCAAATATCGTACAAAGTCGCTCGCTAAATTAACTATAAGTACCTATTTATTATTTGAACAATTGTATATTATTTGTACAGCATATAGAATATATTTATTATGTAAGTATTGTTTAACTTTTTAGATTTTTCGTATTACCCTGCTTATTTAGCTATTGTACCTCTCCTGTGCTGCAGCCTGCAGCGTTGCCTGGAAGAGATCGCTTACAGCGACAAGGCCGCCCGCCCACATTTAGATTATAAGTTTAGTTTTAGTCTACTGATTGCAGTGGCGTGCACAGTATTATGACACTGGGTATGCGGCGAAGTACTCGGTCACATAAACTTTTTCGTTTATAGATTCTTAGCATAGCTACAGCCAAGCGACGGATCTCTAAGTCGAAACCATGCCAACAGAGCAAGTCTTAGATGTACTACTATTCATGTACATCTTCTACGGCAACGCAGACAAAACAGCGATCGATCGTCGCGGCGGAAGAAATTCTAATAAGTAAAATAATAAGCATATTTTAAAATATTATAACTACTCACCAGTCAGTCAGCTTCAATTTTCACATATTCAAGGTTCCGGTTACTTGAGATTACTATATCCCGATGTAAATTACTAAATAATATGCAAGGAAAACAATATAATTTAATCGTGTGTACACAACCACACAGCCAGTTATACGTTTCATAACTTTTAACATGTAATTTTCGAGTTACATTATTTTTTTGCTGGTTTAATTGTTGTAACTCGGGTACACACCTACCTTTAGACAGAATTTGAATCTTTTCACTGAATGACAATTGTGAGAACTTGTTATTTAAATTTTTAATAAACACACATTTTCAACACAAACCTCACAATCAAAATCAAAATCACAAGAAAAAAAATCAACAAACGCGCTAGTAAAAGCAAATCACTACAATTATTATACAAACTCAGTAATAAACTGTTAAATGTACACACTTTTAAATGTTAAAATGAAAAATCTTTTAAGAAAACTATAAATAAACTGGAGCGATTAAATTGTAAACAATGCTTATCACATGAAATATGCAATATGGCCCCCGCGAAACACAAAACGTTTCTTCTATTTAAACAAATAAAACCTTACTAAACAAAAATGCATAATGTGCATACGTGATTTATTAGATTTCCGTCTATTATTTTTACTCGGATTATAGGCAACGAATAATTTCCTACAAGCCAGTTAGGCGGTTTTCGGAAGCGATCGGATAGCCGAGATCGGAGAGCCTGCCGCGGGACTTACGCTATATAATCATGTCGATATTCATGGGTGTGTGCGTTTGCGAAGTATGAAAATTACACATACATGCGATGATATGTCCTGCAGAACGCAACGGCATGAGATGAGTTGCTATTTATAAAATATTAGGCGTTTTTAAGTTATTATATTTTTTAAATTAATTAATTTACTATTAATTAAAGTCATCTAAAACGTACGAACGTTTTATGAAAATATCTGTGAATGACAAGTAAAGCACTGCATTTCTGCCTACAAGGAGCGCACGCCCCTGACTGATTGTATTCTTTAATGTGAGCAATAAAGAGTTTATCTATCTATCTATCTAACATCCATATCAGTTCGGTAGTTTTTGCGTGAAAGAGCCACAAACGTCAATCCATCCATCCTCACAAACTTTCACATTTATAATAGATGATGTATTCGGATGTATCGGTACTGGGTAACGGGTGCACCATCTAGTACCGAGTAACGAAACATTAGACACGAATATATTTCGTTTCTCGCATTTTTCATAGTATGGGTACATTGGGTACCCACACTGATTCCATCACCCAGTTCACTTGTATATCTACACTTTACCTATTAAATCAAACTAAATTTAACTTAAACACAAGTCTGGTTCAAAATAAGGAAAAGTGAAAAAAATGCACCTTACGCAGCTTATACCAAGCTAATATATAAGCATGTTCTCTACAAATTACGAATGTTGCGACCCCGCGACCCCGCGACCCGCTACAGCATACTATACGCGTTCGCAATACGACTTGATTCGTTGCTCTAGCCTCTAACATAACATAGCATGTTATGAGGCATCAGAAGTAATTTTTACACGTCTAGTAGGATGTGATGTCATGATGGGGGCATGTGATGAAGGTAATGTCTCGAATTTTGTGATTTGCTAGTTCTAGATGTAGTTGACTATTTTTTATTTATACGCCATGTCGCCATGATGTGTATCGTTTCTAATGAAAGTAATCTGCCATTCCAGACGATGAGGAGTCGAGCGAGGAGAGCAAGGAGGTGGCCAGGCCGCGTCCTGCTACTCGACCCGAGACCAGGCTGCGGATCAAGACTGCAGGTATGTTGGCCTGAGGCTTATCAATATAAATATTACTAACGTAAAAAAATCGTCATTTAATAGACTTACGCCGCGCGGGCCAAGAATACATAACCTCGGGTCGTGGTATGGCATAATTGACAATATAAATACATAATACAACACGTGATAAAGTGTAGTCTAAGTATATAATAATAATAATATGTATGTCAATCTGTAAGGTATTAAATAAACGCCCGAAATAAACGTTATTTAAATTAATTTTTTAATAGGCAGTAAAAAAGATTTGCCTGGCGCGACATTTGAAGTAATGTTTCTAGAATGATTATTTATTTCGGTGTCAACCCTAGGATTGCCACAGGGGCAACGACACTCTGTACAAACGGCAGCTCGAGCACCGGCGAGTGTCAGCTATGTTCCCGTAAGCCTAAGGTTGACACTGCAATTATTTCAAACGTCGCGCCAAATAAATGTATAATAAATATTATAATATCTATGATACATCAACTCGAGCTGTCATTTGTAGAGAGTGTCGCTCCTGTGCCTGAGATTTCTTATACTTAGACACTTTACAACAATACAAACGCGCATTTGACTGTTGTGCGAAAACGTATATCGAGTGTGTGTGTGTGCGCGATAATTCGCGGCCAATGGTGGATCGCGAATTTATTTGTACAATAAACAAAATTAAACTTTTTAAATAACCCCCGTTTTCGTTCGTCATTTTTAAGTAGTGAGCGAGCTGATGATGATGAATTATAGCTAAAAACACTTTCGATAAACTTTCAAACAAAAAAACACTAGATCAAAATTGGTTCATCCGTTAAGGAGCTACAAATACGGATAGACACACGCACGCCCATGCACACAAACACACAAACATACACGTCAGACTTATAACACCTCTGTGTTTGGCTCGGGGGTTAAAAAGTAGCAATGTATAAAGGTCCTAAGGTAATGCAAGCTTGGACCAACTAGAAAGTGCAACGAGGTCGTTTATAAAATTGTATTAAATGTATTTTCAGGTACGGAGGGGCGGCGCGCGTTCGGCAGCATGCAGGCGCGGGAGTCGCTGGAGGAGCCGGACGACCCCGATCACTTGGATTCGGACCTCTCCGACCACGTATACGGTACGCACTACGTACAGTAAACACTCAAGTGTTGTAATATTACGACCTCGGAGGCTCAGTGGTTAGCGCGTTGGTGGTCCAGCCGGAGGTCGCTGGTTCGAATCCCGCCGGGGAACAGAATAACCTTTCTGTGTTCCTGGATCATGGATATGTTTTAAATATGTTTATAATATAATAAAAATCTGAAATATGTATATAGTATTGAAGTATTAAATATATTTCCGTTGTCTGGTACCCGTAACACAAGTTTTTCGAGATCTTACCACGGGACCAGTGACGAAGCGTGGAAGCGTCCATAGATATTATAATATAATATGTAACCTTTATAGTATATAAGAGAACGGCAGTTATTCGAATGATGTTGGTTTCTAGGTCAACGGAATAAACAGTGAATTATGACCTGGCACGCTGTGTTTAGTTTTATCTAAGCTTAGTGCAGTAACTCCCTTACCAGTAAAAATATTTACACAAGGGATAAGCTATTCAATGTTGCTGTTTTTGTCTGAGACGATTGAAAAGTCACTTGACAGACAAAGACAGCAACATTGAATATCTATTGTGTATATATCTATAGGCATATCATGTACTGCTTATGTAAATACATTTGGACAAAAAAAAAAAAAATAATTATACTTGAACAGAATCCCCAAAAATATCTACTCAATGAAACAAGAGTATCATCAGTAGATTTGTATTCCAATTCCAATTCCTTACATTTAGTTCCTTCCTTATATACAATAGCTATCGATGCTTCGATAGCGCGATCTAGATATAAATTCCTGACATCTATTACAATTAAAATAACTTAACATTTAAATATAGAACTTTCAAAACATGGCAATAAATTCAAATTTATAAAATAATTTATATAAATATAAATAAGAAAAACTAAAGAGGTTTTAACAATACTAAATAAAATTACAGTACACTCTTTACGGCGCTGTTTATGTCTCTGACCTCACACATCTGTTTCTATTGATGTTATTTTGGCAGTCTGCTTCGCCTTTAAATAAGCTGTTTCTGCGAGCTTAATGATCTAGTTTGTTTTTGTTCGAAAATTGTCATGATCGAGAGTGTTGTTAGCTATAATTCATCATGATCAGCTTGCTCACTGCTTGAAATGTCGGCGGATACTTAAATATATTTTACAGATGAGTCGAGCAATGCAGGTGCCGGCAGTGGCGCTATGTCGCGATGGTCGCAGCGCGCGGGCACGCGCACGCGCACGCTCGCCGGCGTCGCGCACTACGAGGACCTCATACAGGGTCAGTAACGCCTTCTCTGTGTGAAGCTGAGGTCTCTCTCTGTCTTTTCTCCGCTACTAATTCCGGAGCATCCCTTCTGCTAAAGTTTATTAGATAATCACCGTCGGCATGAACGGACCAGTTTGTCAGAGAGATAATTCGGCTTCACCCAAATCCGGCGTGTAAGCGTTGCTTACACCCGTTACTTACGGGTATCCGCGGTCGGCGGTGTTCGCGAATCATCCGGTAATCAGCCAGCTCGTTTGCCGGTCTTCTTTCATTAATACAAAATCAGTCGCATGAGATGTGGTAATTTCTACATTTCTCTTTCTATCGGCACCGCACGCTGAAGCTTATCATTTCTGTCCAGCTCGGGCAGTGGCTTTGACTGCCGACATAACATTTTATTTACGTTTTAATTATTATATCTAGATAGTAATATCCCGCTTAAAAATACCAGCAACTTGAGGGTCAATACTGCTAAATAAAACCTGCAATAATACAATTAGATTCAAGTCCCATACGCAAAAACTGTCAAACCGGTATGTTCGTAAACGTTAAACCAGCGTCTAACGCCTCCTGATTGGTCCAAACTTCACAAACTCAGTTTCAACCAAAGTAAAATGAAAGTCTACTTTAAATACGAGAATTGAGGTTCTGCATGCAAATGTGTGAGTGCACGCATAAGCATGCGTAAAGCACCTCCCTCCTCCCACACTGCTTATGCGTACACTCAGAAGCAAGATCGTGCAAGGCCCCACACCACCATGTAGGTTGCAAAACTCGACGCGCGTTTCGCCCCGAACCCGGAGCATCCTCAGGAAGTGGACCTGCGAACAAAGTTCGTTAACGAACTTAAATGGTTGCTTGTGTGGTGGTGGTGTTTGCACGATCTTGTTTCTAAGTGTACGCATAAGCAGCGTGGGAGTAGGGAGGTTATTTACGCACGCTTACGCGCGCACTCACACATTTGCTTGCGGTTGTGGGTATTTTTTCGCGGGATGCTGCTAGATATAAAATTAATTTAATTGTATGTCGAAAAGAAACGCTTCTGAACGTTAACATAATAGAACGCTGATTCTATTAAAATAATCGATCTACGCTTGCACTAAATAAAGCTCATTTTCGTATCAGACCTGGGAAGCGGCGACGACGAGCCGTCCCTGACGGAGGCGGTGGCGGGGGCGCGCGCGGGCGGCGGCGGGGGAGGGGGCGAGCCGCAGTCGTCGCTCGGCAGCTCGTCGGAGAGCGAGCTGCGGCTGGGCAGCGCGCCCGGCCGCGCCGACCTCAGCGACAACGAGTTCTAGCCGCCCGCGCCGCCGCGCGCCGCCGGGTACTGCAGATGCCGACTACAGGACGTTCGCGTTAAGAATGCAGCGAGTCATCAGTGCACATGTCAAAATTGCCCATTACGCGTTCGTTTTGATTGAATGGCTTACTTCACTTGGTGACTAAACACGACTTATGCGTCATTGGTCAATTGCACTTATGATCCTCTGCATTCTTAGCATGATTTTGCCCCTAAGTTACACACCGAACGAATTGGAGGTGGTTACTGAGTATTTGTTACCATTGGTTTGTATAATATTGAAAATCTAATGCGTAGTAGATAAATATTGTGTAAATTATAATACACTCAATTATATTATACAATGGATTTAATGCTTTGAGTAATCACTCAAAGCGATAACTACAGTATGCAGTATGCACGTCGATTTTGTGTATAAATAAAACAATATTTATTATTTAAAAAAATATATTTTACAAACATGACATAATTTTTCGATTCACTGCCAAAACACAAAATAACTATTATAATTTCACAACAGGATGATAAAAATACAAACCCGCCATTATGAAGAATACAAAAATAGGTACCCCTCTCCTAATAAAAAAAAATACAACTGATTATTATCTATTCAATGTCTTTGTCTTTCTCTGTCAAGTGACTTTTCCAACTTATTAACAACACTGAATAACTGACCAATTTTGTAAATATTTGTATTAGTAGGGAGGTTAGAACGTAATAACTTACGATTAGATTTCGACTCTAATTAGATCATTTAAATATACAAAATATAATAGTTAAGTTAGTGACCGACATTTTGAGCAAATACAACAATTTGAAAGTGAATTTGGCACCAGTTAGGTGCAGAGGACTACAATGTACAAATACAAGCTAAGTGTTAAACTTAAATGAGTGTGATTTGGTGATTATTGATGTATTTATGTATGAGAAATAGTTAAAAATAATGATTTATTTTGAATGAATCATGAAATTGATGAAAATGTTTGTGAAATGTCATGAGGATAATTTAAAAAAATCCACATAATATAGTACACTGCTATGGCAGAAGATGTAGGGATGAATTAAAGATAATGATAAAAGGTTAAAGTATCTACACATATTATACCTAAACTACAAAACTACCGAGTACACGCTCCTCTACATAGCCAAAACTACCGAGTACACGCTCCTCTACATAGCCAAAACTACCGAGTACACGCTCCTCTACATAGCCAAAACTACCGAGTACACGCTCCTCTACATAGCCAAAACTACCGAGTACACGCTCCTCTACATAGCCAAAACTACCGAGTACACGCTCCTCTACATAGCCAAAACTACCGAGTACACGCTCCTCTACATAGCCAAAACTACCGAGTACACGCTCCTCTACATAGCCAAAACTACCGAGTACACGCTCCTCTACATAGCCAAAACTACCGAGTACACGCTCCTCTACATAGCCAAAACTACCGAGTACACGCTCCTCTACATAGCCAAAACTACCGAGTACACGCTCCTCTACATAGCCAAAACTACCGAGTACACGCTCCTCTACATAGCCAAAACTACCGAGTACACGCTCCTCTACATAGCCAAAACTACCGAGTACACGCTCCTCTACATAGCCTTACACTCAGATAACACAGATATTTGACGATACACGGTGATGCTCGTTAGTAAGGTGAGTTAGTGTATTATTGTCATCTTCTTACTATAATACGTTAGCGTCAGCTCACACCGGGACGTGACGCAGCGCTGCATTTTTAAGAAAGTGATTAAAAATTGAACTTTGATCACTACATTAGAAGATACACGTTTCGTTGCCAGGGCGGCGGTGTCGGTGCAGCTCGGAATTCCAACTCTCGCGAATGAAACGTGTACCTTCTTGTGTAGTGAATAAACTTCAATTTTGAATCACTATCTTAAATATGCAGTGCGACTTCGCGTGCGCCTCGGTGTGAACTGACGGGTTATATTAATATTTTTATTTTAATGTATACGGCTAACGGCAGAGTTATTATACCTCTGACAGAGCCTTTATGCCGACAACATAAAGGTCACTCTAATCTAATAGAAACTCCTAGGTGAAATAACTATGAACGGACTTTAGATTAATTTTTATATTAGAACGGTTTATTCTCTATTTAGGATACTTTCTTTGTGTTTACATCTGATTTCTACAATTACAAAACTCTTTTGTAATTGTAGAAATCTCTGTTTTTACAATACTAAAAACTCTGCTTTTTAACATCAGCGCTCCTCGTGGTCATTCTAGAAGTAAAATGCGCGTGTGTATGTAGTTTAGATTTATGTAGTAAACCGAATAATATTTCAGTACATTTTGTTCTTTGATGAGTGATGACAATATTTGAGTGATATATAAGTATGGTGACGTTTAGTTTGGGTGACGTTAGTAAATATTTACATACTTTACCTTATACATAACCTAACTATTGACTACACGTCTAGCTGAGCTAAGTATTTAATACAACCAATTGAATATAAATAAGAATAAATATACATTTATGTTAGTATAATCTCTGTTCGTCTGTCCAATTATTCTTGTCTTGAATTTTCTAGCTAATACATACATCCTACCCAGTGTTTCTTGGGTTGTTTGTATGTTTGTATCATTGAAATTATAACTATGTTTGGTATAATTACAATTTATAACTAAGGAGTATTTCAAGAAAGAAGTTCATTTCATATCTAGGGGAAAATTATCAATTTCCGAATAAATAAAATTAAAGCAAATGACTTTAGACAACGTATTGTAAAATATTTACAATCATAAATATAAAATCTCAACAATAATATTATACACATGAATCTAAAATGTCAACATATTACACCGAGTCCCCGCCCGCTTTTATGTAAGTCTAACAACTATATCGTGCCAAATGTTATGTGTGTGATCAAATTATTTAAAATATACCTATTAATTTAGCCTAATAGCTTAATAAAAGTCAACATGGACTTTATATACTAGGTACTAAACCGTCACAAACAGTCCAATGAAAATAAATGTTGTAAAACCTTATTAATATAATTTTTTCACAAAATTTATTTATAGTCTTTATATTCCAAAACAAAACTATCTATCAATTATGTTAACTTGTTCGTACACTAGATGGCGCTGTTCCACAGTTCTACGATTTATATTTATAAGCAACAGTTCCTCTTCTGCAAAGTTAATTACTTTATTCTTCATTCTTAATTATTGTAATTCAATTTTTTAAGTTTACCTGAGAAAAGCGCGTGTCGTATAATGTACACATAGTAAAAGTCCATCACCATTTTCTCGACTGTATGTGCACAAATGCAGTTTTCGAATATTGCTTTTAGCTTGCATGTAACAAGCGAATGCATAGAATGCCCCTCGCCAAGCTGAGGACCTACAATCTGCTGGTGCTGGAGGTGGAAGCCTTTATTTTCCGTAGTCCCTTTCATGATTTCGACGGGTCATTGGCGTTTATTTATATGCCTTAATTTCATTGGTACCACGGTACACTCGGGAATATGTGACTGGGGGACCACGGGGGACCACTGGCAATGAAGAGTGGTGTGTTAGCGCCTGATGCTCGCGACACGTAACGTGTCGGCGTGCCTGGTAGCGTCACGTGGAGTGTTAGCGTCTAGCGGTGGCGTCGCGTGGATCCGGGTGATCGTCGGAGTCGGTGGTGGCGGTGGTGGCGAGCGAGTCGTGGTGCTCGGTGGCGAGGCGGCTCTCGTCGCACACCGCTATGAACTGCTCCGCGTACGCCCTGCAACACAACAGAAGCGTAGGAGTAGGTAAACTAAAGGTTCCATCCACATATATTACGTCACAGCGTAAGGGAGAGGGGGGGGGGGGTGTCATAGGAAACGTCATGTTAAGTACAGCGGGCTTAGCATGGCGATCCGAAGAAATAATTTTAAAGAAGAAATATTTTACCCAAAATAGTTCTTAATCTATGGTAACAAGGTCGTCAATAGAAGTCAACATTTCTAACATGTCATAACAGTCATATTTTTAATTTCTTTTTTTTACGAGCTCATGCTCGGAAAAAAAGAAATGTTGTTTCTCATATATTCATTTTGCCTATTCTACGGTGTTTTTAGGGTGCGCATGGTGCGCATGCCTGCGGCAGGTACAGGGATACTAAAAAAGCGATACAGTATAGGTGGAGAGGTTCAAATAGTCGATATTTTGCTTGACGTAATATGTGGACGGCCACAAAGTAGTAAAACGAGGCACAGGAATCGTAAAGAAAAGAACTATTCCTTCTTAGATTTTGACGATCTCTGTGGCTCAGTGGTTAGCGCGTTGGCGCCCAAGCCGAAGGTCGCGGGTTAAAATCCTGCCAGGGAACAACAAGGTTGTCTGTGTTCCTGGGTCACGGATGTGTATTACTTATGTGCATTATATAATAAAAGAATTAAATATATTTCCGTTGTCTGGTAGCCCTAACACAAGTTCTTCGAGACCTTACTACGGGACCAGATTGACGTGGTGTGAAAGCGTCCATAGATACTATTATTTATCGGAACCGCCTCGATCAAAACAGCTCAAAGAAATCACTAAATATTTGAAAATTTAAGGTCGCCCCCCGCTTTGCTTCGCTCTCTCCCTCCCGATCAATCCTCGCTCCAACGAGATCTAAATGATGAATGAACATGGAGAAACGGTGTCACCTAGGCTGCCGTGCGAATTTGATGACTTTACTAGCAAGGACAGTGAGGGCGTTTTCTCATTATCCGATTCAATATCTAATATCGGACCGATAATGTGAAAGATAAGTACCTACATAATACATTTCATACATTTTACTTGCCCTTAATTATCGGATATCGGCTATTTGTGTCTGATATCGGATCGGAGAGTAGGAAAACGCTCTTAAATAATCTGACGTTGGAGAAAACTCCAATGATGAATGGGGCGAAGTAACCTAGTGTTAAATGGGCAGCGGTACCGATTTAATGGGCAAGGATAACCCTTAAATTAGCTTGATTCTGGCCAGTTGCTCACCTGTCCAAGCCTGTGTACGTTCGCTTCAAGTCGTCAACGGTGGGCGGGTCGCGGCGCCGGCGGTGTATGCGCTCCAGCGAGCGCGTGAGCTGCGTGCCGCGCGCGCGCCGTCCGCGCCGCTCCCGCGCGCCCGCCTCTCGCGCGCCCGCCTCCCGCGCGCTGCGCTCCGAACGCGGCGCGCGACGACGCATGCGCTGGAATGTTAACAAAGGAGCTATTGGATTAAGGTAGTCCTTTCAGTTTCTAATCTCTTTTGTCTATAACTCTAAACATTTTCCGTGTTTCTTACGATCTAATGTAAAGGCGGCTTCCGAGGCAGCACTAGCTTGTCTTTCGGGCACCTCTGAGATCATATAAAAATGTCTATATTAGTGGTAAGCACTGTCTATCTTTCAGCCGAATAGTGAAACGCTAATCAAAATTAAGAGCCCTCCTATTCACTGGCTGTCCCTGTCTCTGCTAGCCGAAATGACAAGGATAGCATGTGACAAGTTAACTATCGTGCCAATATTTAGGCGTTAGCTACACAGGAGTTATAGCTGGAAAAGTATTATGGGATAATGTCTTTTAAAAACTAAGAGATGATCTCTTGTATAGAATTGGTCCTTACCGTGTCGGGCATGGGATAGTACATGGGCGGCGCGTAGGGCGGCAGCGGCAGCGTGGCGTACCGCGGACCCAGCATCACGCCCACGCTCATCGGCATGCGCCCCAGCTGGAACATAAATATATAAGATATTATTATAATAGTAGACTTGGTGATAATAAAAAGAGTAAAACTATAACCCGACTACGTAAATTATTATATAGCCTATCTTACCCGAGCCATTGTTACGAATCTATTGACAACTCATTCGTTAAAATCGGTTCAGTAGTTTAAATGCGCTACGATGAATATAATAATAACAACAGTATAATATCTATGGACGCTTCACAACGCGTCAATCTGGTCCCGTGGTAAGTTCTCGAAGAACTTGTGTTACGGGTACCAGACAACGGAAATATATTTAATACCTTTTATACTATACATACATTTAAGATTTTTATTATATTATACACATTTAATATACATCCACGACCCAGGAACACAAAAAAACTTTTGTTCCTTCGGCGGTATTCGAACCCGCGACCCCCAGCTTGAGCACCAACACGCCCAACTACTCAGCCACAGAGGTCGTCAAAACATACATACATAGTACATACATAGACTGCCAAAATCATTGCCTTTTCTTTTTTTCTTCGCCGTAGTTGAGTAAAAAGAGAGCATCCCTTCACTGTATGAATACGTATAGAGTGGATACCTACGTGAAAATATTAATAATGCGTAACCCTACTCTACGTAATAATATGTGAGTTTGTGAAGTTACAAATCGGCCAAGTGTAAGTCGGACTCGCGCACGAAGTGTTCCGTGCCCCACTTAAAAAATATTCTATTTTGTTTTTATTAGTATTTGTTTTTATAACGGCAACTATCTGTGGAAATGTCAACTGTCTACTTATCTCAGTTCACCGATTGCGTTATATTCTCGCACGCAGATAGTTATTGTGACGTAGATACACCACGGGGGCGCAATGGGGATCTATCTACGCGAACGTAGGCGCTCACAACACCTCAAGCACAACAGTCAATAATCAAAAGGCAAAATAGAGTAAAGTTTAACACCTCTCCTCTACACTTAATATTCTTCAGACTAGACGCTCGTGCTAATTTAGAGACATCCGTGAGTCGTGACCGCCAAGTTTTTGTGAAACAATCGCATTTCCTACTCTCTCCGTATTGTGATGCAGATGCGCGCGTGTTTTGTCTGTCACGTCGCGCGCGCTCGGCGCTTCCTGACCTTAGCATATTCCTATGTTCTGCGATCACCGCTAATAGTCGATTCGCTTATAATAAATTATACTATAGTCCGAATGGCTGTTAATATACTAAACAGTAGATAAGCTACAATACAGTCTAGTTCCCCTGTTAGGGACTACCTACATTATGCGTGTAACTTCAATCGAGGCCATCACACTCAACTACATAGGTACATAGTTATCACCATAATATTATTTGATTAGCGTTCTTCCAAGGATACTATTATTACCATAATATTCTACGGAATACAGGCAAATATTTCGAAACTAAAGATAGGCTATGTCGTACATTTGCAGAACACATCTTCATACAAGAAAAAGTTACGCCATCTCGATTTCACCATGCTTCAAAGGTGAAAAATGGCCCCAAAAAACCTCAAAAGTGGGGCCCTTTAAGTGGGGACGGGTTTGCATCGAGATGCCTCGTCTATGATATTATACATTAATAATATGTCTATGCTTATTGGCCGTTTTTCGTCATGAATCGAAGGTAATCCAACTAAACTTCTAGACCGAGTGAGTGTGGCCCTACGGGCGTGACGGCGTAACTCACGTCTTATCCGCCATCAGTACAACTGCTCCGGAGCCCGGAGCCCCGGACTCCGCAACGGTATATAGTGGTCACTAAATACCATATACCACTATGTACCGCCCCTTATAAGGTGTTCTATTAATATTTATACTGTAATTATTGAGTGCACCCACCTAATACAATATTAGGTGTATAGTATAATTTATATGTTTTGTAAACATCAATATTATATTATTACTATATTACACTATATTATTTATTCATCTACAGATATTCGAGGGTATAAAGTGTATTATCTCATATGTTTTAAATTAAGGGCCTGTGTCACAATCGCCTAATATTTGACGAATAGCTTATCCGAAAGTTTTGTCTCTGTCGCTCAGTATAAAGTAAGCTGAGACGAAACTTCTGGATAAGCTATTATATAGACACTTGCTTATTAGGCGATTGTGAAACGGGCCCTAAATACATTATCGTATGTAAGTATGTAATTGTGGTAAATAATGAATCATTGTCTACACAACGTAGAGTTCGTACCCTTTAACCTTATGTTCGTTTGCTGATGGCCTCCGTGGTCTATTGGTTAGTACTTGGCTCTCGACTCGGAGGTCGTGGGTTCAATTCCCGCATTGGAACAACAAAAAATGTTGTTTCCAAGTTTGGTTAGGACAATGCAGGCCGATCACCTGATTGTATGACAAGAAAGATGATCCATGCGTCGGATATGGGCATGTAAAAAGTCGGACCTGCGTCTGATCTCTCGCCAGTCGTGTCGGTCATCCGTCCCACTGGGTTACGAGAGAGTGCTCTTGTGTACTGCACACACACTTGGGCACTATAAAAAATTACTCCTGCGTAACTGGCCTGGTTTTCAATGAAAACGGCCACCGGCGCCGAAATCGGTGTGGGAGTTATTATGTTCGTTTACTTCAGTCTGCAGATTTTAGGCTTAGAACTGTTGAGTATTAAATTGAGGAGCTATCAGATAGAAATGATAGAATATTAGGTGATGAGTTGGAACTTGGATGTGAAGTGTGAAGTGTGAAGTGTGAAGTGTGAACTGCTCGCGTGTCAGCGTCATTAGTAAGTTAGTAAGTCATTTACAGCCTGAACCGCACAGAATGCGGCCGGCGGCGCGGCGGCGGCAACCCTCGCCACAACAACTCGTTCTCGTTAGTTGATGATGGTAGCAATTAGCACATGCTATCGCTTAGCAACGCTCCGCTGGTCTAGACAAAACCTGGTGGCGGGCGGCGGCACATCACTTTAGTATTGGAGTTCGGACAACACAAACGAGAAACATCAAAAATGTTACGAATTTTGACATTAATCGTCATATTTTGTGTTTCCTCTAAAATCTCGGTGTGATAACCGCAAGATATTAGCAATAGGCTATTTTAAAAAATATGTCTAATTGATGCTAGATATTGCAATACGAAAGAGAGCGCATTTTCACAGCCAAAATTGTTTGTGACAAAGAGATGGGCAATATAATATTTTTCCCTGCCGTGTATATATAATACACTCTGTTCACTGTTCAGATCCAATTTCATCTAAACAAAAATATTAAATTCGACCAAAATCCAAATTAATGTCACATTGTGTTTAGTAGGGCGCGATAATTAGGTGACATCGTTATTGGTAGCATTTTGTGTTCTGTTATATGTAGAATGGGAACAGGTTCGAGCGGTAAAGGAGTGCAAGTGTATCGAGGAGGTTCGGTGCCCCAGCTCAATGCTCACAGCTGTCAGCTGGTTGCTCATTCTAACGCATTAACAAGTTAACTATTACTACTTATCTATTATGCTGGGGCCACACTTATCGCGATAACGCGAAGATTCGCGTTGTCGCGACACGTCTGGCCAAGAATTCGTCCTATCGCGAATCATCTTCGCGAATACGAATGCCCTTCGCGCCACTGGCGGTAAATTGCCGCACATCAAAGGGTTTTGTCGCGACAAAGTTCGTGCGGTTGGCTACACAGTACACACTTCACGCGCTTTAGTTGGCTGCGAGACGCCGAGCGGTTTGAACGTGTTTATTAAACTTTTTAATCATGGATTGGAGTAATGAGAGGACATATATATATATCTACACTTTTGTGTATAGATAACATCCACCATCGCTTTTTATTCCTCTTTCTGACCTTTTTATTTTTGTTTAAGTAATAAAGATGCAGTAAATAATTATTAGCCGCCATGTGATACAGCGCAACTGGCTCTTCCATGTTTCCCGCGAAATGAATTATCGCGACGTTCTAGATTATCGCGACATAGTGAAGTGTAGCCAAGCACTTCTTCATGGATCGAACACGAACTTTTATCGCGACAACGCGAACATGAATCTTCGCGTGCAAGTCTGGCCGTAGCATTAATGATTCTAGATCATTTACAGTCTCGCCGCGTATGGGGCCGATTGAGTTTCTATTTAAGAGAGCATTTCGCGAATGTAGAGTTATTAAATTAGATAAATTCCCTACCAATCATTAAGCGCTTTATTACTTTCTTCATGATACAATATTACGATAGCAATTAGCATAAAATGATATAACTGGAGAATATGAAATTACTATTATTAAATCACTACTATTTTTATAAAAAAACTATAACCCCACGTGAATTATATAGCCTGAGTTACCCTGACTATTATCTCGAATCTATTCCCACCTCATTAGTTAAAATCGGTCCTTGGCTTCGCCGTACTCGGGTAAAAAATAATAATGCGTTTCGTCCAGTCGGTAGGTAATTAAGTAAATAATAAAATCAAACACTAATGAGTTGACAGATCGTCAATGATGTATACTCCATTCCCACAACATACATTACCAGTGTTTGCCCGCGGCTCCGCCCGCGTAATACTCTATCCCAAAGGAACACTGTACTGTTTCGGGATAAAATAGGTTCTAGAATAAAAGATAGCCTATGTTTTATTCCAGAGCAGAGCCTTGATTTGATTTTCAATTGTATTGTTTATTTGTTAGCCCAGATTACAATTTTCAAGGGCGTTCCGGATTCCAGAGCACATAGTCCCAGGCTTGGATAACATAGAACCTATAATATAGAATATAGATATTAGGTAACTGGTAAGTGACCGGATGTCGGTTGGCGGTTCAGTGTGAAATCGACCTCGCCTTGAGAGTTGAGACTGCGGGAGACGGTAGGGCAAAGTTCAGGGTGGGTATAGTGTTTACATAGCTGATGATGTCTTAACATTATCGAAACATGCTTAACGCATTACGCAACCTATGATCGCAGTGTTTACATATGGTTTACATCAATTGACAACGGCAAACATACAGCTGTGACAAACAATAACTTAGGCGCTCCTTTTTACCCGATTACGGCGATGCCAAAAGGAAGTACCCTTCCTTTTGGCATCGCCAAATTCTGATTCTGACAGTCTATGTATGTATGTATGTTTGTTCCGCCGTAGCGTCTAAACTACTGGACCGATTTTAATAAATGAAGTGACAATTAATTCGTATTAATATCCCGGGTAACACAAGCTGTATAATTTACGTAGCTAGTTTTTATGAAAGAACTGTTACATTTCTTTGAGATTTTATTTTAATGGTTTGTTTATATGCTACGGGCAACGGTAGGTACATGTTATAAAGTAAATATGTACGACAGCTAAAGATATTCACTGTTACGACACATTTACAAAACAATAACAACTTCGTGACGCCTTTAAGTAGTCGAATGCAACTATTGATTTTGTCATATACGCAATCGATGGTTCTACATGTGTCGATTGTGCGACTTTAGCTGTAACAATAGGAACAATGGGACACGGCCTGGTAGGACGGACACACACGCACCACGACCTGGTAGGGCGGCCACACACGCACCACGACCTGCTAGGGCGACCACATACGCAGCACGACCTGGTAGGGAAGGTCGTAGGGTGTGCACACTACGGAATGCGCTGACATGCACGTATGCGCCCGCACCGATGAAATCGAAAGTAATTATGTCACCGCCCAATTACAGATGTACGCGTGTGAGGCGCGACTGTCTGCGGCCTTCGTGTGTGTGTGCTGTGTAGGTACACTTGTGTTTATCTGATATGATGAGAATAGACAGCTAAATGAATCAGTCATGTAATAAAGTATAGAAATTAAGAAAAAAATAATATTATGTATCTGAAATTTAAATCCAAAATCCTTAATAGCAGGGCCAACGTCATTTAGTTACATACGGAATATAAGAATTTTAATAGTGATTGTCGCGAAACATTGATCACGATGTAAAACTGATTATTTTTTATTTATAGATGATAATGATTCACATCAATGATGACGCCTCCGTGGTCCAGCGGCTTAGAGCTCGTGCGGTCGATCGCCGCATTGGAACAACAAAAAATGTTGTATTATTCTGGTTAGGACAATGCAGTGAGAGATTGTCTGACAAGAAAGATGATGGCAAAAGTCGGTCATGCGCCTGACCTCTCGCCGGTCGTGTCGGTCACCCGTCCCACTGGGTTACGAGAGTAAAGGAAGAGGGAGAGTATCGTATTGCGAACGTACAACTCCCGCGCAGCTGGTGGTCTGGTTTCAACGAAACCGGTCACCGCCACCGAAGTCGGTGTCGGGAGCTCCTACGATAACCCGATGATAATGGTCTATCAAAACTCGAAAGAAAACAATTAAAGTTGTACAGCGAGTCGTGGTGTAGACTGTGGACTGCAGCTAGCGGGCATCTTCGTGTCAGTTGCACGAGCCCCGAGCTGCGGCCTCGCGGACACACGGTCAGCAGCTACGTGAGCCTGTTGCGACCTGCGAGTTCCGACACTCTCTACACTCTGTTTAGGTCCAATTTAAATCTTTACAAAATATGAAATTCGACGATGTAAATGTATTGCTTATATTATAATAAGTATTGTATATGGCGGCATCTATATGTCGCGTAAGCCGCAAACAATAAGTGACGATTATATTGGCAGCGTTCTAGCGCGCTGTTGTTAGTCGGCGATAAACTGATTTTCGTAGCAAATGATAATTAAATGAGAATGACAAAAGATAAAGTGTTTAGAATATGCCATATTCATTTCAATTTTTAAATTAATATATTTTTAATATTTACTGCTTTAAAAATTTATTTTTCATGCAACGTACCCACTATTACCGCCGAGACCTGTTTTTAGCGTTAAATTAAAGTTATAAATAATGGAGATAGAGTTCCAGTGGTAGGAGTTACTTGTTGGAAATGTCCTGCTTTTATTCACCATATTTTTCTAATTTCCTAAATATTAATAGCTTATAAACTATATACTTATAACTGCGATTATTTATGTGCTAATATGCACTCGTAGCACAATTTTCTAGACGTGATTCCGAATCCAACACACTTACCACACACAGTTGTGGGACCGGCATCTCTATGTGATACGACAATCAGCTTGTCGCTTAGTCTACGTGTCGTTCACGTTTAGATTTATTTGCGGTTACTGTTTGAGAATGACAGATTAATATATATGCGTCCGTCACACGTTCAGTTCTGACCGCGGCGAGTAGCCGCGCCGTTCATCCCGCGCTTCGAACCGAACATGTATGCTTGACAGTCCGATCTGACACGTCGATGACGCATTTTTCAACAGTTTCAACCGCGCGCATATGTCATAACATATTATGTAAGATGCCAGCAGTCCAAAACGTGACGCAATTGTAGTCGTAACTAGCACGGCAATTCGATCCGCAGTCCAAACTTTACGTGTGCAAAGCGCTATCATGTTGTTTATAAGTTTATAGGGGCTATATCTATGGCCACCGATCGATGTGCTCCTATCGCTGCGGCTGGAAATTGTTACGCTATCGGTTCCCGCTTTCTAATTTGTCTAAAACCTTCTCTACAGGTTCATATTATGTCAATTGACGACTGTTAAGTGTTACGACTAGGGTTGCCACATTTTTTTTAGCCTATAAGGGACAAATGCTTAAATAAGCCAAAAAATACGGGATTTCTGTTTTTTACCCGGGACATAAAAAGAACAAAATTAATTAATTTGCGAAATTTTTTAAATATTTTTCTGAGGATCGAGCAAGTTTTTGCATTTTTGAGGGTGCCTGAGCTCATATTACTTATACTTTTTAGTTTTTTAAACCTAGATCGCTCGGTAAATAATACTTAAAATACGGGACGACCCGGGAAATACGGGACGTCTGGCATCCCTAGTTACGACATTAAAACTAGTCATAATTTAGGGAACTTTTCAAGTTTGTAGTCAAACGTCATGCAGACGTAGAGAATATATTATTATGTACTTACGTACAGAGATACAGCTTTCATAGTGTGTAAGCTAGGACCTTACACATACGACTTTGAGCTGAGGGAAGTAGGTATATAGGTTAATGTGAGGGCTGGAGAAATCTGGGACTGACCTTATTGTTGAGCTGGTGGTTCTGTATCTGGGCGGAGGTTTCTTCTCACTACACTACACAGCTGTTGAGCGGATTATCGATAGATTTATCGCGGTTCGCGGGCGAATTTGGTATTATATTAACGAGCACAAATAAATATGCGCACACGCGTTCGCGTTCACTAGGTTTCGGGATGAGCTGAAAATGCATCCGGCGCGGAAGGTGTTCTAATTGCAAGTGTTCGTCACTCTCTGACAGCGCCCCCGAGTCGGTCGGCCATACCTCACGTAGTGATGTCCTTTGTGTTTATTCTAAACGTCGCGCTAGGGTTGGCGCGAACATCCTGGGGGGCCCGCACAGGCGGCGAGCTGAGCCCCATCCTAAGCAGAATCCAGTGGGAGCCGGGCAATCTTGCCGACAGGCCTCCGCAGCTGGCCTTGAGTCGTGTCCAAGTCCACAACTCTGATGACTCCATCCTTCCCAGGTAGCAGACGTGAGATTCTTCCCATCTTCCATTGTAGAGGAGGCAAATTGTCCTCCTTGAGCAGAACCAGTTCTCCAATTTTGGGTGGAGAGGAAGAGGAAAGCCATTTGGAGCGGATTTGAAGGGTATGGAGGTAGGACTTGGTCCAAAGGTTCCAAAAGCGCTGAGAGAGTGATTGAATGAGCTGAAAGCGTTTGAGCGGAGATATTACTCTTTCATCTAGAGTCAGCTCGGGGAGAGCTGTGAGCGGACGGCCAATGAGAAAGTGGCCAGCAGTAAGGGGCTGATAGTCCGTGGGATCGGACGAAAGTGGACTGATGGGCCGAGAGTTTAACACAGCTTCGATTCTAGTGAGCAGAGTTAAGAATTCCTCGAAAGTGAGGTGTTGCTCACCGATAACACGGTATAGAAGTTGCTTTGTGGATTTAACATTAATCTCATGGATACCTCCCATCCATGGGGCTTTAGGCGGATTGAGTAACCAAGTTATATTTTGAGTTGAGAGTTTATGAGAAATGGCGTCGTTATTGTCATTGAGAAATTGTTGTACCTCTAGTAGATGATTCCTAGCTCCTACATAATTTGTGCCACAATCCGAACGTATCAATACCGGAAGTCCGCGACGTGAGCAATCCAAAATTGCTGACGTAAAATAGCATGTAGCGTGTCCGTGCCAGGGTGGCAGTGTATGCGATGATAGTGATCTATTATGAGGTCTACGAGCGGACTAGAACTAGGCAAAATGAATGGGTGTTGAGCATCGTATGTGAGTTCCGAACGAGTGAGTCTACCTCCTACTCTGAGGAGACCGTCCTGCGTAAAAGGCGACAGACGTTGTAGTCGTACTGTGCAGATTCTATCGGTTTGCAGGCGGTGAATATCTTCTGCGAATGCATTCTGCTGTACAGAGCGGATCCAGAAGAGTAATGCTTCTCTACGTTCACTTACAGTTAGAGGGCCTAGCTGTCGCGAGTTTGAATTTAGTTTACAGTTACGAATGAATCGCCTCATGTAGGCAGTGACACCAGTTAGTTTTTCTAAAGAGCTGAAGCGAGTGAGCAGATCACTATCGACACCGGGTATCGAGAAATTGCATGGTACGTATTTTGGTTTGAGCCCTGGCAAGTCTTGTCGAGTATGAGCTGAAGGCATCTTGGGCCAGGTATCCTCTGGCAATTTGAGCCATGGAGGAGACCACCATAAATCATGAGCGGAGAGAGCTTGAGCTGATAATCCTCTGCTTGCACAGTCAGCAGGATTTAATTGGGAAGGTACATGACGCCACTTAAGTGTGAGTGAATTTGAGTTAATTTTTGTTACTCTATTGATTCAAATGTTTGTAAACGATGGGGCGGAGTTTTTATCCATGCAAGCACTATGGTACTATCTGACCAACAAACGTGATGTGTAATTGTGAGATGAGCAGACAATTGTTGGGAGACACGCAACATGAGCTGAGATAATAGAGTTGCAGCAGACAACTCTAATTTGGGGATTGTGAGTTTATTTTTAATCGGTGCGACTTTAGATTTAGCAATCATGAGGTGAACGTTAACAGATCCGTTGTGAGCTGATTCTTGTAAATATATCACTGCAGCAAAACCACTTTCCGAAGCATCTGCGAATCCGTGAAGTGAGTATGTTGATTTGAATTTGTGTGGAGCGATATGTCTGGGAAAATGTATATCTGAGATGTGCGGAAGATCATGATAGATGCGCTGCCAATCATCTGTAATATTATTTGGAGTGGGATCGTCCCAGTCCAATTTAGTTAACCATAACCTTTGAAGAAGTATTTTTGCTCGGAATATGACGGGTGTAACCCAACCGTTTGGGTCATAGAGAGAAGCTACTGTGCTAAGAATTGAACGTTTTGTAATGTGGGTAACTGGTGGTAATGAGATGTGATATGTAAATTCATCAGACCGGGGAATCCATCTAATACCCAAAACCTTAATTGATGGAGACTCTGCGCTGATGTCAAAGTCTTTAGGCATTTCGCATTGATCGTCTGGAAATCTTTGCAAGAGCTGAGGTGTGTTTGATGTCCATTTACTAAGTTTAAATCCACCGAGTGATAACAAATCAATGAGCTGAGTTTGGAGTGCTGATGCTTCTTCTATGGTGTCATGGCCGCAAAGTACATCATCCACGAAAACAAATTTACGCAAAATTTCGGCAGCCTGAGGATAGCGATGACCTTCATCTTCAGCTAATTGTAATAATGTGCGGATAGCATGATATGGACTTGAGCGCAATCCGTATGTAAGTGTTGAGTGCATATGTGAGCAGAGGTCGATCTGGAGACGATCGCCAGAGTATGAGCTGATAGTGTCTTTGGTCTGGTCTTAAGAGAATATTTCTAAACATCATTTTTATGTCAGTGCTGAATACTATACGATGTGCGCAGAATGATATAATAATATCTACAATGTCTCGTTGAAGTGCTGGACCTGTGTGCAGGCAATCGTTTAAACTGACTCCATTGGATGACTTACAACTGCCATCAAATACTGTGCGGAGTTTGTCAGTACCTGATTTGAACACGCCATGATGAGGAATATAATAATGAGGTTTATGAGTAAATGTAGACGGATGACACGGTGTCATGTGTCCCAAGTTTATGTATTCGTTCATGAATTCTATATATTTTTGTCGCAGTGTGTGATCGGATTGCAACCGTTTTTCTAGATTGAGAAATCTACGTAGAGCAATAGCATGAGTACTACCTAATACGGGTGCATCTGATAAGAAGGGAAGAGTCACCATGTAACGGCCTGAATCGTCACGAATGGTGGTTGAGCTGAATATGTGTTCACATTGCTCGTGTAGCGGGTTTGAATGAGCAGAACGAGGCTGGGGTTCTTCCGACTCCCAGAATCTTTCCAGGCTTTTGCAAATATCATGAGTAGAATGAGCAGAATGTGTAGAGTGAGCCGACTGAGTATAATGAGTATGAGTAATATGAGCAGAGTTAACTTGAGCTACAGGTGAATCGCATGAGTGCTCAACGAGTCCTATGAGTGCAAAATCAAAAATCGTGCCGAAGGCTATGGGCTTCCCCGGGCCCAAAGCAATCTTAGTACCATCCAAAACGTGACCCAAAACGTCTGAGCCTAAAATGAGATCAATGGGCGCAGGAGTATGATAAGCTTGATCCGCCAATGGAATGAGCTGATGAGCTGAGTCTTGTACAACATCTGGTATTTTTTGCAAAGGTAAATAACCTGTAACGTCTTTGAGAATATGAGCGGTAGTAGTAATAGATGGCGTGTCACGGTGTGTGGGCCTAAATGTTATTGTGACCCAACCTTTAGAATTTTGTATGTGCTGATCACCTACACCTGTAATTTTTAATGAACATTGTTTTGGTTGCAAATTAAGATTTCTAGTCATGCGCTGAGTTATGAGCGTTATCATGCTACCACAGTCCAATAAAGCCCGAGCTTTGTGATATTCTCCGCATTTATCAGATATATTTAAAACGACTGTGGGAAGTAACACTGGAGTCCTTAATGGGTTTTCTATGTGCTGAGTTGAATTTACTTGGGCTGATTCTACAGAATATTGGGCTGAACTAGATTTAGATATTTTATGAGCTGAATTTGATGCAGGTGCACTACGAGCCGAATGACATTTTAAATTATTGGGCTGATCTTCTAACTCTATGCGCTCCGTGATTGTAGGTAATCATTGTTTTCCGTTCTGAGACTGATGAGTTGTAGACGGTGCATGATCAGACGATTGGTTGGGGTCCGATGATGATGATTGATGTGCACGCGTATGTTGTGTGTAGGCCGTGTAGGTATGTGGCTTGTCTTGAGCACGCCGCGGGGCTGTGCACGTAAATGAGGAGGAAACAAACGCGCTGACGACACCGGAGAATTTGGAGTTCCGTGACGATGAAGCGAGGTGTGGTGATTTGCACTTCCACACTCTTTGCAATGAGTTTGTCGAACGACATTCATTTTCAAAATGCGGACCTAGACATTTACGACATCTGTCGTTGGCTTCTATGAAATCCAACGACCTTGAGTGGGCTGATGATTATATTTCGGACACGCGATAAGTTTGTGTTCTGTATTCCCACAATAGGGGCAGTAGAATCGCTTGCGTTTATCTGCATTCCGGGCCGAGTACTCGCGCCGCTCTGTTCGGGGGAGGGGGGCCAGCAGCGTTGAGGGTAATGAGGAACTGGGCTGACGTGATAGCTACTTAAAGTGTGAGCCGATGGCGAGCGCCGAGCATTACGAGGATACGCGGGACCAATTGGTCTAAAGCGTGGACTGCGCGGGAGAGTTTGGCTCCTCTAAAAAAGAAATCAAATCACCTAAGGTGGGCAGAGTGTCCGAGATGCCGTATCTTCTTTCGAACAGGGTGCGGAGCTCGCCTCGTAATTTTCCAACTACAATAGACACAAGCACGTAATTACCATCCATAGGCAAACGCAGATTATTTAATGCGCTTTGTGCGGAAATGAGCGGAGTTAAAAACGTCGCGCGTATGCTTGATCGAATATGAATATTAGGTAGGCCGAGTATTATATCAACAAACCCATCCATCAGAACACGGCGGTTTTCATACCTACGTGTGAGTATATCGAGCGCGACGCTGTAATTATCATTTGTGATTTTTAAATGCGCAATCATGCCGAGCGCCTCCCCCGATAGGCAAGACAAAAGATAGTGCAGCCCAACTGCATCTGTAAGTGACGTCATGTCGTCTGTAAGACTCCTAAAAATCGTAATAAACGATGGCCAGTCCTCAACGCGTGAGCTGAATTTTGGCAGTTCAATCCTGGGCAGAACGGCAGAAGTGAGCTGACCTGACTCTGAAGTGGAACTTATATTTTCCGCTGCAGTTAAAATATCATAATATTCGGATAGCGCGTTCTCGTAACCGGCTGTATAAAACTTTTCAATTTCTTCTGTAACACTGCCGTCGTCTAAAATTTTGCAGTATAAATTTTCTAATTTTTGTTTCAAATTTTGTAGGTCTGTTTAAAAATATATGCGTGTAACTAAGTTAAATATTTAAAAGTAATGAGCGGAAAATACGCGCGCAATTAATTAAAACGCAGAAAATAGATTTTAACAATGTGCCGACAATGTATACAACTTTATCATAAAATGTGTACGAGTTAATTAACAAATGAGCTGACCGATCGCCCGATGCTAATATAGTATTAGTGTATGTTTGATGAGCGGAGATTAATGCGTTAGAAGTCGTCTGTAATATTATATTAATGTCCTGAAGCTTGAATATAAACAAATCTTAGCGGGCGCGTTAGAAACAAAATAACGTAATGAAAACAATGCAAGTAGGTATGAGCAGTTTCAATCTCAACAGTGTGCCGACTTATTCAAAACAGCTGCAACGTAACACCTATAATATATTTGTATAAACAGAACGTCGACAAGAATTCTTATTTAAAACAGCTGCAACGTAACACCTAATAACATCTTTGTATAGACACAGAACGTAGATAAGATATGAATTCAATGTGAAGGTCACTATTTATTCCATGAAGAATACCTAATTGAGAATGAATGTAACAGCTGTTGTTCGCACGGGCGCCGTGTAGGTACACAAATCAAGTTTTCTGTATCGAAGCGAGCCGACGATGTCAGCATGGGCACTTGAGATGTTATGCAACCCGTAACCATTAAAACAATGCTAAGTTAATTAATATTGTGTTTTAAAAATTGAGAATATGAAGATATAAACGTTATATATAGATAAAATACTTAGTAATGCAACGACGATTCACAATTCCGTTATGAGCCGAACGTAATTCACAATACGCACCAGTCACCACTTATTTTATATGCGAATCAAACATTAAAATATTTTGTATGTAATTAAGAGCTGAGAAAATTATATGAGATATTATTGGCACAAACCATGTATTAGGTACGTTAGGGAAGTTCTGGAATGTTCGAGTTCTTTGTTCGACAACAAGCCGACAACCTACCCACTATTCTTTTTTATTTATTTTTTTGGGTTTTTCCTATGAATTTATGGGCCGAAACATGCACAAAATAATTTAAATAATTAACATATAGGTTAATATCAAAGTACAGAATAGGGGTTTAATGTTAAATGTGCCGAATTGATAATGGGAATGGACTGTAACTTGGTTTTAAAATGGCGGGGCGGCCTGGCCAGAATTAATTGGACAAAATATAAATAATCGAGCTGATTTTATGTGCAGATTTGGGCGGAGTGGAACTGTAGGTGCTGGTTCTAATGAGGCCCAACGCCGGTAATAGGGGGAAGGGCTTCACGAAGGCTCGATGGACCAAGAAATGTGTAAGCTAGGACCTTACACATACGACTTTGAGCTGAGGGAAGTAGGTATATAGGTTAATGTGAGGGCTGGAGAAATCTGGGACTGACCTTATTGTTGAGCTGGTGGTTCTGTATCTGGGCGGAGGTTTCTTCTCACTACACTACACAGCTGTTGAGCGGATTATCGATAGATTTATCGCGGTTCGCCGGCGAATTTGGTATTATATTAACGAGCACAAATAAATATGCGCACACGCGTTCGCGTTCACTAGGTTTCGGGATGAGCTGAAAATGCATCCGGCGCGGGAGGGGTTCTAAATGCAAGTGTTCGTCACTCTCTGACAGCGCCCCCGAGTCGGTCGGCCATACATCACGTAGTGATGTCCTTTGTGTTTATTCTAAACGTTGCGCTAGGGTTGGCGCGAACATCCTGGGGGGCCCGCACAGGCGGCGAGCTGAGCCCCATCCTGAGCAGAATCCAGTGGGAGCCGGGCAATCTTGCCGACAGGCCTCCGCAGCTGGCCTTGAGTCGTGTTCAAGTCCACAACTCTGATGACTCCATCCTTCCCAGGTAGCAGACGTGAGATTCTTCCCATCTTCCATTGTAGAGGAGGCAAATTGTCCTCCTTGAGCAGAACCAGTTCTCCAATTTTGGGTGGAGAGGAAGAGGAAAGCCATTTGGAGCGGATTTGAAGGGTATGGAGGTAGGACTTGGTCCAAAGGTTCCAAAAGCGCTGAGAGAGTGATTGAATGAGCTGAAAGCGTTTGAGCGGAGATATTACTCTTTCATCTAGAGTCAGCTCGGGGAGAGCTGTGAGCGGACGGCCAATGAGAAAGTGGCCAGCAGTAAGGGGCTGATAGTCCGTGGGATCGGACGAAAGTGGACTGATGGGCCGAGAGTTTAACACAGCTTCGATTCTAGTGAGCAGAGTTAAGAATTCCTCGAAAGTGAGGTGTTGCTCACCGATAACACGGTATAGAAGTTGCTTTGTGGATTTAACATTAATCTCATGGATACCTCCCATCCATGGGGCTTTAGGAGGATTGAGTAACCAAGTTATATTTTGAGTTGAGAGTTTATGAGAAATGGCGTCGTTATTGTCATTGAGAAATTGTTGTACCTCTAGTAGATGATTCCTAGCTCCTACATAATTTGTGCCACAATCCGAACGTATCAATACCGGAAGTCCGCGACGTGAGCAGAACCTTTGTAATGTTGCAATAAACGCTTCGGCAGTGAGCGATGAGACTGGTTCTAAGTGAACCGCCTTTGTAGTGAGGCAAACAAATATGCAAAAATATCCCTTAATTAACTTAGCATTACGTAATTGACTTGATTTGAGCAGAAACGGTCCGGCGAAATCTGTTGATACGTGACTAAATACGGGCTGAGGTATGACTCTATCAGCTGGCAGGTCAGCCATGATAGGTACTTCGGGCTGAGCGCGGCAACGGAAACATCTTATGCATTTAAACGTTCTGTGCCTTATAATGCGGCGGGCAGATAATATCCAAAATTGCTGACGTAAAATAGCATGTAGCGTGTCCGTGCCAGGGTGGCAGTGTATGCGATGATAGTGATCTATTATGAGGTCTACGAGCGGACTAGAACTAGGCAAAATGAATGGGTGTTGAGCATCGTATGTGAGTTCCGAACGAGTGAGTCTGTAGCGGGCTTCGACCTCTTGATTGTAAGTCCTGATGTGTGTCTGAGTGGTGATGATAATAATACAGCAACAATTCTTATATTCTCCTTTATTGGTGCTTAACACTGACTACGTATTACATATGAGGTAAATGCCTAACACAATAATATACGTCTACACTATTTATAGCCTTTTGGCCAACTGAAATAAACAAACTAAATAGGCTTTACTTCATGACATCTGTCAATGTCAAAAATGACATTGACACTTACTTTTGTCAATATGCAACATCTCCCTTTTCGAGAAAAAAGCAAACTAATATTAGTATTAAGTAACTTACAAAACTAATAACAGTACATTACTTACCTACTCAAATTTCTCATGTATGTACAATTTAGGACGTCTCACACTTCTACCAGACCTGGTTACGTAACCGGTATTTTCTAGACTTTCCATAGGAACACAGTTATCATCGATAATGCAATTTTGAACAGGACCGTCTCCGAGCTCTGCCGAACTCATGGGATCTATACTGTTTATGGGAGACATATCGTCAGTGCTGCCGTTGCCATAAAAAGAAGGTGCAGGATTTGTATTTATTAAATTCTTTTTTCTAGGTCTAATGTGTCCCCTATTCCTCCTATACACAACACCATTTGGATCCACTACATAATATGATCTACCACAACCTAATTTCTCTTTAATTATTCCCGGAGACCAAAAAGATTTAGGATTCTTTTTGAAATAAATGTCATCTCCAGGCTGAAACAAATAGGATGTATACTTCGCATTCCTGTCAAAATAAAAAGACATTCTGTCTCTGCTTTTGTTGTGACATCTTTCAAACGTCGAAAATTTGACCACTTCTGGAATGAGTTTTCTGTTTAGAATTGGTAAATTTACTCGCAAGTTTCTAGACATTAATAATGCGGCCGGACTGGGAAAATCTCCCTTAGCAGCGTTGCGGTAGTGTAGTAACGCCAAATGTATATCCGAGCCATCTTCCTTGCATTTCCTTAATATGTTTTTGACAATTTTAACTCCACTTTCAGCCTGGCCATTAGACCTGGACCAATAAGGACTGGTAGTAATGTGTTCTACATCCCAATCAACAAGAAAAGACTTGAATTTGCAAGAGTTAAAAGGTGGACCATTGTCAGATATCAATATTTTCGGGATACCATGTCGAGCAAAGAAGGATTTGAGGTTTTTAACAACGTTATCGACAGTGTAATTCTTATGCAAAGAAGCTAGCTCTATGTACTTGGAATAATAATCCATGCAGACAAGGAAATTTTCTCCATCAAAATATAATAAATCTATACCTACCTTCTCCCACGGAAGACAAGATATCTCATGGCATTTTAACGGTTCCTTGGGTATGTTTGCCATGAATTTTGCACACGCTGAACATTGATCAATTAGGTTTTTAATATCCGCGTTAATATTTGGCCAATAAACTGTTTCTCTAGCTATGTTGAGTGTTTTATTAATACCTAAATGCCCACAGTGTATTTTATCTAAAATCTGTCTTTGCAAGGATTTTGGAACAATAAGCCTATTGCCTTTAAATATTAAGCCGTTCATTATATGTATTTCATTTTGAATGTTCCAATATGGTTTCACAAGACAGCTTACTTTGTCTTTGCTTCTTGGCCAACCATTCTGAATATAAGACTTGAGCAGATTTAAAGATTCATCATTTTTACTTTCTAATAATATTAATTCTAAATATGGCTTACTCACTGAGAGATTAGAAAATATTGAATTTACATGATATTGTAAGTCTGGTTCATACTGAGGTATGTATGTATCACTGAGTGAGGCTCTTGACAAAGTATCTGCTATATACATATATTTACCAGGTACATAAACCACTTCTAGGTCGTAACCCTGCAACGATAACATCATTCTTTGTAGTCTAGCAGGTACTTCATGAAGAGGTTTTTTAAAAAGGTAAATTAAAGGTTTGTGATCAGTATGAACAGTTGTTTTACTGCCATAAATATATTGGTGAAATTTATTACATCCAAATTGTATGGCAAACAATTCCTTTTCAATCTGAGCGTAGTTTTGTTGAGAGGAGGTAAGTGTTCTTGAACTATATGCAATGGGTCGTTTGTTTTGCATCAATACCGCTCCCAGTGCATTCTTTGATGAATCTACCGACAAAATCACAGGTAAGTTGCAATTATAATTAGTTAACACAGGTGCTTTGGATACGACTTCTTTTAACAAATCAAAGCACTTTTGACAATTTTCATCCCATAACCATTATGTATCTTTTTTTAACAAATTTCTTAAGGTATTAGTTTTCTCTGCTAGATTTTCTATAAACGGTGCTAAAAAATTAATCATGCCTAGAAATCTCTGCAAATCTTTAATATTTTTTGGTATGGGCATATCTTTTATGGCTTTAACTTTCTCTGGATCAATTTTTACACCTTCTTTACTAAAAATATAACCCAAATATGCTATTTCTTCTAGAAGAAACTTGCACTTGGCTTTATTTAATTTTAAATTAACTTGCCTAGCCCTTTCCAAAAACATTTCTAACCTTTTATTGTGTATTTCAATTGTTTCACCGTATATTAAAATGTCATCACACCAAATTATTATACCTTCAATGTCTCCGAAAAGATCTATCATGGTTTTATAGAAAATTTCTGTAGCCGTGTTTATTCCAAAAGGTAATCTTAAAAATTACCTCCTACTCTGAGGAGACCGTCCTGCGTAAAAGGCGACAGACGTTGTAGTCGTACTGTGCAGATTCTATCGGTTTGCAGGCGGTGAATATCTTCTGCGAATGCATTCTGCTGTACAGAGCGGATCCAGAAGAGTAATGCTTCTCTACGTTCACTTACAGTTAGAGGGCCTAGCTGTCGCGAGTTTGAATTTAGTTTACAGTTACGAATGAATCGCCTCATGTAGGCAGTGACACCAGTTAGTTTTTCTAAAGAGCTGAAGCGAGTGAGCAGATCACTATCGACACCGGGTATCGAGAAATTGCATGGTACGTATTTTGGTTTGAGCCCTGGCAAGTCTTGTCGAGTATGAGCTGAAGGCATCTTGGGCCAGGTATCCTCTGGCAATTTGAGCCATGGAGGAGACCACCATAAATCATGAGCGGAGAGAGCTTGAGCTGATAATCCTCTGCTTGCACAGTCAGCAGGATTTAATTGGGAAGGTACATGACGCCACTTAAGTGTGAGTGAATTTGAGTTAATTTTTGTTACTCTATTGATTCAAATGTTTGTAAACGATGGGGCGGAGTTTTTATCCATGCAAGCACTATGGTACTATCTGACCAACAAACGTGATGTGTAATTGTGAGATGAGCAGACAATTGTTGGGAGACACGCAACATGAGCTGAGATAATAGAGTTGCAGCAGACAACTCTAATTTGGGGATTGTGAGTTTATTTTTAATCGGTGCGACTTTAGATTTAGCAATCATGAGGTGAACGTTAACAGATCCGTTGTGAGCTGATTCTTGTAAATATATCACTGCAGCAAAACCACTTTCCGAAGCATCTGCGAATCCGTGAAGTGAGTATGTTGATTTGAATTTGTGTGGAGCGATATGTCTGGGAAAATGTATATCTGAGATGTGCGGAAGATCATGATAGATGCGCTGCCAATCATCTGTAATATTATTTGGAGTGGGATCGTCCCAGTCCAATTTAGTTAACCATAACCTTTGAAGAAGTATTTTTGCTCGGAATATGACGGGTGTAACCCAACCGTTTGGGTCATAGAGAGAAGCTACTGTGCTAAGAATTGAACGTTTTGTAATGTGGGTAACTGGTGGTAATGAGATGTGATATGTAAATTCATCAGACCGGGGAATCCATCTAATACCCAAAACCTTAATTGATGGAGACTCTGCGCTGATGTCAAAGTCTTTAGGCATTTCGCATTGATCGTCTGGAAATCTTTGCAAGAGCTGAGGTGTGTTTGATGTCCATTTACTAAGTTTAAATCCACCGAGTGATAACAAATCAATGAGCTGAGTTTGGAGTGCTGATGCTTCTTCTATGGTGTCATGGCCGCAAAGTACATCATCCACGAAAACAAATTTACGCAAAATTTCGGCAGCCTGAGGATAGCGATGACCTTCATCTTCAGCTAATTGTAATAATGTGCGGATAGCATGATATGGACTTGAGCGCAATCCGTATGTAAGTGTTGAGTGCATATGTGAGCAGAGGTCGATCTGGAGACGATCGCCAGAGTATGAGCTGATAGTGTCTTTGGTCTGGTCTTAAGAGAATATTTCTAAACATCATTTTTATGTCAGTGCTGAATACTATACGATGTGCGCAGAATGATATAATAATATCTACAATGTCTCGTTGAAGTGCTGGACCTGTGTGCAGGCAATCGTTTAAACTGACTCCATTGGATGACTTACAACTGCCATCAAATACTGTGCGGAGTTTGTCAGTACCTGATTTGAACACGCCATGATGAGGAATATAATAATGAGGTTTATGAGTAAATGTAGACGGATGACACGGTGTCATGTGTCCCAAGTTTATGTATTCGTTCATGAATTCTATATATTTTTGTCGCAGTGTGTGATCGGATTGCAACCGTTTTTCTAGATTGAGAAATCTACGTAGAGCAATAGCATGAGTACTACCTAATACGGGTGCATCTGATAAGAAGGGAAGAGTCACCATGTAACGGCCTGAATCGTCACGAATGGTGGTTGAGCTGAATATGTGTTCACATTGCTCGTGTAGCGGGTTTGAATGAGCAGAACGAGGCTGGGGTTCTTCCGACTCCCAGAATCTTTCCAGGCTTTTGCAAATATCATGAGTAGAATGAGCAGAATGTGTAGAGTGAGCCGACTGAGTATAATGAGTATGAGTAATATGAGCAGAGTTAACTTGAGCTACAGGTGAATCGCATGAGTGCTCAACGAGTCCTATGAGTGCAAAATCAAAAATCGTGCCGAAGGCTATGGGCTTCCCCGGGCCCAAAGCAATCTTAGTACCATCCAAAACGTGACCCAAAACGTCTGAGCCTAAAATGAGATCAATGGGCGCAGGAGTATGATAAGCTTGATCCGCCAATGGAATGAGCTGATGAGCTGAGTCTTGTACAACATCTGGTATTTTTTGCAAAGGTAAATAACCTGTAACGTCTTTGAGAATATGAGCGGTAGTAGTAATAGATGGCGTGTCACGGTGTGTGGGCCTAAATGTTATTGTGACCCAACCTTTAGAATTTTGTATGTGCTGATCACCTACACCTGTAATTTTTAATGAACATTGTTTTGGTTGCAAATTAAGATTTCTAGTCATGCGCTGAGTTATGAGCGTTATCATGCTACCACAGTCCAATAAAGCCCGAGCTTTGTGATATTCTCCGCATTTATCAGATATATTTAAAACGACTGTGGGAAGTAACACTGGAGTCCTTAATGGGTTTTCTATGTGCTGAGTTGAATTTACTTGGGCTGATTCTACAGAATATTGGGCTGAACTAGATTTAGATATTTTATGAGCTGAATTTGATGCAGGTGCACTACGAGCCGAATGACATTTTAAATTATTGGGCTGATCTTCTAACTCTATGCGCTCCGTGATTGTAGGTAATCATTGTTTTCCGTTCTGAGACTGATGAGTTGTAGACGGTGCATGATCAGACGATTGGTTGGGGTCCGATGATGATGATTGATGTGCACGCGTATGTTGTGTGTAGGCCGTGTAGGTATGTGGCTTGTCTTGAGCACGCCGGCGGGGCTGTGCACGTAAATGAGGAGGAAACAAACGCGCTGACGACACCGGAGAATTTGGAGTTCCGTGACGATGAAGCGAGGTGTGGTGATTTGCACTTCCACACTCTTTGCATGAGTTTGTCGAACGACATTCATTTTCAAAATGCGGACCTAGACATTTACGACATCTGTCGTTGGCTTCTATGAAATCCCAACGACCTTGAGTGGGCTGATGATTATATTTCGGACACGCGATAAGTTTGTGTTCTGTATTCCCACAATAGGGGCAGTAGAATCGCTTGCGTTTATCTGCATTCCGGGCCGAGTACTCGCGCCGCTCTGTTCGGGGGGAGGGGGGCCAGCAGCGTTGAGGGTAATGAGGAACTGGGCTGACGTGATAGCTACTTAAAGTGTGAGCCGATGGCGAGCGCCGAGCATTACGAGGATACGCGGGACCAATTGGTCTAAAGCGTGGACTGCGCGGAGAGTTTGGCTCCTCTAAAAAAGAAATCAAATCACCTAAGGTGGGCAGAGTGTCCGAGATGCCGTATCTTCTTTCGAACAGGGTGCGGAGCTCGCCTCGTAATTTTCCAACTACAATAGACACAAGCACGTAATTACCATCCATAGGCAAACGCAGATTATTTAATGCGCTTTGTGCGGAAATGAGCGGAGTTAAAAACGTCGCGCGTATGCTTGATCGAATATGAATATTAGGTAGGCCGAGTATTATATCAACAAACCCATCCATCAGAACACGGCGGTTTTCATACCTACGTGTGAGTATATCGAGCGCGACGCTGTAATTATCATTTGTGATTTTTAAATGCGCAATCATGCCGAGCGCCTCCCCCGATAGGCAAGACAAAAGATAGTGCAGCCCAACTGCATCTGTAAGTGACGTCATGTCGTCTGTAAGACTCCTAAAAATCGTAATAAACGATGGCCAGTCCTCAACGCGTGAGCTGAATTTTGGCAGTTCAATCCTGGGCAGAACGGCAGAAGTGAGCTGACCTGACTCTGAAGTGGAACTTATATTTTCCGCTGCAGTTAAAATATCATAATATTCGGATAGCGCGTTCTCGTAACCGGCTGTATAAAACTTTTCAATTTCTTCTGTAACACTGCCGTCGTCTAAAATTTTGCAGTATAAATTTTCTAATTTTTGTTTCAAATTTTGTAGGTCTGTTTAAAAATATATGCGTGTAACTAAGTTAAATATTTAAAAGTAATGAGCGGAAAATACGCGCGCAATTAATTAAAACGCAGAAAATAGATTTTAACAATGTGCCGACAATGTATACAACTTTATCATAAAATGTGTACGAGTTAATTAACAAATGAGCTGACCGATCGCCCGATGCTAATATAGTATTAGTGTATGTTTGATGAGCGGAGATTAATGCGTTAGAAGTCGTCTGTAATATTATATTAATGTCCTGAAGCTTGAATATAAACAAATCTTAGCGGGCGCGTTAGAAACAAAATAACGTAATGAAAACAATGCAAGTAGGTATGAGCAGTTTCAATCTCAACAGTGTGCCGACTTATTCAAAACAGCTGCAACGTAACACCTATAATATATTTGTATAAACAGAACGTCGACAAGAATTCTTATTTAAAACAGCTGCAACGTAACACCTAATAACATCTTTGTATAGACACAGAACGTAGATAAGATATGAATTCAATGTGAAGGTCACTATTTATTCCATGAAGAATACCTAATTGAGAATGAATGTAACAGCTGTTGTTCGCACGGGCGCCGTGTAGGTACACAAATCAAGTTTTCTGTATCGAAGCGAGCCGACGATGTCAGCATGGGCACTTGAGATGTTATGCAACCCGTAACCATTAAAACAATGCTAAGTTAATTAATATTGTGTTTTAAAAATTGAGAATATGAAGATATAAACGTTATATATAGATAAAATACTTAGTAATGCAACGACGATTCACAATTCCGTTATGAGCCGAACGTAATTCACAATACGCACCAGTCACCACTTATTTTATATGCGAATCAAACATTAAAATATTTTGTATGTAATTAAGAGCTGAGAAAATTATATGAGATATTATTGGCACAAACCATGTATTAGGTACGTTAGGGAAGTTCTGGAATGTTCGAGTTCTTTGTTCGACAACAAGCCGACAACCTACCCACTATTCTTTTTTATTTATTTTTTTGGGTTTTTCCTATGAATTTATGGGCCGAAACATGCACAAAATAATTTAAATAATTAACATATAGGTTAATATCAAAGTACAGAATAGGGGTTTAATGTTAAATGTGCCGAATTGATAATGGGAATGGACTGTAACTTGGTTTTAAAATGGCGGGGCGGCCTGGCCAGAATTAATTGGACAAAATATAAATAATCGAGCTGATTTTATGTGCAGATTTGGGCGGAGTGGAACTGTAGGTGCTGGTTCTAATGAGGCCCAACGCCGGTAATAGGGGGAAGGGCTTCACGAAGGCTCGATGGACCAAGAAATGTGTAAGCTAGGACCTTACACATACGACTTTGAGCTGAGGGAAGTAGGTATATAGGTTAATGTGAGGGCTGGAGAAATCTGGGACTGACCTTATTGTTGAGCTGGTGGTTCTGTATCTGGGCGGAGGTTTCTTCTCACTACACTACACAGCTGTTGAGCGGATTATCGATAGATTTATCGCGGTTCGCCGGCGAATTTGGTATTATATTAACGAGCACAAATAAATATGCGCACACGCGTTCGCGTTCACTAGGTTTCGGGATGAGCTGAAAATGCATCCGGCGCGGGAGGGGTTCTAAATGCAAGTGTTCGTCACTCTCTGACAGCGCCCCCGAGTCGGTCGGCCATACATCACGTAGTGATGTCCTTTGTGTTTATTCTAAACGTTGCGCTAGGGTTGGCGCGAACATCCTGGGGGGCCCGCACAGGCGGCGAGCTGAGCCCCATCCTGAGCAGAATCCAGTGGGAGCCGGGCAATCTTGCCGACAGGCCTCCGCAGCTGGCCTTGAGTCGTGTTCAAGTCCACAACTCTGATGACTCCATCCTTCCCAGGTAGCAGACGTGAGATTCTTCCCATCTTCCATTGTAGAGGAGGCAAATTGTCCTCCTTGAGCAGAACCAGTTCTCCAATTTTGGGTGGAGAGGAAGAGGAAAGCCATTTGGAGCGGATTTGAAGGGTATGGAGGTAGGACTTGGTCCAAAGGTTCCAAAAGCGCTGAGAGAGTGATTGAATGAGCTGAAAGCGTTTGAGCGGAGATATTACTCTTTCATCTAGAGTCAGCTCGGGGAGAGCTGTGAGCGGACGGCCAATGAGAAAGTGGCCAGCAGTAAGGGGCTGATAGTCCGTGGGATCGGACGAAAGTGGACTGATGGGCCGAGAGTTTAACACAGCTTCGATTCTAGTGAGCAGAGTTAAGAATTCCTCGAAAGTGAGGTGTTGCTCACCGATAACACGGTATAGAAGTTGCTTTGTGGATTTAACATTAATCTCATGGATACCTCCCATCCATGGGGCTTTAGGAGGATTGAGTAACCAAGTTATATTTTGAGTTGAGAGTTTATGAGAAATGGCGTCGTTATTGTCATTGAGAAATTGTTGTACCTCTAGTAGATGATTCCTAGCTCCTACATAATTTGTGCCACAATCCGAACGTATCAATACCGGAAGTCCGCGACGTGAGCAGAACCTTTGTAATGTTGCAATAAACGCTTCGGCAGTGAGCGATGAGACTGGTTCTAAGTGAACCGCCTTTGTAGTGAGGCAAACAAATATGCAAAAATATCCCTTAATTAACTTAGCATTACGTAATTGACTTGATTTGAGCAGAAACGGTCCGGCGAAATCTGTTGATACGTGACTAAATACGGGCTGAGGTATGACTCTATCAGCTGGCAGGTCAGCCATGATAGGTACTTCGGGCTGAGCGCGGCAACGGAAACATCTTATGCATTTAAACGTTCTGTGCCTTATAATGCGGCGGGCAGATAATATCCAAAATTGCTGACGTAAAATAGCATGTAGCGTGTCCGTGCCAGGGTGGCAGTGTATGCGATGATAGTGATCTATTATGAGGTCTACGAGCGGACTAGAACTAGGCAAAATGAATGGGTGTTGAGCATCGTATGTGAGTTCCGAACGAGTGAGTCTGTAGCGGGCTTCGACCTCTTGATTGTAAGTCCTGATGTGTGTCTGAGTGGTGATGATAATAATACAGCAACAATTCTTATATTCTCCTTTATTGGTGCTTAACACTGACTACGTATTACATATGAGGTAAATGCCTAACACAATAATATACGTCTACACTATTTATAGCCTTTTGGCCAACTGAAATAAACAAACTAAATAGGCTTTACTTCATGACATCTGTCAATGTCAAAAATGACATTGACACTTACTTTTGTCAATATGCAACATCTCCCTTTTCGAGAAAAAAGCAAACTAATATTAGTATTAAGTAACTTACAAAACTAATAACAGTACATTACTTACCTACTCAAATTTCTCATGTATGTACAATTTAGGACGTCTCACACTTCTACCAGACCTGGTTACGTAACCGGTATTTTCTAGACTTTCCATAGGAACACAGTTATCATCGATAATGCAATTTTGAACAGGACCGTCTCCGAGCTCTGCCGAACTCATGGGATCTATACTGTTTATGGGAGACATATCGTCAGTGCTGCCGTTGCCATAAAAAGAAGGTGGAGGATTTGTATTTATTAAATTCTTTTTTCTAGGTCTAATGTGTCCCCTATTCCTCCTATACACAACACCATTTGGATCCACTACATAATATGATCTACCACAACCTAATTTCTCTTTAATTATTCCCGGAGACCAAAAAGATTTAGGATTCTTTTTGAAATAAATGTCATCTCCAGGCTGAAACAAATAGGATGTATACTTCGCATTCCTGTCAAAATAAAAAGACATTCTGTCTCTGCTTTTGTTGTGACATCTTTCAAACGTCGAAAATTTGACCACTTCTGGAATGAGTTTTCTGTTTAGAATTGGTAAATTTACTCGCAAGTTTCTAGACATTAATAATGCGGCCGGACTGGGAAAATCTCCCTTAGCAGCGTTGCGGTAGTGTAGTAACGCCAAATGTATATCCGAGCCATCTTCCTTGCATTTCCTTAATATGTTTTTGACAATTTTAACTCCACTTTCAGCCTGGCCATTAGACCTGGACCAATAAGGACTGGTAGTAATGTGTTCTACATCCCAATCAACAAGAAAAGACTTGAATTTGCAAGAGTTAAAAGGTGGACCATTGTCAGATATCAATATTTTCGGGATACCATGTCGAGCAAAGAAGGATTTGAGGTTTTTAACAACGTTATCGACAGTGTAATTCTTATGCAAAGAAGCTAGCTCTATGTACTTGGAATAATAATCCATGCAGACAAGGAAATTTTCTCCATCAAAATATAATAAATCTATACCTACCTTCTCCCACGGAAGACAAGATATCTCATGGCATTTTAACGGTTCCTTGGGTATGTTTGCCATGAATTTTGCACACGCTGAACATTGATCAATTAGGTTTTTAATATCCGCGTTAATATTTGGCCAATAAACTGTTTCTCTAGCTATGTTGAGTGTTTTATTAATACCTAAATGCCCACAGTGTATTTTATCTAAAATCTGTCTTTGCAAGGATTTTGGAACAATAAGCCTATTGCCTTTAAATATTAAGCCGTTCATTATATGTATTTCATTTTGAATGTTCCAATATGGTTTCACAAGACAGCTTACTTTGTCTTTGCTTCTTGGCCAACCATTCTGAATATAAGACTTGAGCAGATTTAAAGATTCATCATTTTTACTTTCTAATAATATTAATTCTAAATATGGCTTACTCACTGAGAGATTAGAAAATATTGAATTTACATGATATTGTAAGTCTGGTTCATACTGAGGTATGTATGTATCACTGAGTGAGGCTCTTGACAAAGTATCTGCTATATACATATATTTACCAGGTACATAAACCACTTCTAGGTCGTAACCCTGCAACGATAACATCATTCTTTGTAGTCTAGCAGGTACTTCATGAAGAGGTTTTTTAAAAAGGTAAATTAAAGGTTTGTGATCAGTATGAACAGTTGTTTTACTGCCATAAATATATTGGTGAAATTTATTACATCCAAATTGTATGGCAAACAATTCCTTTTCAATCTGAGCGTAGTTTTGTTGAGAGGAGGTAAGTGTTCTTGAACTATATGCAATGGGTCGTTTGTTTTGCATCAATACCGCTCCCAGTGCATTCTTTGATGAATCTACCGACAAAATCACAGGTAAGTTGCAATTATAATTAGTTAACACAGGTGCTTTGGATACGACTTCTTTTAACAAATCAAAGCACTTTTGACAATTTTCATCCCATAACCATTATGTATCTTTTTTTAACAAATTTCTTAAGGTATTAGTTTTCTCTGCTAGATTTTCTATAAACGGTGCTAAAAAATTAATCATGCCTAGAAATCTCTGCAAATCTTTAATATTTTTTGGTATGGGCATATCTTTTATGGCTTTAACTTTCTCTGGATCAATTTTTACACCTTCTTTACTAAAAATATAACCCAAATATGCTATTTCTTCTAGAAGAAACTTGCACTTGGCTTTATTTAATTTTAAATTAACTTGCCTAGCCCTTTCCAAAAACATTTCTAACCTTTTATTGTGTATTTCAATTGTTTCACCGTATATTAAAATGTCATCACACCAAATTATTATACCTTCAATGTCTCCGAAAAGATCTATCATGGTTTTATAGAAAATTTCTGTAGCCGTGTTTATTCCAAAAGGTAATCTTAAAAATTACCTCCTACTCTGAGGAGACCGTCCTGCGTAAAAGGCGACAGACGTTGTAGTCGTACTGTGCAGATTCTATCGGTTTGCAGGCGGTGAATATCTTCTGCGAATGCATTCTGCTGTACAGAGCGGATCCAGAAGAGTAATGCTTCTCTACGTTCACTTACAGTTAGAGGGCCTAGCTGTCGCGAGTTTGAATTTAGTTTACAGTTACGAATGAATCGCCTCATGTAGGCAGTGACACCAGTTAGTTTTTCTAAAGAGCTGAAGCGAGTGAGCAGATCACTATCGACACCGGGTATCGAGAAATTGCATGGTACGTATTTTGGTTTGAGCCCTGGCAAGTCTTGTCGAGTATGAGCTGAAGGCATCTTGGGCCAGGTATCCTCTGGCAATTTGAGCCATGGAGGAGACCACCATAAATCATGAGCGGAGAGAGCTTGAGCTGATAATCCTCTGCTTGCACAGTCAGCAGGATTTAATTGGGAAGGTACATGACGCCACTTAAGTGTGAGTGAATTTGAGTTAATTTTTGTTACTCTATTGATTCAAATGTTTGTAAACGATGGGGCGGAGTTTTTATCCATGCAAGCACTATGGTACTATCTGACCAACAAACGTGATGTGTAATTGTGAGATGAGCAGACAATTGTTGGGAGACACGCAACATGAGCTGAGATAATAGAGTTGCAGCAGACAACTCTAATTTGGGGATTGTGAGTTTATTTTTAATCGGTGCGACTTTAGATTTAGCAATCATGAGGTGAACGTTAACAGATCCGTTGTGAGCTGATTCTTGTAAATATATCACTGCAGCAAAACCACTTTCCGAAGCATCTGCGAATCCGTGAAGTGAGTATGTTGATTTGAATTTGTGTGGAGCGATATGTCTGGGAAAATGTATATCTGAGATGTGCGGAAGATCATGATAGATGCGCTGCCAATCATCTGTAATATTATTTGGAGTGGGATCGTCCCAGTCCAATTTAGTTAACCATAACCTTTGAAGAAGTATTTTTGCTCGGAATATGACGGGTGTAACCCAACCGTTTGGGTCATAGAGAGAAGCTACTGTGCTAAGAATTGAACGTTTTGTAATGTGGGTAACTGGTGGTAATGAGATGTGATATGTAAATTCATCAGACCGGGGAATCCATCTAATACCCAAAACCTTAATTGATGGAGACTCTGCGCTGATGTCAAAGTCTTTAGGCATTTCGCATTGATCGTCTGGAAATCTTTGCAAGAGCTGAGGTGTGTTTGATGTCCATTTACTAAGTTTAAATCCACCGAGTGATAACAAATCAATGAGCTGAGTTTGGAGTGCTGATGCTTCTTCTATGGTGTCATGGCCGCAAAGTACATCATCCACGAAAACAAATTTACGCAAAATTTCGGCAGCCTGAGGATAGCGATGACCTTCATCTTCAGCTAATTGTAATAATGTGCGGATAGCATGATATGGACTTGAGCGCAATCCGTATGTAAGTGTTGAGTGCATATGTGAGCAGAGGTCGATCTGGAGACGATCGCCAGAGTATGAGCTGATAGTGTCTTTGGTCTGGTCTTAAGAGAATATTTCTAAACATCATTTTTATGTCAGTGCTGAATACTATACGATGTGCGCAGAATGATATAATAATATCTACAATGTCTCGTTGAAGTGCTGGACCTGTGTGCAGGCAATCGTTTAAACTGACTCCATTGGATGACTTACAACTGCCATCAAATACTGTGCGGAGTTTGTCAGTACCTGATTTGAACACGCCATGATGAGGAATATAATAATGAGGTTTATGAGTAAATGTAGACGGATGACACGGTGTCATGTGTCCCAAGTTTATGTATTCGTTCATGAATTCTATATATTTTTGTCGCAGTGTGTGATCGGATTGCAACCGTTTTTCTAGATTGAGAAATCTACGTAGAGCAATAGCATGAGTACTACCTAATACGGGTGCATCTGATAAGAAGGGAAGAGTCACCATGTAACGGCCTGAATCGTCACGAATGGTGGTTGAGCTGAATATGTGTTCACATTGCTCGTGTAGCGGGTTTGAATGAGCAGAACGAGGCTGGGGTTCTTCCGACTCCCAGAATCTTTCCAGGCTTTTGCAAATATCATGAGTAGAATGAGCAGAATGTGTAGAGTGAGCCGACTGAGTATAATGAGTATGAGTAATATGAGCAGAGTTAACTTGAGCTACAGGTGAATCGCATGAGTGCTCAACGAGTCCTATGAGTGCAAAATCAAAAATCGTGCCGAAGGCTATGGGCTTCCCCGGGCCCAAAGCAATCTTAGTACCATCCAAAACGTGACCCAAAACGTCTGAGCCTAAAATGAGATCAATGGGCGCAGGAGTATGATAAGCTTGATCCGCCAATGGAATGAGCTGATGAGCTGAGTCTTGTACAACATCTGGTATTTTTTGCAAAGGTAAATAACCTGTAACGTCTTTGAGAATATGAGCGGTAGTAGTAATAGATGGCGTGTCACGGTGTGTGGGCCTAAATGTTATTGTGACCCAACCTTTAGAATTTTGTATGTGCTGATCACCTACACCTGTAATTTTTAATGAACATTGTTTTGGTTGCAAATTAAGATTTCTAGTCATGCGCTGAGTTATGAGCGTTATCATGCTACCACAGTCCAATAAAGCCCGAGCTTTGTGATATTCTCCGCATTTATCAGATATATTTAAAACGACTGTGGGAAGTAACACTGGAGTCCTTAATGGGTTTTCTATGTGCTGAGTTGAATTTACTTGGGCTGATTCTACAGAATATTGGGCTGAACTAGATTTAGATATTTTATGAGCTGAATTTGATGCAGGTGCACTACGAGCCGAATGACATTTTAAATTATTGGGCTGATCTTCTAACTCTATGCGCTCCGTGATTGTAGGTAATCATTGTTTTCCGTTCTGAGACTGATGAGTTGTAGACGGTGCATGATCAGACGATTGGTTGGGGTCCGATGATGATGATTGATGTGCACGCGTATGTTGTGTGTAGGCCGTGTAGGTATGTGGCTTGTCTTGAGCACGCCGGCGGGGCTGTGCACGTAAATGAGGAGGAAACAAACGCGCTGACGACACCGGAGAATTTGGAGTTCCGTGACGATGAAGCGAGGTGTGGTGATTTGCACTTCCACACTCTTTGCATGAGTTTGTCGAACGACATTCATTTTCAAAATGCGGACCTAGACATTTACGACATCTGTCGTTGGCTTCTATGAAATCCCAACGACCTTGAGTGGGCTGATGATTATATTTCGGACACGCGATAAGTTTGTGTTCTGTATTCCCACAATAGGGGCAGTAGAATCGCTTGCGTTTATCTGCATTCCGGGCCGAGTACTCGCGCCGCTCTGTTCGGGGGGAGGGGGGCCAGCAGCGTTGAGGGTAATGAGGAACTGGGCTGACGTGATAGCTACTTAAAGTGTGAGCCGATGGCGAGCGCCGAGCATTACGAGGATACGCGGGACCAATTGGTCTAAAGCGTGGACTGCGCGGAGAGTTTGGCTCCTCTAAAAAAGAAATCAAATCACCTAAGGTGGGCAGAGTGTCCGAGATGCCGTATCTTCTTTCGAACAGGGTGCGGAGCTCGCCTCGTAATTTTCCAACTACAATAGACACAAGCACGTAATTACCATCCATAGGCAAACGCAGATTATTTAATGCGCTTTGTGCGGAAATGAGCGGAGTTAAAAACGTCGCGCGTATGCTTGATCGAATATGAATATTAGGTAGGCCGAGTATTATATCAACAAACCCATCCATCAGAACACGGCGGTTTTCATACCTACGTGTGAGTATATCGAGCGCGACGCTGTAATTATCATTTGTGATTTTTAAATGCGCAATCATGCCGAGCGCCTCCCCCGATAGGCAAGACAAAAGATAGTGCAGCCCAACTGCATCTGTAAGTGACGTCATGTCGTCTGTAAGACTCCTAAAAATCGTAATAAACGATGGCCAGTCCTCAACGCGTGAGCTGAATTTTGGCAGTTCAATCCTGGGCAGAACGGCAGAAGTGAGCTGACCTGACTCTGAAGTGGAACTTATATTTTCCGCTGCAGTTAAAATATCATAATATTCGGATAGCGCGTTCTCGTAACCGGCTGTATAAAACTTTTCAATTTCTTCTGTAACACTGCCGTCGTCTAAAATTTTGCAGTATAAATTTTCTAATTTTTGTTTCAAATTTTGTAGGTCTGTTTAAAAATATATGCGTGTAACTAAGTTAAATATTTAAAAGTAATGAGCGGAAAATACGCGCGCAATTAATTAAAACGCAGAAAATAGATTTTAACAATGTGCCGACAATGTATACAACTTTATCATAAAATGTGTACGAGTTAATTAACAAATGAGCTGACCGATCGCCCGATGCTAATATAGTATTAGTGTATGTTTGATGAGCGGAGATTAATGCGTTAGAAGTCGTCTGTAATATTATATTAATGTCCTGAAGCTTGAATATAAACAAATCTTAGCGGGCGCGTTAGAAACAAAATAACGTAATGAAAACAATGCAAGTAGGTATGAGCAGTTTCAATCTCAACAGTGTGCCGACTTATTCAAAACAGCTGCAACGTAACACCTATAATATATTTGTATAAACAGAACGTCGACAAGAATTCTTATTTAAAACAGCTGCAACGTAACACCTAATAACATCTTTGTATAGACACAGAACGTAGATAAGATATGAATTCAATGTGAAGGTCACTATTTATTCCATGAAGAATACCTAATTGAGAATGAATGTAACAGCTGTTGTTCGCACGGGCGCCGTGTAGGTACACAAATCAAGTTTTCTGTATCGAAGCGAGCCGACGATGTCAGCATGGGCACTTGAGATGTTATGCAACCCGTAACCATTAAAACAATGCTAAGTTAATTAATATTGTGTTTTAAAAATTGAGAATATGAAGATATAAACGTTATATATAGATAAAATACTTAGTAATGCAACGACGATTCACAATTCCGTTATGAGCCGAACGTAATTCACAATACGCACCAGTCACCACTTATTTTATATGCGAATCAAACATTAAAATATTTTGTATGTAATTAAGAGCTGAGAAAATTATATGAGATATTATTGGCACAAACCATGTATTAGGTACGTTAGGGAAGTTCTGGAATGTTCGAGTTCTTTGTTCGACAACAAGCCGACAACCTACCCACTATTCTTTTTTATTTATTTTTTTGGGTTTTTCCTATGAATTTATGGGCCGAAACATGCACAAAATAATTTAAATAATTAACATATAGGTTAATATCAAAGTACAGAATAGGGGTTTAATGTTAAATGTGCCGAATTGATAATGGGAATGGACTGTAACTTGGTTTTAAAATGGCGGGGCGGCCTGGCCAGAATTAATTGGACAAAATATAAATAATCGAGCTGATTTTATGTGCAGATTTGGGCGGAGTGGAACTGTAGGTGCTGGTTCTAATGAGGCCCAACGCCGGTAATAGGGGGAAGGGCTTCACGAAGGCTCGATGGACCAAGAAATGTGTAAGCTAGGACCTTACACATACGACTTTGAGCTGAGGGAAGTAGGTATATAGGTTAATGTGAGGGCTGGAGAAATCTGGGACTGACCTTATTGTTGAGCTGGTGGTTCTGTATCTGGGCGGAGGTTTCTTCTCACTACACTACACAGCTGTTGAGCGGATTATCGATAGATTTATCGCGGTTCGCCGGCGAATTTGGTATTATATTAACGAGCACAAATAAATATGCGCACACGCGTTCGCGTTCACTAGGTTTCGGGATGAGCTGAAAATGCATCCGGCGCGGAAGGTGTTCTAATTGCAAGTGTTCGTCACTCTCTGACAGCGCCCCCGAGTCGGTCGGCCATACCTCACGTAGTGATGTCCTTTGTGTTTATTCTAAACGTCGCGCTAGGGTTGGCGCGAACACATAGAACTATCCAAATCGATGCTTTGATCGGCCCACAATTTTCCACACAATCGTGGACACACCGTATGCTTGTAGCAGTGCAATCAAATCGAAAGCTAACTATGTAGCTGTTTATCTGTTCCTCTTTCTTTTTTAACCGACTTCCAAAAAAGGGATGCGGTTATACTATATTCGGCTGTTTTAATCTGTAATAGACACGACCGACGACGTGCAGAAGTGTATTTATGGACTGAGATCCCAGTCCCGCCAGACTCCCCTTATATTCTTACTGATAAAATGTATTTCATTATATAGTATAAGGCGCTAAAGTTAGTACAATTTTTTCGTACCTTTGGCGCCCTGTACCTTAGAATTGGCCCACGGCACAATCTGGCGGGTATACAAACGTTCATTGTACACAGCTAATACAACTTGACATACATTTTATCAGTAAGAATATAAGGGGAGTCTGGCGGGGCTGGGATCTCAGTCCATTATAAATACTTGAATTTGGAATGGAAAAATACACAGTGTATTTTAATCCGTATGAAATATTTAACCCAACATTAGACTACAATGCCTTGTCGAGCGTCAACTTCGTCAATAGTACTTAAATACGGCTATTTGTGGAACTATTTTTGCGAGCAACTTAAATAGCAACAAACCTTTCTAGTCTGGTGAAGAAAACGCAGTCCAAAAACGTTTCCAAGCAAAACACAACGTCCGCTTTCTATACATTTGATATTTTGTTAGAAAGTTGTTTGTTATTTGTTAAACCGTGTCGTAATATGATAATGCGAAATATAGGATTGTATCTCAAATAATAAAGTGATAGGCTCTATAATCTTTAGATTTTTACGTAAGTAAGTTTTAGAACGCAAATTATGTAATCTGCTGTCGTACAATAAAACTATTCTGAGTTTGGAACCGGTCGATTTATTAGTAAACAGACCTACTGGGTCTGGAATGTTCTGCCGTGCAGTTCGCACAGTAAATCACTTTGTATATGTCGCAACAGCGGGGGCAACCGCCTGCTGGAGGCCGCCCACCGCACCTGCGCATAGCTACGACACTGATCAGAGATATTACTGATAAGGGATAGCTGTTGATAAGCAGGGACGGTGGGCTTGAATTGATTAAGAGACTTGGAACTTGCAATCGGTGATTAAAAATTAGTGCACAAAAAGATACGTTTCATATGACATCCAGTCATATAAATAACACTGCACATGCGAAGATTCAGTTGTTACAAGCGACCCGAAGCATGAGTCGTATTATGAATCGTACCGATATTTTTATATAATACTCTGTTTAAAGTATATACCCAATATAATCAACACTTTAGGCTGTAGTTGTGGATAGTTCAACTCAATTGTGCGCGCGGCGCTATGTGTGCGTGCGCTAGACGCTAGTAATTAGTATCCAGCTTAAATGTGTGTGCCAGAGACGCGGCCCACTACCCGTACGCAGTACGCACACATGAGTTGAAGTATGTATAATTGTGTATCGTTGTGGTCGATGAAAAAGTACTCCATAATCCATTACCTACATATTGTTGCATCACTTGCAGCCTGCAGGGCACTTTTTTTCAGAAATGGCATCAGTCATCATGCTACATACTTCGTTAAAATTTTAGTTTAAACTTGCCATAGGTATACGAAGCGATAGAGGTGCTAATTAGCTTGCCTTTAAATAAATTTGTTTAGTTTTACACTCGATTCATTAACACGCTTTTTAACACGTTTTTATTAGTTTCACCTGTATGTTTGCTTGCTTGTTTAATTGCTTGTAACCGACTCCTTTGGGCTCGATTTTGTCCTACTTTGAACGATCAGATTTAATTCAAACTTTGCACACCTGTCAAAGACCGATGACAATGCAATAATTCGATTAAAATATCCGATTATCCTGATTAAATTCGCCAGGATTCATCAATTTCTTTCCGCATCCTTTGCCTGAGAGTAAGAGAGATAGAACTAGTGCGCGAACTACGCATGCGTGCAGTTCCAGGCTTACTCTTTGGTCCCCGGCACTCAGCTTAGCACAACCGCGTAAAGACTTTCTTATGGTAGTTGCGTCGTGTTCCGTATACAAACAAATGTACCGTCAAATCTAATACGCATACTATTATTATTTTATAATATCCGTAATATAATGATAACCGTGATTGACATAAAAGCTTCTTATCTACATTTAGAGGAATAAAATTTGGTAATCAGCAAAGCCTTGGATCTACAATCGATAATGTTACCAACTTTAAATGAGATGAAATTTTCATAGTAGGACTTTGAAATTAACGAGTACTACAGTCCTTCAACTAGCTATATTGATGAATATATATTTTGAAAGCAGCCAATATCTTCTCAAAGTAAATTAAAGTAATTAAAATAAACAATTGAGCCATATTTAGCTTAGAGACATACATGCTCCATTCATTGAGATGTGAGACAAGCATAGTACTACCCGCAAGTGACAGCACGTATTGTCAACGGTTATCCATGCCATGCGCGCGCAGCATATAAGCAGTTGTACAGTTGATCATGCAGTCGTTTATTTAGGTTCACGATTGTTTGCTGCTGGACAAGCTTATGTAGCACTTAGTCGTGGAAGATCCTTGGACGGTATACGAATTGAAGAACTTGATTGCTCAAAATTAACAGAAATAACTCCATGTAACAGTGAAGCATTAAATGAAATGGTTCAATTACGAGATAATCCATAAGACTTGTTTGTAAATAAAGTTGCACCACTATGTCTCGCTGTTTATGTTGGCAACATAGAAATCTGTGAATATGTGTTCTAAATCGAGATGCAATTGTTAACACATCTGTACACGTTAAGGACGGTTAATAGATAGCAAATCGTACTAAAAAGCAAAACATAAATTATAGTTTTAAAAAATAAAAAAAACACGCTTTTATAAAAAATCTAACTAAAAAATAAAAAATAAAATTTAATAAATTTGGATTAAAAATAGTGTAAATTAAAAATAAATGTTTATTATTGTAAAAAAGCGTGGGATGCATAGTGTCAATAGTTATAAACATTTTATTGGCAGATATGAGAAGGATCTTCACTTTGATAATATCTTAAAAATCACTTTAAACGAAATATGACCGTTTGAAGTGGATCAAAATCAAATCCACTGGAGTCGGTTACATACAAACAAACGTACAGGTGAAGACACTGCACCCCACGCTTTTTTTACAATAATAAACATTTATTTTTCATTTACACTATTCTTAATCCAAATTTATTAAATTTTATTTTTTATTTGTTAGTTAGATTTTGTATAAAAGCGTGTTTTTTTAGTTTTTGTAGACTATAATTTATTTTTGTTAATGATTTGCGTAGAATAGGACATTTAGTTTCAAACTTATGGACAGTCAATATTATAGATATCTTGAAATTTGTAGAGATTTGCTATAATATTACCTCTTGGTCTTGGTCTTTCAATTATCTTCCAGACTGGCTGTATTAATTTGCGTTTAGTTAGGCCACATATAGGGATTCCGGATGTCCCGTATTTCCCGGGACTTCCCGTATTTTAGGTATTATTTAAAACGTCCTGCCCCGGGTAAATCGAGCGATCTAGGGTTAAAATGATACTCAGTACGTACACAATTAATAATATGAGCTCGGTCGCGCTATGATATTTTCATTCTAAAACTCACTCGATCCTCAAGAAAAATATCAAAAATTTGTCACTAATTAAGTTTTTTTTTTAAAATCTAACTAAAAAATAAAAAATAAAATTTAATAAATTTGGATTAAGAATAGTGTAAATGAAAAATAAATGTTTCTTATTGTAAAAAAGCGTGGGGTGCAGTGTCTTCACCTGTACGTTTGTTTGTATGTAACCGACTCCAGTCGATTTGATTTTGATCCACTTCAAACGGTCATATTTCGTTTAAAGTGATTTTTAAGATATTATCAAAGTGAAGATCCTTCTCATATCTGCCAATAAAATGTTTATAACTATTGACACTATGCACCCTACGCTTTTTTACAATAATAAACATTTATTTTTCATTTACACTATTCTTAATCCAAAGTTATTAAATTTTATTTTTTATTTTTTAGTTAGATTTTCTATAAAAGCGTGTTTTTTTAGTTTTTTTAAACTATAATTTTTTTTTTAGCTCTATTCTATTTGCAGCGCAGTTTTTTATGTCGCGACCACAAACATCTATCTATAAAGAAAAATCTATCGTGGGTACGAGGGCTTACAGGGTGGAAAAAGTCTGCAATCCTCACCATACCTCAATACCTAAGCTGTGAAGCCATATCTAGCTATCACTATGTTGTCAGTCGTCACTTGAGCGAGCGCTCACGAGTCACAGTTCACACGACCATTGGTAATCGTCAGTGGTCACGCGTCTTCGCAACTGGCATTTTGTAACTCGCAGAATAACTGCAAAATATGTTATGTTGTACGCACATACATTTATGTTTAAATTTTACAGTGACAGATTCCCCAGAATTCACCTTCTAGAATACATTTATAATAATCTTTCACATAATTCTTCATAGATCTGCAGGGCCTTTAGCCAAGATAGCTTCGCTAATTACGATGACGATGTTAGAAATCAAAAAATGTATGAGGTTGGCGTATCGCGCGCTATGTCATTTACACGTGATGTCAACCACATACATTTTTGTTTTCGAATTTCGTCATTGTAATTAGCGAAGGCACCTTGGCTAGGGGCTGGTTAAATTATTATCAGTTATTGCATTTCGTCAGTACTTACGTAAAAAATTATCATTCAATTTTCACACTTTACAATCTACATTAGACTCAAGTTAGGGCGGAGTTGGGCAAGGATGAAGGAAGGTGATTGATGATATAATTTATTATATGATGTAAATGATGGCTAGAACGTAGACTACAGTTAGGTCTGTGATGCAACAGCTACGTGGTAACGCGTGTCGCGGACGGTAATCACTTACTATCAGCTACAAATAGTAATGCAAAGACAAGGATTGGGACTAGACGTCACACTATCGAGGTAATTCGAACTATAACTTAACTAATATGTTAAACTATAACTCTTAACTTTATTGGGGTTCTTTTGCCCCTTAGATTCGCAATACAAATATGTTAATGTTGTCTATGGAATGTGAAAGAAAGATTGACAACTGTGTCAAACCATCACGTACTTATCCTACTGTCACAGACAACGATACAAACACATGATAGTGTGTGAGTTATTAATCTGAGGTAGTGTGCAACTCTTTTTATAAATTTTGTGTATTTCTAAGCATTATTAAAAAAAAAATACTTTCTGCACACCTTCCTCTACGTGAACATTAACCGTGCCAAATTTCATAGTCCTCCGTTTGCATAATTTTCGTAAAAAGACGAGATACAAAAACTTGAGTTTCTGCTTGGTAAAATGTTAGAGTCTAGGACATAAGACTGAAAGTCTCTTAATTTATGAGGAGGTCGATTTAAAGTATGAATGACGAAGTGTATACGGTACAGTAGCCGACTAGCGCGGTGTATATTCGACCTTATAGCTATAGCAATAAAGTGGTTCATCGGTTTGTCAGGACCGGACAGTCGTCTCATTCGGCGTTCTGTGTTCTGCCGTCTGCGGTAAACGCTCGGTATGTAGGGCTCAGGTGAAAGGGAATGCCCTAAGCGGTCTATATCGCCCGCACCGCCAGTACGCCTGCCAACGTAAACACTTGCTATGAACATAAAGTTCTTGCACGAAAATTTGTGTTTTACTTTTATGAATATGATGGAATGATGGACGTTTTTCCGTTATAAGAATTTTAGGTTTATTTTGAAAGTATTTAGTGCATAATGAGGGATTTACATGGCACGACATTTTCGGCAGCGTGTCGCTTGACAAATCGCCTTGTTGGCAAAATTTCGTTGCGACTTGCGACCAAGTCGAAATGTCATTTATACGGAAAATCGACCCAAGTAGATCCCCCATAAAACGCAGTAAAATTTAAGCAGTTAGTACCCATGTTGGGCTTGGATATACCAGTCTCTTGTTGCTTATTACTTAAATCTGCGACAGTCATTTACAGAAATTATACATTATGTCTCTACCACAGACCTCTTTACCTTCTCCTTGACCGTCCAGTACTTCACAGACACAACAGAACAGAAACACGTACCAGGCAACACGAATACTATGCCACAGAGGAAATTCGCAGCATAGGACTGAGGCCGCCACTATAACGCGAAGGAGCCACAATTATAAATCTACTTACGTTCTGATTTAACAAAAAAAAGCCTACATCTCGAAATAAGATTTTTGTGCAGCAGTCCTGCTTGCTGCAAATAGCGAGGTAGATGTGTATGTGTATAATAATATAAATAGCGAGCTTATTTATATTATTATAATATTATATATATATATATATATATATATATATATATATATATATATATATTGGCATCACAGTCGACAGAACACATCATATCTACTTCATTTTACACAAGAAGGACTATGCATATTGTGTGTGTGATGGACAAAATAAACGATTTCTTATCTTATCTTCGGTTTATAGCATTTTTTGTTGTGAATAAAATGAGTATTTCTAATTAAGTATGTAACTCAAACTCACTTATTCTCATAAATGTATTAAATAGAGTCTTATTCTACATATAATTTGCCCTTAACAAACTGCTTGCAGTTACAGTTAACATCAGTTCACACGCGACGCGGCGCTGCATTTAAGAAAGCAATTCAAAATTTCACTTTATTTCTTACTCAAGAAGAGTAAGGTACACGTTTAATTGCATTTTGCAAAAGTACGAATATCGGAGCTGCACCGAGCTGCGTAGCGCGGCTCCGCTCTTGGGACGAAACGTGTATCTTCTTGAGTAGCGAATATAAAGTTCAATTTGAAATCGCTATCTTAATTATTATAAAATTTTAACTATTTCTCTACTCAATATTCATAATTTGAAGTCGGTACCAGCCCGTACAAAATCCTGATAAAACAATATTTGAAATAAAACTCACGTTCGAGTTGGCTGGTACCTCAAAATTATGAAGATTGAGTAGAGAAATAGTTACAATTTTAGCCAAATTTAAAAGGGGAATTATTTAGAAAATAAGTTTTATTTCACACTTTTTTGTGCATTTTTACTTTGGAAGTCGGTTTAATTTTTTGTTTAAAAATAATATTTTTTCCCTTTTTAGTGATATTTGTTAAATTATTATTTATACATTTTAAGAAAGTTTAAAATAAATGATCGAATGTATAATTGAATACGCGCCAAGCTTCCATTAGGTATAGTAAATAAATTGATGATGATGATTACTGTAAGTTACATAGTGGCATATGCTTACAGTTCTTTAAACAATGCCGAAATTTACAAACGCATATCTTTAAAGACTGAGGAGTTCTGTTCAGTGCTTTCGGATCCAGGATATACCCTGGTACAAAATCTTATTTTTTTGTAGCATATGCTTGTTACTTCAGAAAAAGTTAAAATCACTATATGTGTCCATATAAATTTCGAGGAGTTCCCTCGATTCCTCATGGATCCCATCAATCAGGTTTCCACTTCAGTGACTAAAGGACCAATTTCGAATTATACCCTTTACAACACCAACATAATTTTGCAAATTTATATATATATCATCATAATGTGATGATGTATGGTGTTATGATGGTGGTGATGATGATGATTACTCTAATTGACATAGTGGCATATGCTTGCAGCTCTTTAAGCAAAGGCGAAATCCCCAAACATGTATCCATAAGGAGTCCGGAGTTCTGTTCAGTACTTTTGGATCCAAGGAGCCTGGATACCTTGGAGCAAAATCTTACTTTTCTGTAGCATGTGCTTGGATTTCTTCAGAAAAATTCAAAACCACCATATACGAGTATATGTGTCCATATAAATTTCGAGCAGTTACCTCGATTCCTCATGGATTTCATCATCATTTTTTTGGAAGTGGGTTAAAAATGTAGCGCCGCAGTGTTCGCTGACCCTTATGTACAATGACGGGCGTCAGGCATGTGTTGCACATCAGATCTACACGCGCGTGTATTTACAACCGTTCTACAACTTTCTTTCCGGAATATCGAGTTTTCGTATTAATCAATAATACATTATATTTTTATTCGCATGACTGACCTGCTAATAAAGATACAAAGGTGCATAATATTATTTAATTCAAGTATTATTCATACAATTCAGGTTCGTTCATATAATTAACTATAATCTAGTCCATATTATAATCATAATATTAGGTCATTACATATGAAATTGGCGTTTTGTAAAGGAGGAACATAAAGTCGATTTTTTTAAACATAATATATTTATTTATTCAAAGTATATACCATTGCTATCTTTGCAATTATGCCATCTCATAGGTAGTTCATTGATTCCTTTACTAAAAAAACCATTCGGACAGGAATCAATAAAATCATTGAAGGCGCTTTGGACTTGAATTTTTTCCCTTGCAAGAAGTTATCCAAATTTCGAGAAAAATGGTAATCTGTTGGAGCAAGGTTCGGGGAGTACGGTCGATGTCTTAGACATTCCAATTGAAGTTCCTCCAATTTGGTAGCTGTCTGTTGTGCAGTTTGTGGTCTAGCGTTGTCCTGAAGCAGCAGTGGCCTAGAGTGAATGACCAACCTAGGTTATTTAGCAGCTAGCTTTACCGTCGTGAGTTGCAGTTGCTGGTAATATACATCTGGCGTAATCATTTGGCCAGATTGAAGAAAGCTGTAGTGAACGACACCGGCACTAGTCCACCCAACGCTCACAAGTAACTTATTTTGAGTCAATTTTCGCTTGGGTTAGGCTTTGGCTGGTTCGCCAGGGTTCAGCCATTGCGATGAGCGTTTCCGATCATCGTACAGGATCCACTTTTCATCACAGGTTCGATTTAAAATCCCTTCATTATTGTGCCGGTTGAGTAATGTAACGGAGCAGTCGACGCACGTTTGTCGGTTTGCTGCACTCAATTCATGAGGTACCCACCCTTCAAGCTTTTTCACCTTCCCAATTTGCTTCAAGTGGATTAAAACAGTTTTATCACTAACACCGCAGCCTGCAGCTAACTCGGGCGTGGTATGCGTAGGATCCGCTTCTACAATAGCCATCAATTCTTCATTATCAACTTTGGTCTCCGGCCGTACACGGGGCTTGTTCTGCAGGTCGAAATTTCCAGAACGAAAACGTTGGAACCAAAAACGCACTGTGTTTTATTTTGCGACACCGCCGCCATACACATCATTAATCCATCGAGCCGTTTCTGCAGCACTGGAACACACACGAGTTCCACATGGTGGAACTCGTTCTCGAAAATAATACGATATTTCAAGTTTTCCATTTTGTAAACAGAGTGACGCAAAGAAATAACCAAAAGAGGAAAAAACAAATGAATTACGGTTTTAGAAACGCAAATGCATGAGTAAATAGCGGTATAAATTTGAAATTGGAATTCCTAACCTAAGAAGATATATTTGAGATCAAAGTGGCCAGTACGACAAAACGCTAATTTCATATGTATATAATATTAGGACCTAATATTATATTTTGATATAAGTATTAATAATTATTATAGATTTAGGAGACGGTGGTCGATTTCATTCAAACCAGGCCAGCTATGTGTTGCATATTGACAAAAGTAACTTACTTCATGACATCTGTCAATGTCAAAAATGACATTGACAGATGTCATGAAGTAAAGCCTATTTAGTTCTTTAGTTTATTTCAGTTGGCCAAAAGGCTATAAATAGTGTAGACGTATATTATTGTGTTAGGCATACCTCATATGTAATACGTAGTCAGTGTTAAGCACCAATAAAGGAGAATATAAGAATTGTTGCTGTATTATTATCATCACCACTCAGACACAAGAAGGACATACATATTAAGAGGTCGTAGCCCGCTACACTATGTAGAAGTTTTTTTATTGTGCCCAAGTGTGTGCGCAGTACACAGGAGCAATCTGTCTTCCTTTACATTCGTAACCCAGTGGGACGGATGACCGACACGACTGGCCAGAGATCAGTCGCATGACCGACTTACATATCCATTCGACGCATGGATCATCTTTCTTGTCAGACAATCAGGTGATCGTCCTGCATTGTCCTAAGGTAAGGTAAAAACACCGTTATAAAATCCAACTTAAAATTAATTTGAGGGTGCATTTCGACCGCTGGGCGACAACTAGTATTATTTGAAACGTTTCAACATTTCTATAGCGAAGAAATCAAAATATATCTAATTAGATTTTTAAGAACTCAACTAGTTTCTACTAAATAGATTTTGATGAAATTTGGTGCGGTAGTAGTTTAGACTGCGGATTACCATAGGATACTTTTTATCGCAGCTAAATGTACGGTTCCTGCGGGATATCTTTTTGCACCGTACGAAGTCGCGGGCCAAATAAAGTAAGGAGTAAGGATGAAACAATTAGACACGGTGAGGCAACCAGTCAATCTCTTCAAATGCCACCACAGCACAGCACCACGGCAAATGTCAGTACGTGGTCAGTACGCCTCATGGGCCATGGCCAATACTTATGTTTAATAAACAATTGCGTATACTGATAATTTCATAAACGTTAGCAGTTTATGTGAAAGAGTTATTAGCGGACTTGAGCAACCATTCGTTGAAGTGGAGTAATGCAATTACTATTTCTACTAAATATTCACTATTGCATGAAGCAAAGTATAGAAACGTATAAGTCAGACCTTGCCCGCGACTTAATACTGCGTGCATCCTGCGGGAACCGTACATTCTCCCGCGATAAAAAGTAGCCTATGTCCTTTCTCGAGGCGTATTATCCACCTATATATCTGTGCCAAATTTGATCAAAATTGCACCAGTAGTTTCCGCAACCGGTATAACCTGTTCAATGCAAACAAACATACAAACAAACTTACTAACAAATATCTTTTCGCTTTAAAATAATAATCTGTAGATAGGGGCAACTATAAAGACATGATTAAGCATGTTTTACTATTTAATAATAATATATGGCCGTAAAGATCTCATCATAATCGAATAATATGAACGGGCAATTACTAGTACTCAGTACTATATTCAAAATACCCCGCGGACCGCCATTCCCTTGCGCTACGTCTTAACATTATATTAACATAATATAATTCACATAAAATGTCGGAACTCACCGAGCTGAGCGCTCCCGTGGGAACCTTGCATCATATTGTTCAACACAGTTAGCGGGTAGTGGGTACAGCATTATAACTACATTATAGATAATCTCTCTCTGCAGCTTGTCAACTCCAAGCTTAATAGCGCATACATGCGTCGCGACGCGCGAGATACGTCGCGTGCCGTCGACAAATGTTATATATCGCGCCAATGTACGCTGTTATAACTTATAAGCTAGTTAGGCGCTAGTAGATACACTCCGATCAGAACCACAACACAACTTTAACTTATATGTGTATATATATATATATATATATATTATTCAGTTAGGTTTTAATAATGTCTTTGTATTTATTTTATGTGTTTAGTTATTGAATTGTATTTCTTACGGTTAGTAAATAACATTTAATTTGGTAGTATTTCAATTGTTCTCTTTGTTTACGTTAACCGGTCTCTCTACTTAACAAGTTTTATTTTGAAATCGAGCGATCTTCGCGAGATGAAAATTCCTTAGCCTTACTAATATTAACAATGTGAATGTGACTTTGTTTGTTTGTTACGCTTTCACGTAAAAACTACTTAACCGACCATGAAATCTGGTACAGATATAGTGAATGGGGAAGGATATAGGCTACTTTATATCGCAAAAAATGTTCGGTTTCCGCGAGATTAAATTTTGCGCGCTGGAAGTCGCGGGCAACATCTAGTAAATAACAATTAATTAAATTGATGTCTATTGTCCATAATGTTTGAACTATTTTAACTAAAGGACGGTTATTTCTAAGCGACCTTTCGCAAAAGGTTAGGCCTTATTTAAACATCTAGTTAACAATGAACTCAATAAAGTTACTTCGACTGCAAACTGCAGCCAATCACAAGATATCCGCTCTACATTTACCATTAAATACATGCTATGAAAGTTTGAGTTTTATCAATGTACACTGTCTTAGGTTTTAACGGCTATAGGCTATTACGACTGTAATTTATCGGGAGCTTCAATGTCGTTCTAACAGATTTTACTCCACCTGTATTTGTGATTTCGTTTAAAATGGACTCAAGTTGTACAAGTACAGAGCCCTTAGCTACGGTGCCTTCGTTAATTACAATGACGAAATCAAAAATGTATGGGGTTCATATAACGAGCGCTAAATGACATAGCGCGCGAATCACGATATTTCAATACCATTCTTTTTGATTTCTAATTTCGCCATCGTAATTGGCGAAGGTGTTTTGGATATATGCCCAGTTCAGTTGCAGCTGCCACGATAATTTCAAATTTCGAAACACACAGTTCGAAATCCTCCAAAAAACGCTGCGATCAATCATAGACATCTGGCGTAAGGTATACTGTGGTGAGGCGTGGCGATGGCGTGTACAGTGCAGTAATCGTAGTGCAATCGTATATTGTTTTGACTTTTGTTATTTACGATCACATTATGTCTGGTTTCAACAGTGTTGCAGTGTTCACTGTTGCTGTTTCTTCACTACCGAGTACCAGCTGATAAAAAGTTAGCGCTCACACGCTACGAAATATTACTGTGAGGTAAAACAATATCAGGTCGAGAAACCAAATTATTATTACAGTCAGTTGGGGCAAAAATGGCCAGTAGTGCCAAACAAATATTGTGTTTTACTTGACCCAGAAAGAAGAAATATGACTCTCTTGCCTTCAGCCCCAATTAACATTTAGCAAAGAGTTGATAAGTTCAAATGTTTTCATGATTAACTCTCATTTATTTATTATTTTACTTATACCGATGGTTTATAATTTTCTAACCATAAACATTATCTTTTATGTACGTATAAAGAAATTTTTATGCTAGCTTTTTTAGAATTTCACACTTTTGAAATGAATTAGAAAATGTGTAATTACTAATTGAAGACATTATCTCCACACACAATAATGTGCTTAACGACCGATATGATTGCATTAGCCACTAGATACTAGTGCAACGCTGCGGTTTTGCTTGCAATTGTCTTGCGAAAGACGCGCACGCCAATTTCGAAACTTTCGTTCCCTAGTTCACTATACGCGGCGTGCAATTGGCACATTGCCAGGATTTTGTAAACAAACGGGAAAATGTAAAATATTATTGAGTCACGATAGCTTCGCCCTTGGGCTATCCCCTTTGGAGATTAAGTTTTAATGAATATTTAGTCTAAAAGCCCGGTTTGATGAGGTGAATTTGACATTCGTTATCTATAGACGCGTTATCCAATCAAAAACGCCATTGTAAAGGTGACTAATGTCAAATTCACCTCAGAATCCGGACATAACTAACACCTTAATTTTGGTTACAATAAGTACTTATATACGTATCAAATTCAAACGCAATCCGTTGAGTCGTTTGAGCCATATATTATAATTAAACCCACCTTCAACAGTTCGCGTATAGTTGTATTTTGTGTAGCGTCATCATCGAGGAAGTAGAATTAGAGAAATAAATATTTATACTTTACAGCCGCTGCCGGAACTTACCTGAAACAAAATATATACGTTAGTTGGCGGGGCAAATAAACGACTCACACCACGCTAACCTCGTGCGTGGGAATCGGGGCTACGGAAGTTTTAGTTATAAACATTATGTGACACTGCGCCTTCTTACATTGAGACATCTGCCACAGTCCACAAATCACAATACTGAACCGCAGAAAATATAAAGAACAATTCATTTGGGACTTGGGACACGAGGGACGTGCGTGGCCATCTTTACTTATCGACCATCTTGCCTCATCTCACTCATCGGTCAATAAAGTAAATATAAGGACCTGCTTACACCGAGACGCGACGAATGAAACGTGTATCTTATTGAGTAGTGAATAAAGTTCAATTCTGAATCGCTATGTTAATTATGCCGCGCCGCGCCGCGCGATCGAAAATAGCTTTAAGTTCATTGTGAATTACTCCTATCTACGATAATATTATTAAGCAAAATTTATACCAGAACAATTGTTACTTCATGAGGAAGAAAGATTTTATACTTTTAAAGCATGAATTTATTAACCTATTAAAAAAAACGATAAATACAACTGCAAAATTACTAAAAAATGCGAAATGTCGGGAACGCTTCAAATACCTAATCTCGCAGAGTGGAAATTAATTATAAAACGCGATTTATTTTTAACAAAATTAATTATATTTCACTCTTTTCACGGACAAAATACTTTAAATGATATCAATTAGTCAACCAATTGAAATCAGGTGTTTGAGGTCAATTACCTTTTCAGCGCTGTAGACTCATTTATACTAGGATTACTAGGTTTTTTTAAATTAAATTAATGATTAATTTAGTCAGGTAATCATATCCCCAAAGTTTTTGTAATTTACAAATCGTTATATAACTGATTTTAGCAACCCCCTAGATACAAAGGTACATATTATGTTACCTCTTATCAGGGAGTTGAACATAGGCTATAATCGGAGTTATAGTAACGAGTACAGCCTAAGTTTACTCCTTAAACTGCATATCCTAGTAGAATGAGTCATAACATATTAATAACTTTTGTTAACTGGTTAACATAATAGGACATTCTGTTTTAAACAAAAGGATGCACAATGAGGGAAAAATAAACACAAATACACTAAAGTGTTAAATGTTCATTATACATTATTGCGCTTTTATTACTACTATGACCTGTTTCACAATCTTTTTATTAATGACGGATAGCTTATTCTGCAGAGACTTCAAAACTAAGGAAGGGCTATACAAGTTATGACGTACATTTGACAGAACAAATCTTCGTACAACAAAAAATTGCGCCATCTTGATTTCACCACACCTCAATTAATGTCAAAATGGCCCAAAAACCCCAAAAGTGGTGTCATTTAATTGCGAAAGTTTTTGCATCGACATGCCTTGTCTATAATATTTTCAAAGATATTACAGATTTAAAATGCAGGGGCACTGCGGTTGGACCGGCCGGGGCCGGGGGCCGGTGTTGTACACAGTATGATCCTTATCAAATTACATACGTTACTCACTTTAAGCCATCTTTAAGCATTTTATACAAAATATAGTAGCCCTTTAAACTATACAGTTTAAATTACTATATAGGGTCCCGTTTTTACCGATTGGCTACGAAACCCTAAAAACATTTTCAATATTGTATACAGAAGTATATAGCAGTGAGCTTATTTGCTGAAGAAGTTTTTTCTCCAAGAACACTATTCCACGCGGGCGAATCCGCGGGCAAAAGCTAGTAGTTAATATTATAGTGATCTCATCGGTCAGTAATAATCAGGATGATAGTGGGGAAGGTTAAACATTTCTTAGCTGAAGACATTTTAATAACTTTTCTGCGATAAGAACGTTTAATCAAAGCACGAATGCATGTGTGTGTGTGTCTGTGCGTGTGTGTGTGTGTCTGTGCGTGTGTGTGTCTGTGCGTGTGTGTGTCTGTGCGTGTGCGTGTGCATGTGTGACGGTCGTGAGTCCGCATTGTCTTGTCTTTTGTCACTGGTATAAACAATCAACAATGCTTGTTTTTTGACTCATCTGAAAATCCATCGCCGACCTTCGATCGTATGTATAATGTATATAAATATTCACATGCACGTATCATGTACGCAAAAAATAATGCCTTTTTTATTTGGACCAAATATTGTAAAGTTTAGTTTATTTTTCATCCCGATGTGAATTGAGAAAAAACGGCAGAAGTGAATATACTCAATACTTATTTCTCATAGCGTTTTTATAGAAACTAGAGACCCTGCGAAATTCGCCCACAATTCATATAATTTTTAGTTTGAACTTTATAAGGGTTCTATAACTTGTATAAAATTTGGTAATGGTAGTAGTTTAGATTCTGGATTAAAACATAGGCTATTTTTATACCCAAAAAGTACAGTATTCCGTCGGGAGTAAGCTAGTAAAGAATAAAATGTATGGGACTAGTCACGTTACTTATCGATGAAATATGTCAATAACATTTTTAATTTTTGCTGGTATAACCGACTTCCAAAAAAGAAGGCGGTTATACCAGCAAATTTGAACGTGAGTTCTATAAAATATTGTAGGATATTGTTTGGGCTGGTACCGACTTCAAAATTAGGAAGATCGAGTAGAGAAATAGTTGAAAATGCCGAATTAAAAAGGGCAGTTACTTACAAAATAAGTTTTATTTCATACTTTTTTGTGCGTTTTTACTTTGGAAGTCGGTTTTAATTTTTGTTTAACGAACTTCGCGATTGTAATTACAGAAATCACCACGACTAAGTCTTCTGATTGTCGTACACTGTGTGTTGTACACATTTGCTGAAGTTCGCACTTCGCAGTAATCGTTCAATACACATCACCGCTACCGGCGCTACCTCAGTCCTCAACACGAGGCGTTGCCAAACCGTGTGGGAACACGTAGGCGACAAACCGCTGACGACAAACCGCTGACGACAAACCGCTGACGACAAACCGCTGACGACACGTCGATAAAGAACAATCGAAGCGGGGCGAGGTTGGTTGACGAATTATATATCACAAATGTTTTGAACATTAGCGCCGCGCTAACCCGGTGCGGCGGTGAGCCGGGCACAGATGTTCCCAGGCTCTAGATACTAATGGTTGTATTATTGTGCTAATGTCGTCTGTGTTCAATATAAAACTGTGACAATATGACGAAATGCAACAATTAGCGTCAGTTCTCACCGAGACGCGACGCCGCGCTGCATTAATTGCATATAAATATTAACTGTTTTTGTGAAAAATTAGAGTTTGTTAACAAATATAAATACCTAGGACTATGGCCAGATTCCCATATGAACTGGAGGTTTCATATTGACTCAATCTGTACTCGACTTCGGTCGGTCTTGAGTAAATTTTACACATTGAATATATCGCTAAATAAAAAGACGCTGCGCGTCATTTACTTCGCGCTCGCCGACCGCTGCCGAGCCACGGGCTAGGTATCTACGGCCGCACATTTAAAACTAATATCTAGATTCTATCAAGAAATTACAAACTCGCTTTATGAAATACCTGACTGATCCAAAAACAAAGAAAGAATTTAAAAACGACCACGAAACATTGTTCAATGTATGTAAAGTTCTACCGGTTCACAAAAAGTCGAATACCCAGTGATTCTCGAACAATTTCATAGTGATCAATTTAAAGTAAAAATAAAGAACTCGCATAATACTAAAAATGTTAGATTAGGTGAACTTGTAACACCGCGGATTAGAAACTACTACGGGATGAGAACCACGAAGTATTTGTCCCACCCTACACTGTACAACACATGCACCGGGCAACACATGCACCGGGCTGAGGACACAAGCGGACGGTGGTAGTTGTAAAGTAAACAGAGTCATTGTCAAAAATAAACTGAAAAAGTTAATGTTACCAAGTACCCAATAAATAAATAATAATACCAAATACATAATATTCACCTTCTATACATATTGTTGTTCTGCATAATAGGGAATTAGTAAAGCAGTATTCACCTGTTAAGTGAATTAGTGCCAGTGTTGCCAAACGTGTTATTGTTAAGATAAGAATTTTAATTTTAATTTTTAAGATGTTAGAAGATAAAATGAGCGCAATACCTGCCGACAACTGCTGCGCGGTTTGGCAGGTCTAATACCTAATGTAAAAATTATTTGCCAATTAAGTATTTTTTATTGGCAAATAATTTTATATTCCACACAAGAAGATGCACGTTTCATTGCTAGAGTTCGAATTTCGAACTGTACGGGGCAGCGCCGCTCTTGCAATAAAACGTGCATCTTGTTATGTAGAGAATAAAGTTTGTAAATAAATAAATAATAAAAAATACTTTATCGGCAATTAATTTTTACCTTAGGTATTAAACCTGCCAAACTGCGTAGCACTTCTTGTGCAGTGGCTAAATATCAATTATGAATCGCTATCTTAAAAATGCAGCGCCGCGTCGCGTCCCGTTTCGGTGAAAGCTGACCTAAATAGCCTGATGCTATTAAATAAAATAAATATAATAAATATATAATAAATAAAATAAAATAATATATAATAAATAAATAAAATATTAGATAAATTGCCTGATGGTAATCCATTGCCGCCGCACATGGGCACTCGCAACTCCAGATGAATTACACTCGTAATCTTTACCAATCAATCTCAACGAAAGTTTGGCACAGGGATAGATTAGTCCTTGGGAAAAGATTAAATCGTACCAAAATGTACGGTTCCGGTGTGATATACGGATCTATAACCAATAATAGGAACAGTAGTGTCGAGGTATTGTTGCATACAAGGTTAGGTTAGGTTAGGTAGTAGTAGTAGGTTAGTAGGTGGACTTTTGAAAACTTGCGAAGTTATACAAACAGTTGACATTACACGTAACTCAGTGAGTTACATGTGCCATTACACGTAACTCAGTTACATGTAATGCCCGGTGAATTTCTGAGGTGAATTTAGCGGTAGTTTATCTATTTATTAGCACTAATGGTTTGATGAATGTGTTTCTGAACAAAAGGTAACAGATTTAAAGGGGCCAAAGGGGTGCGTTTGCAATTTAATAACTCGTAATTGACATAGCTACTGATAAGGAATTAAAAACTTTACAGAAAAAGATTGTTTCTCTTATTTAAAGTAGTTTAAAGCTCCATTTCACTCCCAAAGTAGAAATGTTTGTCATAAAACTTTGCCGAATTATTGAACAAAATAAATTAGTTAAAGTAATTCTTAGTTACCACAAGATGACACTTTTGGAATTCGGAAACTCTGCGCCAGTTGAACTCAGTTTATCTAGAATTTATGTTGAACGTTTCAGAAATCGGGCCTCAGTCGGTTAATACTTAATAGTTCAATTTGAAGTAGTTATCGTCGGCTCTCGCGTTTCTAGTTATAAAAAAACCCACCATATTGGTATAGTAATTAACAGCAAGGTCTAGAAAAAACGTGGAAGGTACGAGCTGGCCAGTGGGGCGATTTCTACTGCGGGAAAGTTGCCCGGCGGCGGTGGTGATGTAATGCCACAGGCTATGTGCCCATCGACATACGACAGCCAGCTCGCAGTGGGCCGGCGTGGTGGACTACAGTCAACTCTTAGGCTGGTACTATATGTTCCGGATCCGGAAATTTGTCTGCGTCGAAAACAGAACTCTGCGCTAAAACAACAGGGCTGAAAATCGAATACACAAGTGTCGAGTCAAATGTCAATGTTTTATATGACACTCGACACTCCGATTTTCAACTCTATTGTATTAGCGCAGAGTTCTATTATCAGTGGTTTGAATTTTGCCGAGCCCGCCGGATCTTGATTCCGGATCATATAGTCCAGCCTTAACGTTTGTGTTACATCCAGGTGCCAGCGGGCTAGCGCGCCTGCTGCCTCTGGCCTGCTTGCCTAATCCTTTTCGCATTCAGAAGAGACAAGGCTGGTAACGCCGAAAGTTATGTACTACGTCAATCCGCAGTAGACGTGGAGGAGAAAGCCTCAGCAGTGGATACGTCAGATGGTCGGCGACAGTGGACAAGTGGAAGCTCGTAAACTGTGGACAAGTTGTCTTATTCTGCTATCAAACGAACAAGGCCGATTTTCGGAGCCAGACTCTAGCCAATAATCTCGATTGGAATCGTTAATAGTTTTGAGTTTTTCTCGCTCTCTTGCAATTTTCCTGCAACACTTTTGGGGCTCCATACTCAAAGAGTATGGAGCTGTCTTTCTGTCAGTCCGTCTACCTGTCACCAGACTGTATCTCGTGAACCGTGAAGAGATGAAATTTTCACAGAAGGTTTATTTGTGTTGCCGCTATGACAATGTGCGCTTTCAGCCGTTTTGTACGGAACCCTTCGTCCGACTCGCACTTTTTTTTGCTTTATTTACTAAAAAAAAAGTTACAAATTAACTTAAGAATTAAGATATAAACAGCATTTAAAACCACTGACACAAGTCCAATGATGCATACAGTCTTATTCGCTATTCTAGTCTAAATACACACTTGTTTTTTGAAAATACGATAACCGCCGCCCAAGAGCACCTGCAACACCAGAGGAGCTAAAAGTGCAAATACTAATCTGTCTTATTCATTGAACACGTCCGTGAAGCTTTAGTGTGGCGTATTGCCCTCACGGCACTTTGACATTTTACTTTACATAGGCAGCATGAGCTTGCTACTAAGCTGTGCCTAAAGATCAATTCACACCGAAACGAAACGATAAGCGATGCGGCGCTTAATTTTTATGATAGCTATTCGAAATTGAACTTTATTCACGACATAAAAAGATACACGTTTTATTGTAAAAGTTCGAATGTCATCTGACATTCCCCGTGCTGCACTGCGCATGTACAGTACGTGTATGACTGAATAAGTCATATGCAACGTGTATCTTTTTGTGTAGTAAATGCAGCGTCCCGTCGCGTCGATAAGAGGTTTCTAGTTGCTATTAGAAACATAAAAACTTTTATTTAAATGTTTTGTCTCTGTCGCTCAGTATAAAGTAAGCAGCGACAAAACTCCCGAATAGGAATTCGACACTTATTAGGCGATTGTGAAACATACCCTTAGTAAATATACTAAGGGTATGTTTCAGAAAATAATAGCGAAAATTTACTTTGTACACGACAAAGTAAATTTTCGCTATTATTTTCTGAGAGTGTTTACTGCCTATGTCTAAATATAGGTTTACTAGCTGTTTTCCGCGGCTCCATCCGCATAAATATAATATCGATTATGCCGCGGGAATACTGTACTTTTCTGGGATAAAAAGTAGCTTTTGTTTTAATCCAGAGCCTAAACTACTACCATACCAAATTTCATCAAAATCCGTTTAGTAGTTTTTGCGTGAAAGAGTAACAAACCTCCATCCATCCATACTCACAAACTTTCACATTTAACATAAGTAGGATGATGTAAGCCTGCTCGAAGTGAAACATTAATGTTGTCCATAATATGTGTACAGATATAATGTATACTGGAGGTTACTAGCTCGGAGAGCGGTGATATACTTTCCCGAGCCTTTTCAGCCTTTCATCTCGTAACTGTCACTCAAAACTTCGGTCAAAAATGAACTCATTTTGATGTTAAATTAAGGTTATGGTGAGACCCCACTCCTTTTCACGAGATTTTCCTATAAGATATTGACTACGTGATAATAACCTAACCCAACCCGGGATCAGGCCTCCACATCCCTCCCATCTTCAGTAGGTCACGTAGTATGGCTATGTTCCCTTAAATACCTAATACCATTCGACAATTTGATTTTGTTTCGAATTTCTTAGTTACTAAGTGACATGTCGCTTGCGATGCCTTATGTCAAATCCCATACATTTTGTTTTCGAAGTTAGCCGTCGAAATTATCGAATGCATCTTGACTAAAGGCCCAGATAGTTTGATGAAACAGTTTCAACCTGCCAATTGGTTCAAGTTTTTTGAATGTGTGTGGCGTGTGCGTACTGTGTACTGAGAGATGAAGGGTCAAGGCGGACTGCTGAGGTCGCGGGTTCGACTCCAAGCCGCCACCTGTGTGAGATTATGGCGAGATGATGAGAAGCTGGGTACTGATAGTATTTAACTATTACACGTCCTTGAATGTACATTGTAATACTGTAATTATTAATTTATCATAATTAATAACCATTTATATTACATTTTCGCAAGTGCCGGCGACGTGTTACGCAATTTCAGAATTTCGTATCCTAATACTTACTAATACTATAAATGTGAAAGTTTATGAGGATGGATTTATGGATGGATGGATGGATGTTTGCTACTCTTTCAGGCAAAAACTACTGAACGGATTTTGATGTAATTTGTTATGGTAGTAGTAAAAGTTTTCCCAAAAAAGTAAAGTATTCCCGTGGGATACTGTATTTACGCGGGTGGAGCTGCGGGCAAAAGCTAGTACATATTTAACAAAAATAGTGAGTTCACACAACTAATAGGCAACGACAGTGGCGACGCGTCACGTTACATCACGTTACGTCACGTTAACACGCTGGTGGCATTCGTGAAACCGATGATTAGTACAAATTCAACCCGTGAAGAAAAATATTGTGAGGTAAGAAGCGTGTCTGAGAGACAAATAATTTCCTAAGGCCCGTGAAGTCTGCCAAAGGGTGTGCACCCGCAGTGGGCTACTGCCTTATCAGTTGTCACATTGAGGACTGAGGAGAGGCGAGCCCCAGCAGCAGCAGTTAGGGCCATTTCCCACCGAAACAAAACGATACGGGACGCGGCGCTGCATTTTAAGATTTATATAGATTTATAAGTTTGAAATTTGATCATTACACAAGAAGATACACGTTTCATTGTAAGAGTCTGAGTGTGAAGTTGCACCGCGCTGCGTAGCGCACGTGCAGTGTATGGCTGATGTCATATGAAACGTCTCTTTTTGTGTAGTGAATAAAGTTCAATATTGAATAGCTGCACTGAAACGTGTACGGGAACCGTACATTTTCCCGCGATTAAGTAGCCTATGTCCTACCCCGTGGTCTAAGGTATATCTGCGCCAAATCTCACGATGATCGGTTCAGTAGTTTTGACATGAAAGCGTAACAACCAAACAAACAAACTCACATTCAAATTTATAATGTACTAGCTTTTTACCCACGGCTCCGCCCGCGTAAATATAGTATCCCGCGGGAACATTGTACTTTTTCGGGATAAAAAGTAGTTTACTTATGTTTTAATCCAGAGTCTATACTACTGCCATACTAAATTTTATCGAAATCCGTGTAGTAGTTTTTGCGTGAATTGTAACAAACATCCTTCCCTACATCCATCCTCACAAACTTTTCATTTATAATATTAGTAGGATGTAACTGAGGAATTTCCTTTTGCGTGCACAAGGTCGCAGGCATATTCAACATTTTATAACCATTTGATGTCGCAACAGTGGCGGACTCAGGCGGGCCGGGGGCACCCGAGGGGCAACAGAAAAGGGCAGCGTTGGGCAACAGTTCCCTTGTACGGCCTAATGCCACAGTAATTATCGGTAATGCACCAATCATTTTGTGTCGGCTTATTTGTATGAGTAATTTCGGTAAAAGGTTAAAGTTTTGTCTAGTAAGGTCTTAAGGCATTGTGTAGGAATGTTAGTCCTGTGAATCCGTAGTAGTAAGTCTCTTCTATTTCTAACGCCTATGTTTTTAAACTGAAACCTCTTTAGGTGCGTTGGGCAATTTTTGAGATGGGACAAAACCATTGAACTCGCGACACTGTTACCGACACCGGTGTGGTATGAGGGGGGCCGGCTCGGTCGGTATTGTTTACACGTCTTTCGGCACTCCCGCGGGAGTACCGCTGTTTTTTAATGATGACCATGATGAATAGAGGGACGAGTAGACAATAATCGCTATAATTAAATACCATGTATGTTACTTACAACGTTGGCAATTTTTACAAAAATATTTCTAAATATATAAAAAAGTAGCATTAGTTACTCCTTATAACATAAGCTATCTGCCAGCAGTGAAAGTCCGGTCAAAATCGGTCCGGCCGTTTCAGAGATTACCCGGAACAAACAGAAGGACAGACAGACAAAAATTTAAAATAGATTTTTTGGTGTAGGTACCGTATATGCTATCATATGTGCAAAGCTGGTAATTTGAAATTATAAACAGACACTTCAATTTTATTTTATTGTACAGTATACGGAACATAAATGTGATGTGTCTCGACTTAATATGTAGATACTTTTTGAATATATTTTCAATTGAGAATTATTAGATTTGGTTTTCGGTTTGACATTGTCTCTAAATCATCAAAATGAGACTCCTATATATTTTCCTTTTTTATAATTTATTATAACAAAAACAAATAGTTTTTGTTATAATTTTGATAAGGTTTACATTTAGTGGAACCTATCACAAAAAATCTGTTTAGTTTATTGCCAACATTATATAATTCATAAACTGTTTTAATATCTTAGACACATGTATTTTAAAGTCTTATTAAATGTGCCCTGGGGCCCCCGCTGCGAGTCTGAGGTCTCGTGCCCCCGGGGCCTAGGGTAACACGTACTATGGGCCCTACGCATTACAGGTGTTAAATGTGCTATGACGTATGAATAGTCAATCGTCTATGCGGCACATAAATAACGTTGGGAGAACTTTTAGGGCCTGTTTCACAATTTTCTAATAAAAGTTGCATAGCTTATTAGCATCAGAGACAAAACATGCAAATATGCTATCTAACACATATTAGGAAAGATTTCAAAACTCAAGGCTTTGACGTACATTTGACAGAACAAACCTACATACAATAAAAAGTTACGCCATCTTGGTTTTCACCATACTTCAAATGTCAGAAATCTTGTTTTCACCATACTTCAAATGTCAAAATGGCCCCAAAAATCTCAAAAGTGGGGCCATTTATCTGGAGACACTTTTTGCCTCACATGCCTCGTCTATACGTCTATGCATATTCGTTGATTACGAAACAGGCCCTTACTATGCATGATAGTTATACAGTTTTATATAGGAACATTAGGATAGAGTGTATTGTCCAGACCGTCGACGCATATTCAGTCGTAATTAGGACGACAGTTTAATCCACAGTCCGAACCGCACAGATCCCTCCGCGGTTTAATAATTGCATAATTTGGCCAAACGGTGACTAGTCGGTAATAACGCCCGTCACACGCACAGTTCTGACTGCGGGAAATAGCACGTGCCGTTCCAACCCGCGCTCCGAACCGAACGTGCAATTGCGCGAGGCCGACTGTCCGATCTGGCAAGTCGATGACAGTGCATTTTGCACAGTTTGAACCGCTCGCTATGTAAGACGCAGGCAGTCGAAACCGTGACGCATCTTTAGTCGTAACTAGCTTTTGCTTGCGTTCCATTCCACGGGAACACTGCACTTTTTTGGAATAAAATATAGCCTATCTGTTAATCCAGAGCCTAAACTACTACCACACCAAATTTCATCAAAACCCGTTTAGTTGTTTTTGCGTGAAAGAGTAACAAACATCCTTCCATCCATACATCCTCATAAACTTTCACGTTTATAATAGAATAGTAGGTTTAGGAATAGCACGACAGTTCGATCCGTAGTCCAAACCGCACAGATTCCTCACACAGATTGGACCGCAGTCCTATGCGCCGTCCGAACTTTAAGTGTGCCGAGCGCTAAAGAGTCGTGTACCTTTTGTCTAGTTCGCACTAGGCCAGTACTCGTAATTTAAGTAGCAAAATACTAGCATGGTTCTACGTAAGTATATATTTTTTACTCTGTGGTTCTAACTGAAGTTCTGACATATTATTAATGAGGGTTTTTGACATTTTTTCTGCCGCTGGGGTACAACTCACACAAAGCGTCATCTGGTGGCGTAAGTGGTATCAAAAACGGTCAATAAGAATTTTCGATTCATTTCTGTCACCAGGCGGCGCTTGGTAGCCGGTCTCGCCCGGTCCGCGTCAAAAAGCTGTCAGATGTCACGGATTTTAAAACCCTTATTGTGTTGTAGACAGTAGACAGCTCGTCTTGCACAGCACATGTGAATGACTGTACTCTATTAGTGATAGCAATTCAGAATTGAGCTTTATTCACTACACAAACAGATACACGCTTCATATGACGTCACTCACACACTGCGCATGCGCTGTGCAGCGCGGTGCAACTTGACATTCAAACTCTTGCAATGACACGAGTATATAGCTAATAGGTATATTTTGAATAGCTATCTTAAAAAATGCAGCGCTGCGTCGCGTATCGTTTCGTTTTGTGAATTGACAAAGTTAGTTGGAAAACGACTCGCTGCTAGACTAAATCAGTAGCCTACCGCCACCTGGACATTTGGCATAAATATATTTACACAAGGTTAGCTATTCAATGTTGGTGTAATTGTCTGATACGTTGGAAATGTAACCTGACAGAAAAAGACAGCAACATTGAATAGCCAATCAGTTGTGTTAATTTTTTTATTAGTTCGGGGGGAAGTTTAGATCGGCGGAACTCGTGACGTAACTGAAAGTTGTGACGTAATACCTTTATTTTAACTTTTTAACCACGCGTGAAACGACAACGAAACAGTTTCTATCGCCGCCTAAAAACGACTTTATGACTATTATCTAAAATTTGTGTAATTTTGCGAGTGCGAACCAACGGTATTAAATTTGCAAGTGCGAACCAATTATATTATAGTTTTATTAAGCTCGTACTATTTTACGATACCGATCATGTTCATGTATAATGTAGTTTAAAACATATTAGAATACCTAATGTTAAACATCGTTTATTACATCTATACTCATATTATTTAGAGGAAAGATTTGTTTGTTTGTTTGCATTGAATAGTCTCCGAAACTACTGGACCAATTTTGATGAAATTCAGCGCAGATATAGAGTAACCACGGAGTAGGACATAGGGTACTTTTAATCGCTGCAAAATGTACTGTTCCCGCCTTATTGCCTGTCTGTCCGTCTGTCTGTTGTAGTGTGTCTCACCTCCCCACACTTACTTACATACAGCAATACAGCATACTTATATTCATTTATTGTAAAAAGAATTAGGAGTTAGTTAATAAACGATATTCGCGAGCACACACTCTTTCATTCGACCCCCCAAGCCTGCACGTTGCTCTGTCGCTAGGCTATTTCCTGAACCGTAACAGCTAAACAGTTTAAATTTTCACAGATACTCTATTTCTGTTGCCGCCATAACAAAAAATATTAAAAACAAGGTAAAATTAATATTTAAAGGGGCTCCCATATAGTAAACGTGATTTTTTTTCCGTTTTGTACGCAACCCTTCGTGCGCGAGTCCGACTCGCACTATTGTGTAAACCCGTATTCTGAAATGTAGATCTTCATCGCTCTGATAACTTTAATGGCGGGTAACAACATAACCTCAATAATTATTTAGAATAATCTTAACTTTGAGGAGCTGTTAAGTGATCGACCATCGGCGCAGCCTACTTGCTCTCCTCATCTCCTCGCTCTAGTTGCCATGGCAACGCACGCACGACTCCCCCACGCGTTACGGGAAAGTCGACCTTATAAGGAAACAGTTAAGATTCATTATACAATGATAACGGTGAGCTGCGCACGCGCCACAATCGCGTTCATCGCGTAACGTCACTTCCTACTGTTGACAATGTCGTTTGTTTGTCACGAAAACAACAGCAAAAGATAACGTAATAAGAGTAGATAAGAGAGAGAAAGACAATCGTTCCTATAGGCATTTAAATGCTTAAGACTGCCCGTTCTTTACTAGTAGCGTCGGGTAGTTCACACCGCAACGATACGTAACACGGAGCATTTTTCAAATAGTGATTCAAAATTTAAACTTTATTCAGTACACAAGAAGATCTTCTTGTGTAGTGAATGACGTTCAATCATTTTGAATCGCTTACTTAAAAAAATGCAGCGCTGCGTCACGTATCGTCTCGTTTCGATGTGAACTGACCCTTACGTACATCACTCAGTCGCGTCGTTAATGATATATAGATGAAGACAAAACTTCAAAAAATAGGCTTCATTTGAATACGAAAGTAAACTTTGAATAGTTATCTCTATTCTTAATCTAGAAGCATAGAATTGAATATGCATACATCAACAGTTAACATCAGAAGTGCTAAGAGAGCGGAACGGCGGACAGACGTCCGTTGTTCGCGACTGACCGTCGCTTGACTGTGACCTTCATCTCCCACATCTTCACTTTTGTTAGCTTGCATTTCCCCGACGCGATTACAATGGCCTCATCGTGACGGAGTCGGGAGTTGCTATGTGGAGCTCAGTACTGTGTGCATATTAATGTAATTATAAAAAGTATGTAATGTCAATATCACAATGTCTAATGTCACTTTGATGAATATGATATAATAATTTAGTTAGACAAAAGGCTATGTATAGTGTAGACGTATCTGTGATAAGCGTCTCTTTGATATGTATAGTGTAAGACGTAAATAAAGAAGATTCAATATAAGCGTGCTGTATCGTTGGTAATTGGTATACCCTAACATAAGAAGGACATGTAAGAACGAAGACGGCGAGCTCACAGCAGTACTGTTAGTAAAATTAGGGGCTGAAATAGGGGTGTTGGCTACGTGTAAAATATTTATTATTTAGTTAGTACATATTATATATTCTGAAATATTGAGACATTTGAATCCGAAATATGTAAAAAAATAGAAAATTTTATATGCAGTTTTGTAATAATTACAACATCTACAAAATACAAAAAAACAGTTTAAAGAATTTTTGCCAAAAAAAATTAACGAAAAGTCGTTTGACAGATTCCCGGGTGTGGAGAGCAAAGATATAAGAAATATTTTATGTAATAAATCCAGACATTGACGAAACAGTATAATCTTCTTGCATTTTATATATTTGCATTTCTTTTTGCATTTTATATATATTTTATATATATCATGCCATAAATCATTATATCATTAGATCATTGTATATAATAGCAAAACAAGTGAAGATTTTGAGGAGAATCTTTATGTTTTTTTTCAAATAAATTTTTAATATTGTTGGATTTACTTTTTAATAGAATTGAAGGTGATCCTATCCGCTATATTTAGATATTTTTAAACAACCAAAATAAGCTGCATAACAGCAGAACAAATTATAGTTTAAAAAAACTAAAAAAACACGCTTTTATAGAAAATGTAACTAAAAAAAAAAAAATTTTAATTTATTTTATATATTAAAAAAAAATTTTTTAAATTTTAAAATTTAAATAACAATAGTGTAAATGAAAAATAAATGTTTATTATTGTAAAAAAGCGTGGGGTGCATAGTGTCAATAGTTATAAACATTTTATTGGCAGATATGAGAAGGATCTTCACTTTAATAATATCTGACCGTTTGAAGTGGATCAAAATCAAATCCACTGGAGTCGGTTACATACAAACAAACGTACAGGTGAAGACACTGCACCTCACGCTTTTTTTAAACATTTATTTTTCATTTACACTATTCTTAATCCAATTTTCTAAATTTATTTATTTATTATTAATTTATTTATTTATTTTATTTATTTATTTATTTCTATTTTATTTTTTATTTTTTAGTTAGATTTTCTATAAAAGCGTGTTTTTTTAGTTTTTTTAAACTATAATTTTCTTTTTGCTTTTTAGTACGATTTGCCAAAGAGTAAGCCTGGAACTGCACGCATCATTATTTATTATAATAATTTATAATTTTAATTTTTAAAATTATATTTTTTTTAATTTTTAGAATTAATTTTTTTTTAATTTTTAAAATTAAATTAAATCTAATAAAAGCGTTATAATAAAAATGATCCTAAACACGACCTCTTTAAGAAGTACTCTATTTACTACAATTGATAGTATTGTAGGATTTGGTTTCATTTGGTCGCAAATTGTACCACAAAACAGCCATGTTACGTCGAATTTTAACGCGTGCCCCTAAACATTTTGCGTATACTCGTAAATTAGCTCCTATTATTATGTAACAGAGACAACAAAGCTTTTAATGTAGAGCGTTACAATCTAATCTCACGTCATCTGCTGGAATGCGGGCGCCCCACGAGGTGCAAGGTAATGCCTATTTAAACTCGTTAGCATGAGGAAGCCACGGCGTGGACCTGTCTCTCTGTCACCTGTCCAAGCTGTCTGCTATCAAGTTATTGACTACCGTCGTTAGTAATATCGTTTTGACACCGTCCTAACAAGTGTACAGCTATAGTAGATTGATAGAAAAATACTACAAAACAGAAAAAAATGTGTAATATTTAATTGGGGCTCCAATACAACAAACGTGATTTTTTTGCATTACTACCCATTGTACCCTACCCATACCCTTTGTGGGCGAGTCCGACCCGTACTTGGCCTATTTTTATATAATCTTGGAAACTGTATGTATATTTTTTTACCTATTTTCTTAGCTATTTTCAGACTTTAGTCGATGTACATGACGTAACATTTAAAATTAAGCTACGAACGATACGTAGCAAACACGACCAAATGTAATAGCACGGATCGGACTGCGTTCCAAACCAAGGAAGGATCTGTTCGGTTTTGACTGCTCGTCGAACTGTCGTGCTAATTACGACTTAAAATACGTCACGGTTTGGACTGAAGGCGTCTGACGTAATACGTCAAAACTCATCATAGCGAGCAGTTCAAATTGTGGAAAATGCACAGTCATCGACATGCCCGATCGGACTGTTGGCCCCGCGCAATTACACGTTCAGTTCGGAGCGCAGGTTGGAACGGCGCGTGCTGTTTCCCGCAGCCAGAGCTGTGCGTGTGACGTGCGCTATTATCTCAGTACAAAAGACTTCAACGACCTCTGCTGTTCTCGATATTTAATATTGGACAGTCTAACCGTTTGGCAAAATTAGGCAATTATTATGAACCGTAATGTATTATTACAGTACCTGTTAGTATTACAACTGTCAGGTACCTGAAATGTCAAGGGGATTATACACAACCGTATTCAAATATTGGCCACTCTACAAGTTGAGAAAATTCCTTTAGTATTGGGGTCAACGTAATGATACGCGAAAGGGCGCTGCATTTTTAAGATAGCTATTCAAATGTGAATTTTACATTAGGAGTTTCATCGTAAGAGTTCGAATGTCAGATGCAGCATATGCAGTGAATGACTGCCGTGCCGAGTATCGCCGCGGTGTGAACTGACTCTAACTATTAATTTTTAATATGTAATTGAATTTTGCAAGTTTCCAAGAAGTCCCACGAGAAAAATATCAACAATTTACACCACTTTCACTCGGTGTTGTGATAACACAGCTACGAGTTTACGTTAAGTTGGCTGCGGTCGTGGCGGCCTGCGGCGTGCGGCGCGCGAGCCGCGGCCCACTGACCCGTACATTTTAGATGTAGAGTCTTCTTAGGGTCTGCTTCACAATCGCCTAGTAAGCGTCGAAGAGCTTATCCGGAAGTTACGTTTAGCTTACTTTATACTGAGCGACAAAGACAAAACTTCCGGATGAGCTATTCGTTACTTATTAGGCGATTGTGAAACAGGCCCTTAGTCTCGCTTCATAGCAGTTAATTCACGTTAAATCTTACATATAATTAAACAAAAAACTTCCAAAGTAAAAATACACAAAAAAGTATAATATAAGTATAATAAATCTTGTTTTCTAAATAATTCCCCATTTAATTTCGGCTAAAATGTTAACTATTTCTCTACACGATCTTCATAATTTTGAAGTCGGTACCAGCCAACTTAAAGTGAGCTCTTTAAAATAATGATTTACGTACGTACGCGTATCTTTAAACACTCAGGAGTTTTATACTGAATAAATTTTTTACTGAGAATTTTATGCTTTTGGATCCAGGATATACCTTGGTGCAAAATCTTACTTTTTGGTAGCATATGCTTGGGTTAGTTCAGAAAAATACAAAATCACTCCATATATATTTCGAGGAGTTCCCTCGATTCCTCATGGATTCCATCATCAGGTCTCCACTGTTGTGACTAAAGGACCAATTTCGAATTTTTTTCGGACCATTTACAAAAACAAAAGAATTTTGCAATAGATCCATAAACAGCAGAGTAATGTTCAAAGATATCAGTGTCGGTGTAAAATACTATGAGAAGTACCTGTTATATCATCATAATGTGATGATGTATGGTGTGATAATGATGATTACTGTAATACTGGCATGTGCTTGCTGTTCTTTAAACAACGCCGGAATCTCCAACCATGTATATCTATAAGGAGTCAGGAGTTCTGTTCAGTACTTTTGGATCCAGGGTATAACTAGGTGCAAAATCTTACTTTTTGGTAGCATATTCTCGGAATACTTCAGAAAAAGTCGAAATCACCATGTGTCCATATAAATTTCTAGGAATTCTCTCGATTCCTCATAGATCCCATCATCAAGTCACCACTTTGATGTCAAAAGGACAAATTTGGGATTATACCCTATAGATAAAAAAAAGAATTATGGAAATCGGTCCACAGAGAGCGGAGTAATCGTTGAACATAAAAAACAGGCGAACGCACATCCGCCTCCTTTTATTGGAAGTCGGTTAAAAATGTATTACAATTCTAATGTCTCGCTAAAACTCGAAAACGGCTGGACCGATTTGGTTAATTTTGGTCTAGAAATAATTGTAGAAGTTCAGGGAAGGTTTAAACGGTGTGAAATATTAAGACAAAACAACGTGTGTTGTCCCGCAACTAGTAATAAATATATAGTTTTTATTTTCAGAACAACACCGGCTCATTTTTGTTAGTGTTAAGTTTGTATCAGTGCAATTTAACAAAATTGTCCAATGACGCTTGCGATGTATTCGCATTCACCAATTTTGTCATTTGCGCTGATGGCTCACTGCAGACTTAACGCGAAAGGACTACTGTAGATGCGCCTACCTATCGTCTCTACCCTTAGAGCATTCTCTACCGTGTTGCTACAAATCTGACTTCCTGTTGGATGTTATTTTTATATTTATTTATTTATTCAAATAATATTTGTGTTCCTGTCGATTTTGAGTAACTTCAGATATATTTTAATTTTTAGCAAATATAGCAAAAACAACTACTTAATTAGTTTACTTATTTCATATAAATAAACATTAATTATGGTAAGTATGAACTTAAATGCACAAATTTCAGAGATATGTATTAGCAATACTTATGTTCCTTGAGCCTGAAATATGAGGGTATATTTCATACAACTTTAGGGACAAGTGACTTCACAGGTTCCACGTCCCACACATTTGCGAGACTTGCGAATTTCTGTAAACAAATCGCTGTACCTTTAAAAATATATATTATTTTGGTATACTTCTTGTAAGCAGGTACTCATATTTAAAAGTACTATTCATTTATTTAATAAAAGACTAAACAAGCCTATAATTGTGTGCTATTAAATATTACGAAGTATATTTTAGAAACTCGGTGTGGTGTGTTACGGCATTACAATTTAATATAACTATTGTTAATGTTCATGAAAATATGTTCTAATGTTCATATCTTATATCGCGTTTTTCGCTCTACTTCAGATCTCTTCTGTACAAGAGAATTTTTATGGAAGATTTCTCTAATAGGCGCGTAGATAGTATCGTTATTACGTGCATAAATTAAGCGAGCCAATTAATAAACAATAGCGCCCACATAGAGGAAATGCGCGGGGCCGACAGTCCGATCTGCCATGACGATGTCAGCGCATTTCCTACAGTTTGAACCGCGCGCAATGACGTGCCTTGACACACTACGTAAGACGCCGGCAGTCCAACGCCAAAAATATACACAAGAACTTGTTCTTGTTTTTATTTTGAATAAAAATAAAAGGCGCTATATATTTTTTTTAATAATGGGGTCACTATTTTAATTTCCACTTTGCAAAATGTCGATGTCACTCCAACGTTTGCATATTTGAACGCCATAGTTATCTAATAGACATAAACGCAAAATTTCCCAGAAGCAAAACGTCTAGATCGTAAAATGTCTTAATTCAAAATACTCTAATTAGCAAATAGACTAGATTTGAAAATGTGATAGTCACTACATAGACATAAGCGTCGAATGACATAGTAGCAAATCGCCTGGATGTGAAAATGCCATAGTTACTTTATTGACATCAACGCTCAATGCCTAGGTAGACAGATAGACCCCCAGAAAAAAATCTGCTGTTTTATACAAAGTAGTCGAGTAACTATGGCCATTTTGTACGAAACAGCTGATTTTTTTTCGCTATTTTCGTGACATGGATCCCCATAGTAAAAGTGGTTCGAATTGATGTGTAATATCATCCCTTAAAGTAAAGGACGCTAATTTAGAGTCCCCCTATATTCTAAGCAAACGAAACCAAGTCGCGCTGTTGGCAAATAAATGTATAAAACACACACACAACACACACACACACACCACACACACGCATACATACACTAACGCCCGTAATCTCTAACGGAGTAGGCAGAGCACCATACAGGCCGTCAACAAAAGACGTACGGCCACATCTGCTATTAAAGTCCAAAGTTGGTTATGATAAGCCGAATGACGACAGGTTGTAAGCCCATCGGTATATTTTATGAAAAATAAAACAAACACTTTCTTTTAACTGTCACGGTTGGTATATATTTGGAAAACTATGAGCGCCAGTCAATCCACTACAAAAGTGTTGCCGGAGTCGAGTAGCTAACTGTACAATCGCCAAAACAGGCGCGGGCTACTACGGGCTTCTAAACGTGCATGAGGATAATGGACAAAATCAGACAGGGGGCAAACGCCCAAAAGACCATGCAGACTATTTATTTTACCAGATGTTTTCGCTACTTTCCAAATCCAAATTAGTCGGATGACATACTGCATTTATGTCATCCGACTAATTTGGATTTGGAGGTTTTCTAATCATACAGGCCATTTGCAATTTCAGACGTTTTGATACTTGCTCATTTTGCGTTTATATCTTCCAGCAGAGTTGACGCACTCGCTACTGGGTCTTCTGCTTGTATGTCATTTAGCTGTATTGGCTTTCGGCTATCTAGGTACCATGCTGTTATGTCAATCTAACTGAATAGTCATTATACGAAAAAAACATTATGCTAGTAGCTCAACAATTGCAGTTGCAGCTACAAATGTAACCTATAGACTGACTGTTTCGAGCAAGAGCTGAAATAAGCTTATTTGTTATTCATACTCTACATTAATACGTTTTCTATAAAAAAATGTCGTCAAACTTGAAGTTTATTTGCATACTCTATCCGGGTCATCTTAAACCCTACAAAACCACATAACAAATAGAGACAGAAGGCAAGCTAGAAGCATGTATGTTTACTCTGTTCGGATCCAGTTTAACCTTTTTGTAAACAAAAAGACACCATATGATGTTACTCATGCTACCAATTTAATTGTCACCTATTTATCATTGGGTAATGGGTTGTTCGCGCGAGCAAATAAGAAGCTTGTCTGCTGGTGATATTTATTCTGTGACTAAACGCTCTGCCGAACTCATCAGACATCAACACAATTAGGTAAGTGACTGTCAGGTGTCAACATTTCGGGTCTACTTGATATCCGATGTCAAAGCGGTAAATTACATTCCACTGTGAATTGTTGAGTCAAATTGTTGCAACATTGACTAAAATAAACTAAAAGCTAGTAAAAAAATTATATAAGTCTTCTCGATGTCTTTTTCTATTTTGGTTGTTTGTCGGTATTTGTTTTTGGTTTATATTTGTACCAGTCGTCGGATTTGTGACGGTGATGTTGACGGAGGTTTATGGTGGCGGTGACGGTGACGGAGGTTTATGGTGGCGGTGACGGTGACGGAGGTTTATGGTGGCGGTGACGGTAACGAAGGTTTAAGGTGGCGGTGACGGTAACGGAGGTTTATGGTGGCGGTGACGGTTACGGAGGCTTATGGTGGCGGTGACGGCGACGGAGGTTTATGGTGGCGGTGACGGTGAAGGAGGTTTGTGGTGGTGGTAACGGCGACAGAGGTTTATGGTGGCGGTGACGGTAACGGAGGTTTATGGTGGCGGTGACGGTTACGGAGGTTTATGGTGGCGGTTACGGTGACGGAGGTTTATGGTGGCGGTGACGGTGACGGAGGTTTGTGGTGGCGGTGACGGCGACGGAGGTTTATGGTGGCGGTGACGGTAACGGAGGTTTATGGTGGCGGTGACGGTAACGGAGGTTTATGGTGGCGGTGACGGTAACGGAGGTTTATGGTGGCGGTGACGGTAACGGAGGTTTAAGGTGGCGGTGACGGTAACGGAGGTTTATGGTGGCGGTGACGGTTACGGAGGTTTATGGTGGCGGTGACGGCGACGGAGGTTTATGGTGGCGGTGACGGTGAAGGAGGTTTGTGGTGGTGGTTACGGCGACAGAGGTTTATGGTGGCGGTGACGGTGACGGAGGTTTATGGTTGCGGTGACGGTGACGGAGGTTTATGGTGGCGGTGACGGCGACGGAGGTTTATGGTGGCGGTGACGGAGGTTTACTGTGGCGGTGAGGGTGACGGAGGTTTATGGTGGCGGTGACGGTGACGGAGGTATATGGTTGCGGTGACGGTGACGGAGGTTTATGGTGGCGGTGACGGCGACGGAGGTTTATGGTGGCGGTGACGGCGACGGAGGTTTATGGTGGCGGTGACGGCGACGGAGGTTTATGGTGGCGGTGACGGCGACGGAGGTTTATAGTGGCGGTGACGGCGACGGAGGTTTATGGTGGCGGTGACGGCGACGGAGGTTTATGGTGGCGGTGAGGGTGACGGAGGTTTATGGTGGCGGTGACGGTGACGGAGGTTTATGGTGGCGGTGACGGTGACGGAAACGACTGACCAATTAACTTTCCGCGGCGTTAATTTGTAGCTCACATCCACCACTTTCCAACATAATAACTACATTACTCTTTATTTTTTGTTATAATTTAGAGTCAAAAGTCTATAGAGGGATAGCCAACAAAGCAATGACACAGAAATCAGAAACTTACAAAAAGATTTGTGGCAGAAGCGAAACTCCATTCATCATTTAAAACCCAAAAATACTCTCATCGTGCATAAGCCACATTACTTACTTCCAAATAGATAATAAAAAATTACAATTTGTACACCTAGCGCTACCTGTGTAATGAGCCGTAGTTTAGGAAGTTAACTTGTTATGTAAGATGTATAAGTAGCTTCCAACAGATGGCGTTATATCCAAAATCGTGTCGTGACATGACGCGACCTTGAAATTTCGCGAGCAACGCCGCATCATACTTAAAAAAATGCGATGTTAATAAGCTTGCACACTCAATACGAACACAATCAAAGCCGCATAGACAGCTAGTTCGAGGTAACGGTATCTTGTATCGCAATTAAGACCATCAGCCGTGTACATAAAACTGCAACTAACGAGAGTCGCAGTTAGAGAGAAGTGAATAAGAATGACTCTACACGTGTATTTGGCGGTACAAAAGAGTTTAACGTCTCGCCGTGTTTTGTTTTGGCCGTATAAATGAACATAAATAGCCATTTTTAAGAGTGTGAAATTTTCTCATTATAGTAGCTGCTTTGATAAGTATTATTATTATTAATAGTAATAGTTTTAAGAGAAGATTTTTAGATAAAAAGTTTATTTTGGAATAATTAAAAAGGAGAGAAATGTTTATTCTAATAATTTTAAGTATTTTTTTATCAATACATAAAATATTTGATATCTTTTTTGGAACTCAATATTCATCATTATTTGTTTCCTTAAAAACGATTTTTTTCTTTACTGTTGTTTCTTAACGAGGAACAAAGCGCTCTTATGTATTAAGTTCTAATGTAAAATACATTTTAAGACTGTAGGTAATGCTAACTCACCGTGCTAGCAGGATGCGCGGGCACCAGCATGACGGGCGGCGGCTTCCGGGCCTTCCTGACGCCGGGCGGGCGGCGCGGGCGGGCGGCGGCGGTGGTGGAGGTGGGCGCGGCCTGCCCCAGCCACCGCGTCACCAGGCGCTCCTTGCTGTTCGCGCTGCCGAACTCGGCGGGCTCCTCCTGGTGACGTCATCATTTTGTTATTTTTCTTTTTTTGCGAATGAAACTTAACAAGTAGTTTTTGGAATGTCATAGAAAAACCTACCACCGCGACCGGCTCATTCTAACCCTAACCGTCATCATCAACTAGTAGTCATCATCATACCATAACAAAACGAATATACAAAATGGCATTCGCTCGTGAAAGATGTAGAAAGAGGAGTTTCAATTAAATTACGATTGAACTGAAGATAGCCGCAGATTGTACAATGTGAAGTAGACAGTAACCTTTGATATATAATCTAGAGCTTTTTGAGAAGAAGAAATAATGTAGAGCTTTTTGAGAAGAAGAAATAATATAGAGCTTTTTGAGTACTTTTTGAGAACCGTACATTATTACGTGTAACGTGATATTATGTAATAACTTTTAAAATTCTAACGGTCGGCTTTTCACTATCACAGTCTATGACTTGAGAGACTCTTAATTTAAGTAACTTTAAAGTATTCGGCCGTAAGTTGCTACTCAGTGAGCCGAGCAGGAATATTTGACAACGGCGCGGCGTAACAATAACGTTATCGAACGAGAATTGTATAAATATCTGTCAATATCATGACAGCGCCCGTAAAATTTTATTCGATAACGTAACGTTTACGCCACCTTTAAATATTCCTGCTAGACCCCCAGGACTAACCTTCTTCTTTTTAATAGTATCGATCTGTAGCTTCGTCTCCAAGTCTCGGGCGAGCTCGTGGCCCCTCACCATCTCCGCCTGGCCCTTCTTCTCGTTCACATGGAATACGCAGGGCTTGTACGTGGGGTCGAACTGGTTGTGGTCAAAGGCCTGCTTGGGCCGGAGACAGGGGCACACGCGTCGGGACAGGTGATAGATGGAGACCACGCACACCAGGCAGTGCAGGGAGGCGATGATCAGCACCGATATGTTGGTCAGCACAGGCGTCCACGCTTGCATTTCATCCTGTTAAAAAGATTATATTGTTATTCACTATAACTCATTTACATAGAACATCATTTACACAAAACTCATTTAAATAGAAAGAGAACTCATTTACATAATAAAACGACAAAAAAATTGAGTCTATATATTTTATTACGATAGGTCACTTGAAGCCCAATTCTCGTATTTAACTTAAAACTTTCAATGAATTATAAATAAATCGTCTTGATATTATAAACGGATTTTTTGAGTTTAGTTTGACGTTTATGAGAATAGCATTTTGCTATTTTAACATATCGAGACTGCAATGACTGTAATTTTCAGGTATTGTCTATTTATACTGAACCCGAGCGATAAACACCTCAGCATCCTAAGCGCGTCGAACTTTTTAAGAGGTAATTAAAAATCTATATTTATTGTCATAAATAAAATCACTGACAATCGCCTTCGACTAAATCTTAAACCTTTATGTAGAGTATAATAATAATAATAGTGAATCTGGTCCCGGTGAGTTCACGAAGATCTTGTATTACGGGTCCCAGCCAAAGGAAATACACTTAATACTTTTTATACTATACTAATATTTAAAAAATTTATTATATAATAAACATGTTCGCGCCAACCCTAGCGCGACGTTTAGAATAAACACAAAGGACATCACTACGTGATGTATGGCCGACCGACTCGGGGGCGCTGTCAGAGAGTGACGAACACTTGCATTTAGAACCCCTCCCGCGCCGGATGCATTTTCAGCTCATCCCGAAACCTAGTGAACGCGAACGCGTGTGCGCATATTTATTTGTGCTCGTTAATATAATACCAAATTCGCCGGCGAACCGCGATAAATCTATCGATAATCCGCTCAACAGCTGTGTAGTGTAGTGAGAAGAAACCTCCGCCCAGATACAGAACCACCAGCTCAACAATAAGGTCAGTCCCAGATTTCTCCAGCCCTCACATTAACCTATATACCTACTTCCCTCAGCTCAAAGTCGTATGTGTAAGTTCCTTGCTTACACATTTCTTGGTCCATCAAGCCTCCGTGAAGCCCTTCTCCCTATTACCGGCGTTGGGCCTGATTAGAACCAGCACCTACAGTTCCACTCCGCCCAAATCTGCACATAAAATCAGCTCGATTATTTATATTTTGTCCAATTAATTCTGGCCAGGCCGCCCCGCCATTTTAAAACCAAGTTACAGTCCATTCCCATTATCAATTCGGCACATTTAACATTAAACCCCTATTCTGTACTTTGATATTAACCTATATGTTAATTATTTAAATTATTTTGTGCATATTTCGGCCCATAAATTCATAGGAAAAACCCAAAAAAAAAAAATAAAAAAAAATAGTGGGTAGGTTGTCGGCTTATTGTCGAACAAAGAACTCGAACATTCCAGAACTTCCCTAACGTACCTAATACATAATTTGTGCCAATAATATCTCATATAATTTTCTCAGCTCTTAATTACTTACAAAATATTTTAATGTTTGACTCGCATATAAAATAAGTAATAACTAGTGCGTATTGTGAATTACGTTCGGCTCATAACAGAATTGTAAATCGTCGTTGCATTACTAAGTATTTTATCTATATATAACGTTTATATCTTCATATTCTCAATTTTTAAAACACAATATTAATTAACTTAGCATTATTTTAATAGTTACGGGTTGCATAACATCTCAAGTGCCCATACTAACATCGTCGGCTCGCTTCGATACAGAAAACTTGATTTGTGTACCTACACGGCGCCCGTGCGAACAACAGCTGTTACATTCATTCTCAATTAGGTATTCTTCATAGAATAAATAGTGACCTTCACATTGAATTCATATCTTATCTACGTTCTGTGTCTATACAAAAATATTATTAGGTGTTACGTTACAGCTGTTTTAAATAGGAATTCTTATCGACGTTCTGTGTTTATACAAATATATTATTAGGTATTACGTTACAGCTGTTTTAAATAAGAATTCTTATTGACGTTCTGTGTTTATACAAATATATTATAGGTGTTACGTTACAGCTGTTTTGAATAAGTCGGCACACCTTAGGTGATTTGATTTCTTTTTTAGAGGAGCACGCGCGCTGTATCGAAACCGAATATTCTAATGCAACGCGCGGTGTTACCTACTCACCACAAACTGGGCCCTCTCGTCAACACACACCCCCCGCAAACTCTCCGCGCAGTCCACGCTTTAGACCAATTAGTCCCGCGTATCCTCGTAATACTCAGCGCTCGCCATCGGCTCACACTTTAAGTAGCTATCACGTCAGCCCAGTTCCTCATTACCCTCAACGCTACTGGCCCCCCTCCCCCCGAACAGAGCGGCGCAAATACTCAGCCCGGAATACAGATAAACACAAGCGATTCTACTGCCCCTATTGTAGGAATACAGAACACAAACTTATCGCGTGTCCGAAATATAATCATCAGCCCACTCAAGGTCGTTGGGATTTCATAGAAGCCAACGACAGATGTCGTAAATGTCTAGGTCCGCATTTTGAAAATGAATGTCGTTTGACAAACTCATGTAAAGAGTGTGGAAGTGCAAATCACCACACCTCGCTTCATCGTCACGGAACTCCAAATTCTCCGGTGTCGTCAGCGCATTTGGTTCCTCCTCATTTACGTGCACAGCCCCGCCGGCGTGCTCAAGACAAGCCACATACCTACACGGCCTACACACAACATACGCGTGCACATCAATCATCATCATCAGACCCCAACCAATCGTCTGATCATGCACCGTCTACAACTCATCAATCTCAAAACAAAAAACAATGACTACCTACAATCACGGAGCACATAGAATTAGAAGATCAACCCAATAATTTAAAATGTCATTCAGCTCATAGTACACCTGCATCACATTCAGCTCATAAAATATCTAAATCTAGTTCAGCCCAATATTCTGTAGAATCAGCCCAAGTAAATTCAACTCATACATAGAAAACCTAGAAAACCCATTAAAAACTCCAGTGTTACTTCCCACAGTCGTTTTAAATATATCTGATAAATGCGGAGAATATCACAAAGCTCGGGCTTTATTGGACTGTGGTAGCATGATAACGCTCATAACTCAGCGCATGACTAGAAATCTTAATTTGCAACCAAAACAATGTTCATTGAAAATTACAGGTGTAGGTGATCAGCACATACAAAATTCTAAAGGTTGGGTCACAATAACATTTAGGCCCACACACCGTGACACGCCATATATTACTACTACCGCTCATATTCTCAAAGACGTTACAGGTTATTTACCTTTGCAAAAAATACCAGATGTACAAGACTCAGCTCATCAGCTCATTCCATTGGCGGATCAAGCTTATCATACTCCTGCGCCCATTGATCTCATTTTAGGCTCAGACGTTTTGGGTCACGTTTTGGATGGTACTAAGATTGCTTTGGGCCCGGGGAAGCCCATAGCCTTCGGCACGATTTTTGATTTTGCACTCATAGGACTCGTTGAACACTCATGCGATTCACCTGTAGCTCAAGTTAACTCTGCTCATGTTACTCATACTCATTATACTCAGTCGGCTCACTCTACACATTCTGCTCATTCTACTCATGATATTTGCAAAAGCCTGGAAAGATTCTGGGAGTCGGAAGAACCCCAGCCTCGTTCTGCTCATTCAAACCCGCTACACGAGCAATGTGAACACATATTCAGCTCAACCACCATTCGTGACGATTCAGGCCGTTACATGGTGACTCTTCCCTTCTTATCAGATGCACCCGTATTAGGTAGTACTCATGCTATTGCTCTACGTAGATTTCTCAATCTAGAAAAACGGTTGCAATCCGATCACACACTGCGACAAAAATATATAGAATTCATGAACGAATACATAAACTTAGGACACATGACACCGTGTCATCCGTCTACATTTACTCATAAACCTCATTATTATATTCCTCATCATGGCGTGTTCAAATCAGGTACTGACAAACTCCGCACAGTATTTGATGGCAGTTGTAAGTCATCCAATGGAGTCAGTTTAAACGATTGCCTGCACACAGGTCCAGCACTTCAACGAGACATTGTAGATATTATTATATCATTCTGCGCACATCGTATAGTATTCAGCACTGACATAAAAATGATGTTTAGAAATATTCTCTTAAGACCAGACCAAAGACACTATCAGCTCATACTCTGGCGATCGTCTCCAGATCGACCTCTGCTCACATATGCACTCAACACTTACATACGGATTGCGCTCAAGTCCATATCATGCTATCCGCACATTATTACAATTAGCTGAAGATGAAGGTCATCGCTATCCTCAGGCTGCCGAAATTTTGCGTAAATTTGTTTTCGTGGATGATGTACTTTGCGGCCATGACACCATAGAAGAAGCATCAGCACTCCAAACTCAGCTCATTGATTTGTTATCACTCGGTGGATTTAAACTTAGTAAATGGACATCAAACACACCTCAGCTCTTGCAAAGATTTCCAGACGATCAATGCGAAATGCCTAAAGACTTTGACATCAGCGCAGAGTCTCCATCAATTAAGGTTTTGGGTATTAGATGGATTCCCCGGTCTGATGAATTTACATATCACATCTCATTACCACCAGTTACCCACATTACAAAACGTTCAATTCTTAGCACAGTAGCTTCTCTCTATGACCCAAACGGTTGGGTTACACCCGTCATATTCCGAGCAAAAATACTTCTTCAAAGGTTATGGTTAACTAAATTGGACTGGGACGATCCCACTCCAAATAATATTACAGATGATTGGCAGCGCATCTATCATGATCTTCCGCACATCTCAGATATACATTTTCCCAGACATATCGCTCCACACAAATTCAAATCAACATACTCACTTCACGGATTCGCAGATGCTTCGGAAAGTGGTTTTGCTGCAGTGATATATTTACAAGAATCAGCTCACAACGGATCTGTTAACGTTCACCTCATGATTGCTAAATCTAAAGTCGCACCGATTAAAAATAAACTCACAATCCCCAAATTAGAGTTGTCTGCTGCAACTCTATTATCTCAGCTCATGTTGCGTGTCTCCCAACAATTGTCTGCTCATCTCACAATTACACATCACGTTTGTTGGTCAGATAGTACCATAGTGCTTGCATGGATAAAAACTCCGCCCCATCGTTTACAAACATTTGAATCAATAGAGTAACAAAAATTAACTCAAATTCACTCACACTTAAGTGGCGTCATGTACCTTCCCAATTAAATCCTGCTGACTGTGCAAGCAGAGGATTATCAGCTCAAGCTCTCTCCGCTCATGATTTATGGTGGTCTCCTCCATGGCTCAAATTGCCAGAGGATACCTGGCCCAAGATGCCTTCAGCTCGTACTCGACAAGACTTGCCAGGGCTCAAACCAAAATACGTACCATGCAATTTCTCGATACCCGGTGTCGATAGTGATCTGCTCACTCGCTTCAGCTCTTTAGAAAAACTAACTGGTGTCACTGCCTACATGAGGCGATTCATTCGTAACTGTAAACTAAATTCAAACTCGCGACAGCTAGGCCCTCTAACTGTAAGTGAACGTAGAGAAGCATTACTCTTCTGGATCCGCTCTGTACAGCAGAATGCATTCGCAGAAGATATTCACCGCCTGCAAACCGATAGAATCTGCACAGTACGACTACAACGTCTGTCGCCTTTTACGCAGGACGGTCTCCTCAGAGTAGGAGGTAATTTTTAAGATTACCTTTTGGAATAAACACGGCTACAGAAATTTTCTATAAAACCATGATAGATCTTTTCGGAGACATTGAAGGTATAATAATTTGGTGTGATGACATTTTAATATACGGTGAAACAATTGAAATACACAATAAAAGGTTAGAAATGTTTTTGGAAAGGGCTAGGCAAGTTAATTTAAAATTAAATAAAGCCAAGTGCAAGTTTCTTCTAGAAGAAATAGCATATTTGGGTTATATTTTTAGTAAAGAAGGTGTAAAAATTGATCCAGAGAAAGTTAAAGCCATAAAAGATATGCCCATACCAAAAAATATTAAAGATTTGCAGAGATTTCTAGGCATGATTAATTTTTTAGCACCGTTTATAGAAAATCTAGCAGAGAAAACTAATACCTTAAGAAATTTGTTAAAAAAAGATACATAATGGTTATGGGATGAAAATTGTCAAAAGTGCTTTGATTTGTTAAAAGAAGTCGTATCCAAAGCACCTGTGTTAACTAATTATAATTGCAACTTACCTGTGATTTTGTCGGTAGATTCATCAAAGAATGCACTGGGAGCGGTATTGATGCAAAACAAACGACCCATTGCATATAGTTCAAGAACACTTACCTCCTCTCAACAAAACTACGCTCAGATTGAAAAGGAATTGTTTGCCATACAATTTGGATGTAATAAATTTCACCAATATATTTATGGCAGTAAAACAACTGTTCATACTGATCACAAACCTTTAATTTACCTTTTTAAAAAACCTCTTCATGAAGTACCTGCTAGACTACAAAGAATGATGTTATCGTTGCAGGGTTACGACCTAGAAGTGGTTTATGTACCTGGTAAATATATGTATATAGCAGATACTTTGTCAAGAGCCTCACTCAGTGATACATACATACCTCAGTATGAACCAGACTTACAATATCATGTAAATTCAATATTTTCTAATCTCTCAGTGAGTAAGCCATATTTAGAATTAATATTATTAGAAAGTAAAAATGATGAATCTTTAAATCTGCTCAAGTCTTATATTCAGAATGGTTGGCCAAGAAGCAAAGACAAAGTAAGCTGTCTTGTGAAACCATATTGGAACATTCAAAATGAAATACATATAATGAACGGCTTAATATTTAAAGGCAATAGGCTTATTGTTCCAAAATCCTTGCAAAGACAGATTTTAGATAAAATACACTGTGGGCATTTAGGTATTAATAAAACACTCAACATAGCTAGAGAAACAGTTTATTGGCCAAATATTAACGCGGATATTAAAAACCTAATTGATCAATGTTCAGCGTGTGCAAAATTCATGGCAAACATACCCAAGGAACCGTTAAAATGCCATGAGATATCTTGTCTTCCGTGGGAGAAGGTAGGTATAGATTTATTATATTTTGATGGAGAAAATTTCCTTGTCTGCATGGATTATTATTCCAAGTACATAGAGCTAGCTTCTTTGCATAAGAATTAGACTGTCGATAACGTTGTTAAAAACCTCAAATCCTTCTTTGCTCGACATGGTATCCCGAAAATATTGATATCTGACAATGGTCCACCTTTTAACTCTTGCAAATTCAAGTCTTTTCTTGTTGATTGGGATGTAGAACACATTACTACCAGTCCTTATTGGTCCAGGTCTAATGGCCAGGCTGAAAGTGGAGTTAAAATTGTCAAAAACATATTAAGGAAATGCAAGGAAGATGGCTCGGATATACATTTGGCGTTACTACACTACCGCAACGCTGCTAAGGGAGATTTTCCCAGTCCGGCCGCATTATTAATGTCTAGAAACTTGCGAGTAAATTTACCAATTCTAAACAGAAAACTCATTCCAGAAGTGGTCAAATTTTCGACGTTTGAAAGATGTCACAACAAAAGCAGAGACAGAATGTCTTTTTATTTTGACAGGAATGCGAAGTATACATCCTATTTGTTTCAGCCTGGAGATGACATTTATTTCAAAAAGAATCCTAAATCTTTTTGGTCTCCGGGAATAATTAAAGAGAAATTAGGTTGTGGTAGATCATATTATGTAGTGGATCCAAATGGTGTTGTGTATAGGAGGAATAGGGGACACATTAGACCTAGAAAAAAGAATTTAATAAATACAAATCCTCCACCTTCTTTTTATGGCAACGGCAGCACTGACGATATGTCTCCCATAAACAGTATAGATCCCATGAGTTCGGCAGAGCTCGGAGACGGTCCTGTTCAAAATTGCATTATCGATGATAACTGTGTTCCTATGGAAAGTCTAGAAAATACCGGTTACGTAACCAGGTCTGGTAGAAGTGTGAGACGTCCTAAATTGTACATACATGAGAAATTTGAGTAGATAAGTAATGTACTGTTATTAGTTTTGTAAGTTACTTAATACTAATATTAGTTTGCTTTTTTCTCGAAAAGGGAGATGTTGCATATTGACAAAAGTAAGTGTCAATGTCATTTTTGACATTGACAGATGTCATGAAGTAAAGGCTATTTAGTTTGTTTATTTCAGTTGGCCAAAAGGCTATAAATAGTGTAGACGTATATTATTGTGTTAGGCATTTACCTCATATGTAATACGTAGTCAGTGTTAAGCACCAATAAAGGAGAATATAAGAATTGTTGCTGTATTATTATCATCACCACTCAGACACACATCAGGACTTACAATCAAGAGGTCGAAGCCCGCTACAGACTCACTCGTTCGGAACTCACATACGATGCTCAACACCCATTCATTTTGCCTAGTTCTAGTCCGCTCGTAGACCTCATAATAGATCACTATCATCGCATACACTGCCACCCTGGCACGGACACGCTACATGCTATTTTACGTCAGCAATTTTGGATATTATCTGCCCGCCGCATTATAAGGCACAGAACGTTTAAATGCATAAGATGTTTCCGTTGCCGCGCTCAGCCCGAAGTACCTATCATGGCTGACCTGCCAGCTGATAGAGTCATACCTCAGCCCGTATTTAGTCACGTATCAACAGATTTCGCCGGACCGTTTCTGCTCAAATCAAGTCAATTACGTAATGCTAAGTTAATTAAGGGATATTTTTGCATATTTGTTTGCCTCACTACAAAGGCGGTTCACTTAGAACCAGTCTCATCGCTCACTGCCGAAGCGTTTATTGCAACATTACAAAGGTTCTGCTCACGTCGCGGACTTCCGGTATTGATACGTTCGGATTGTGGCACAAATTATGTAGGAGCTAGGAATCATCTACTAGAGGTACAACAATTTCTCAATGACAATAACGACGCCATTTCTCATAAACTCTCAACTCAAAATATAACTTGGTTACTCAATCCTCCTAAAGCCCCATGGATGGGAGGTATCCATGAGATTAATGTTAAATCCACAAAGCAACTTCTATACCGTGTTATCGGTGAGCAACACCTCACTTTCGAGGAATTCTTAACTCTGCTCACTAGAATCGAAGCTGTGTTAAACTCTCGGCCCATCAGTCCACTTTCGTCCGATCCCACGGACTATCAGCCCCTTACTGCTGGCCACTTTCTCATTGGCCGTCCGCTCACAGCTCTCCCCGAGCTGACTCTAGATGAAAGAGTAATATCTCCGCTCAAACGCTTTCAGCTCATTCAATCACTCTCTCAGCGCTTTTGGAACCTTTGGACCAAGTCCTACCTCCATACCCTTCAAATCCGCTCCAAATGGCTTTCCTCTTCCCCTCCACCCAAAATTGGAGAACTGGTTCTGCTCAAGGAGGACAATTTGCCTCCTCTACAATGGAAGATGGGAAGAATCTCACGTCTGCTACCTGGGAAGGATGGAGTCATCAGAGTTGTGGACTTGAACACGACTCAAGGCCAGCTGCGGAGGCCTGTCGGCAAGATTGCCCGGCTCCCACTGGATTCTGCTCAGGATGGGGCTCAGCTCGCCGCCTGTGCGGGCCTCCCAGGATGTTCGCGCCAACCCTAGCGCAACGTTTAGAATAAACACAAAGGACATCACTACGTGATGTATGGCCGACCGACTCGGGGGCGCTGTCAGAGAGTGACGAACACTTGCATTTAGAACCCCTCCCGCGCCGGATGCATTTTCAGCTCATCCCGAAACCTAGTGAACGCGAACGCGTGTGCGCATATTTATTTGTGCTCGTTAATATAATACCAAATTCGCCGGCGAACCGCGATAAATCTATCGATAATCCGCTCAACAGCTGTGTAGTGTAGTGAGAAGAAACCTCCGCCCAGATACAGAACCACCAGCTCAACAATAAGGTCAGTCCCAGATTTCTCCAGCCCTCACATTAACCTATATACCTACTTCCCTCAGCTCAAAGTCGTATGTGTAAGTTCCTAGCTTACACAAAACAATTAATATTTAATACAGATCCATGACCCAGGAACATAAAAAACGTTTTGTCCCCTGGCGGGACTCGAACCCGCGACCGCCGGCTTTAGCGCCAAGAGGTCGTAAAGCTTGTGATATCGATATATATGATGTGGTAAATTATACGGACGCGCGGGTCATGTTAACACGCGCTAATGACTAGAACAAGGCCCGCGGACAATGCCTTGATCATATCTAGGCATTGTCCTCTATTATGTTCCAGCTCATAAGTTGTTCTACGCTCTACATGGTCTTCGCTAAATAGAGAATGATTTTGTTGTGGTCTTTGGGAAATAAAAATCATATTTTTGCGGCGATGGCGATATCGGTCGCGCCGTATTCGCCATACGAGTAAGCACATAGGACCCTATAGCAGTCAACCCATCCTCTGAAACACCTGCGGTTGCTCTACCAGTGGCGCCACCAGTAAAATGCCTTGTGTCAATTGACATCACCTGTTTAAATCGAGATTTTATGAAACCTTTTTATATTTATTTTTCTATTAATTTTGAATTGCGACCGATTTGTGAGTTGACATTATTGTTCGAGTTGTAGAGCAAGAGTCCGAGAAAATATAATAATATGAGGAGATAATATATGAGTTTTATTAATATTACAAAAGAGCTGAGCTAATTTTGTACATCACCATTTTGCGTCGTGATGCTCTAGCATGTAGTTGCTATATGTACGGTCGCGGACAGATCTGTTGTGCCACTTTTGGAACTTATTACTTGGAAATAAGGCTCAAATGGGATATGTACAATCGAACAAGTTGCCGCTCGAGATCAAAATCCCCTAACAGCGCCGATCACTCGTGCACACGCTCACACTTCACGTCCACACCACGTCTGTAGTCGATACGGTCACATCCTTTGTGTTTAAATATTATTAAGCGTCCTAGTGCAAAGGAAAATCGAACTCTGTCGATGACCGAGGGCGCATAAGGACGCATAAGGGCGCATACACACCTCGAAGCTGGGGCTGGGCTGCGGCGGGCGGAGCGCGTCGCGCTGCAGGCCGGTGGCGGCGAGCACGGCCGCGCTGTTGCCGCACGCCAGGCACAGAAGCGACAGCGCCAGGAACGCCGTCGTCATGGGACTGCAAACCGACATAGTGTTGAGGGAATCACGCTACTACTACATGTATTCTAAAAGTCAAAGGTGAGAGACGATCCACTAACGTACAGTTCAAACTATCACTGTAACGTAGGAATTTTATAAGAAAATATTTCCCAAACTAAGCGTCAGGTCATACAATGAAACTTGTATATTTTGTGTAGTGAATAAAGTTCATTTATGAATGGCAATCTTAAAAAGTGCGCTCCGCGTCTAAAACGGGCCTCTTAAGTTTGTAAAATGAAAAAGATTTCAACGCGCGTGAAGCTGAACTAGCTTTGCATCAGCAAAGCTAGTCTCCGAGTCTTATAAAACTACTAACTAGCCCTATTGCCGCAGGGAACTCTATATCGTCATTAGCTCTATCTGATAATTAAAAACATAATGATTTATAATTACAGCCATTGTGGCGGGCCGTGAAGCGAAGAACATGTAGAGCGGGGAGCGCTCGAGCGATGAAATATTTTTATACAATTATATACAACCAATTATACCTATATAGCGTGACGCGTGACGCGTAACAAACATCTAGACGTGATAGCAAGCGGCTACTCTACTTTGCCTGGATTATGATTTTTGATTTTGCTAAATGCATATTTTAAACTCTGGTTTTAGTGGTTAGCTCATTGGCGCTCCAGCCGGAGGTCACGGGTTCGAATCACGCCAGGGAACAAAAAGTTTTCTGTGTTCCTGGGTCATGGATGTGTATTATGTAATAAAAATCTTAAACATAAGTATAGTATAAAAATTATTAAATATATTTCCGTTGTCTGGGACCCGTAACACAAGTTTGTCAACAACTTACCACTGGACCGGATTGACTATGTTGGGATAGGATGGGATATTATTGTTATCTTTTGAGGTTTAAATAAAGTCTTACTTATATGTCCTTTGGTAATTTATTATACAATTGTATTGATATTCCTAGATAGCTTTTACTTAGTAAAAGCTGTTTTTGCCGGAGGATAACAGATTCGATGTTTGTTTCTGATACTTTTAAATGTATCAGAGTCTTTTAAGTTACGTTTTATAAACATTATCGTTTCAAGGATATACAAACATGGGAATGTTAGTAATTCTAGTTTTATAAAGTAAGATTTGCAGCTGTCGGTTCTTTTTATTTTGCACATAGCAAATTACCCCCTTGGGGAGTTGAAATTTGAAAAATCCTTTCTTAGGGGATGCCTACCTCATATGAGAAATACGCGTGCAAAATTTTAAATTGCTAGCCCTAAGATTTTGGCGGTGATACATCAGTCAATCAGCTTTGCCTTTTATATAGATGTAAAGTTTGGCTATCAACGGATCTACCATAGAGAAAGATGATTGTACTATTTAATAATAGACTAATACGATGAAAGTTACTAGTGAACTATGTATTTAAATCAGTGAGAGCCTTTCATGTCATAGATAACTGTATCATGCAGGTAGGTACTATATTATGTAACACTAGCAGGAGATAGCTATCGCATTGCAGAGCGTGTCTGATCGTAAATACCGTCTTATTAGGTTTTGCCGGCAATTGACATGTTTAATAAGCACTTCATTGTTAGAACTATGTAAATTTACTGTAATAACATTGGCTAATGACTTTACAAATATTTAAAAAGAGGGTCAAAGCAATATTAATTAGAAAAGCTTATTATAACATAAATAAATGTTTTATTGACCAAAATGTTGAAAAACGCACATAAAAAATAGAATAGATAAATAACTGTAATAAAAATATAAATGTAATAAAATCTCAATGCATAATGTAATAGAATCATTATTACAATCAAATAAATAATTGAAATGTGTAACTCATAATATGATGACACTAACATTTGCCTCATACGGGTTGGAATAACTTGTACCTCTATTAGAAGCTGTAACATCCATTTATATGTACCTATTCTGCAAATAAATAATTGGATTTGATTTGATTTTTGGAGTTTGGACCAATCAAAACGGATTTGACGTTGGTTTGACGTTTATTTGCAGTTTTAACATATCGGGCCTGGATCGTAACTGTGCTATTGCAGGATGTAATCAGCAGAATCGACCTTCTGTAGTGTTGTTGTAGAGACTAGGCTGTAGAGAGCAACATTTCGCTAGACACAGCCGCCGCGCGCCGCCCAGGACGCCGCGCCGTCATCTGGCTTAACATGGTCGTTACACACTAACTCGAATAATCATTTACAATTTTATAATCGCTTAGGTATTAATTATTTTAGATGCATCGTAAAATGAGCCTTATGAATCGCTATTAAGGTGTGTTTTCATTTGTGAGCAGGTGTTTCCCCGGTCTGATCTCGCGAGGGCGGGGTAAAGCAGACCCTGTGCGGTTGAGATAAGGTGCAATTTGTTATGTAACGTACAGCCTAGAGAAACTGGTGAAAGCCTCTTCACATAACTCTGTCGTCGGATGTAATATTTCCGCGTTTATCGGCGATATGACCGGCGCTGCGCACGCGCAGGTAGCTCATATGATTTTGATCCTGCTAGGATTTATCAAACGTGTGATTTTAAGTATATTATAATTATATTTTATCCGAAATAAATATTTAACCCAACAATAGGCTATAATTTTACATAAGTAATGAAGTATGCATAACTATCTATAATTATATTTTTAATCTTAACAATTAATGTTTGACTATGTAATAAGAATAGTTAATTTAATAGCAAGCTTAAAATGACAATATTGCCACGCCCAAGAGGCAGAAATTTTGATCCAAACTAAATCATTGTAAGTCCCTGTAACAAATTTATTGAAAATAAATAAATTCTATTATTTTCTACAAATTTGCGTAATTCAGAGAAAGTTAACATGATTAGCATTTCCTGTTAACTCTAACTACACTAACTACATAATATGAACACTCTCGTACTGCCGTACAACGCGCCGGCTTTAAAGGTCACGCGCCCATCTCGCTGTATAGTGTATAAGTGTATAGGCCGCGCGGATATGAATATAATTTTAGTATTTTATAGGAAAATGTGATGAAGGTGATGTTACATGTTATATACAGGTTTTTCAGTCAGTGGCTTTCAAGAGTGAATATACTATTGAGTATAAGCAACTTTTTACTATAGAATCGACTTTCCTACTTGAAAAAAAAATTGACTGTAAAAACACTATATATTTTCGGAACCAGAATCGAATACTGATAATGCTCCTTGAATTTTTATTTTAAGACCACCTGCATGTTGTATATGTTTATTGCATAGATGTATTATATTAAAAAGAGGGTATAATAGTAATACATAAATGAAATAATGATGTATAGATTTACACATTACCGTAAAGGTAAAACTTATTTATAACGGCCATGAGTTTGATTATGAGTCAAATGTACAGTAAATACAAAAGGTTTTAGTTCACTTCTGATATCATTATATTATTACGTGAAGCATACATTTCAAGTACGGTTTTACGAGAATTGTGCATACGGATCAGTGTGAAATTTGGTACATTTAAAGTTTAAGTGGAGGAAGGCCTGCGGAAAGCTAATATTTAAAAAAATAACGCTTAGAGATACATGAAATTTATAATTTATAAAAATAACAACAACACACACCACCTCACTCACACTAGCATGTTTGTTATATTACAGTAGGTTTGACACAATAGTCAATGAATGAATGAATCTTTCTTTCACAATCCATAAACCACATTCACATAATTTTATTGCATATCTAAGAGGCAAATTAAACCTAAAAAAAAGTTATGTTATTGATTGTACTGTAGGTTCTTGGTGGAAATTTATGTTTCACAGTAATAACACACATGACTTCTTGCACTATTTCCACTTTAATAAGTATTTTACATTAATTATAATATATTACATGACCGGTTTCGACAAAGTTACACCTGATGATGTAACTTTGTCGAAACCGGTCGTGTAATGTATTAAAACTAATGTAAAACGCTTATTAAAGTGGAAATAGTGCAAAAAGTCCTGTGTGTCATTACTGTAAAAAAAAGTTGAAACTTTAAAATTGAAACATGAATTACGGTCGATTTTCGACCTGTTGCTATTATAATTGCTTATTCTCTGCTATAGAATATGATATTATTTAGAGAGGCTGGAAGACATCAACAATCATTTATGAAACAAACTAGAATTTATATAACAGAGGGGTTTTATTAAGCGCGGTAAGAGTTGTGAGACTCAAATTACATATTTTTTTAATTTAGAATGCAAGAAACTCATCACTCACTCATTTCCCTGGACTATTAATTTACAATAGCGAGTCCCGTTGCTCGGAATGTGTTTTTTCTATCGCAGGCGGTGAGATTGGAACAAATAACTCCGGAACACGCGTCAGTTAAAACGCTCGCACTCGTGCCGCGCCGGGAGTTAACCGGCGGTTGCAGTGATAGCGGGTATAGGTTTATAATGATGGAAGTGCTAAATTTTTATGGCGTTACCCTATTAACCCTATTAAAAATACACAAAATTTCTTTTAACTCAAAATCAAATTAATGTCAGTATAATTAAAACAACGAACTACTCGCTAAACGGTGAATTGGCACGGTTTTGTCATAAATTCAACTTTATCCGAGGAAAACATCAAACATACTATTTATTATGTAAAAAAGATATTAAAGTAAGGTGACATCAATGTATCTGGAGAATTCGAAAGTAGTCGCAGCATAGTTTGAGTGGTCTAAGTCGCTCCCGCTCGTGATTGATGCTGTTATATAAAATGCATAGTGCGTGATGCGCGCGCGCAGCGGAGCGTGCGGTGTGGTGCTGTGTGAACACTGCACGTGTTCCGCTAGCCGCGCCGGAGATACAGCTAAGATTTTAATCGTTATGCCCTAAGACAAACAGTGGCGTGATATATCTGTTCAAATCCAATTTAGTCTCAACGTAAACAAAAACAGACGCGTTACACTGCTTCCATTTTAAATGTCACTTATTTACCACGCAAAATAAATAAAATCATTTATTTGGTGGAATTTAACCTTTTTGCTTACGTTTAGAATAAATTGCATCTGAACAGAGTATACTATAGTATTCCTACTAACCCCCGACGCCAAATTTGACGTGTCTGTCTATGTCTGTCCGTGGCGTCGTAGCTCCCGGTTCGGATATAATTTTTTTTGGAAAGCTGACATGATCGAGAGTGTTCTAAGCTATAATTCATCATCATCAGCTCGCTCAGAGCTTGACTATTCGGGCGTTACTTTTTTTGACACACCACTTAAGAAACAAAACACTCAAATAAGTTAATGGCCATTAAAATTTTGGCGATAGTAACTAAAAATTTTAATTTGTTAATTAAGCAACTGACATTGTTAGTTATGAATTATGATGAACTTCACATGACATTTAACTGAACCTTGAAAAATTGGAAACAAGGTCGTCAGGCAAGTTTAGACAAATTATATTGACGACCTCTGTGGCTCGGTGGTTAGCGCATTTGCGCCTCGTCGCGGGTTCGAATCCCGCCAGGGAACAAAAAGTTTTCTATGTTCGGGCCATGGATGTGTATTAAATATGTGTATAATATTATAAAAATTTTAAATATAAGTATAGTATAAAAAGTATTAAATATACTTCTGTTGCTTGATACCCGTAACAGAAGTTCTTCGAATACTTACCACGGGGCCAGACTGACGTGGTGTGAAGCGTGCATAGATATTATTATTATATCTTCGTCTTTGATTGACGAAAAAGGGTAATTTTGTAAACTGATATTACACAAGTTAAACAGGTATTTTATTTAAAAAATATTACCCATTCATTATTGTCATATAATATCGATAAAATTATTGCAATATCAATAAGATATTGCGATAATTTTTAAGTAAATCATAATGAATTACTTACTAAGTGACTCCTGAATCCTAAGCTAAAAAGTTACCTACTTTTCATACAGATGATAGCTTTAGACATCAAAAGTATGATATTATTATGTTCGGATTCCATCATTTTGAGACAAAATAATACATCGAATGTTAAAAAGCACTTACAATTATATAATTATTAAATAAAAAAAAAACCTTTTTACTGGAAAAATACAACAACAATAAAAAACAAAAGAAGAATAAAAATAGAAAAACAAACACGTGCCGATACAGTTTGATTGTTCAGCAATTGGGAATAAATAAGATATTATATAGTTTTTTCATAAAATACTAGGAGCCGAGTGTCGATTTGCGTAATAAAAAAATATAAATTATAATTATTATTATTAATAATTTACGATAAACATTAAAAATTATAATTGTACTATGTAATGAAGATTTAAAACGATTAGGCGTTTAAGTAAGCGGCGTATGTAATCTATTTAAAGTTCCATAGTTACATAAGTTATGTAGAACAATTTTGCATCTTTTTGATAAAAGGTGGCCCCGCGCGAGTTTGTTACGCCGCGCCGGTTCCCGAACCGGTGGTAGTCATCATGTAGTTAGTCACGTTCAGAAAGTGTATAAAAATACCAACTTTGAATAAAAAGTTTTGTCTTTGACATTGAGGCCTGTTTCACAATCTACGGATAAGTGTCAGAACTCAGACAGCTTATTTGCGTGTCTTGTCTCTGTCGCTCGATATAAAGTAAGCATCGACAAAATATCCGATTAAGCTATCCGACATTTATTGGAAGATTGTGAAACAGGCTCTTAATATGTCACGTGACATAATCACGCGGGTCATGCGACCAATTGTTATCGGACCTCGTGTAGGCCGTACTCCGTATTATTGTCATTCGATTGCAAAAATATTAAAATAGGGAACACAACAGTTGTTTTAAATCAGCAAAATTCTTATATTTTCCGAAAGGCAACATAAATATGGACCGAAAAAATAAAGAAGTACAGTTGCCAAGTTGCCAAAATTATAAAGTTTACAGGACTAAAACAGGACCAATAAAACGACGATTGTTTTTGCTGTGATTGAAAAACGAAAATTACTGTTTATATATATTTTTTCAGCACTGATATACATAAACGCAGTATTTAACTTAGTAAAATCAATGTTGTATTTATCTTCATACATTTTCAACTGCTCTGACGTCACTAGTGCATAATTTTTTGCAAAGTGAGCTTTAAATGCTCCCCAACGATCTCACTTTTGTGATGTTTGTATTTCGTCACCGGCTGAGGTATGCCATTGCATATTATGTACTCTACAAATCTGTACTTTAAAATAACTATACATGTTCCCCATTCCATCTGCAACTACTGCTATTATAAATGTGAACGTTTGTGAGGATGGATGGATGTTTGTGACTCTATCACGGAAAACCTCCACTAACTTCGATGCTAAGAATTTCGATGAATTTTGACGAGCTAGTAATTTAGGCTCTGGATTAACACATCATATAAAATGCTACTTTTTATCGTTGCAAAATGTACGGTTCTTTTTTGCGCGTATGGAGACGCGGGAGCATCTATTATTATAGCATCTATACAAATACATACATTGTTGGATGGTTGATATTCAACTTTTATCGATCGATCAATACAGAATATATTAAAAAATCGTAAAGCCGTTCGCTGTCTGTATACGGAAGAAATATAAGGAAAACTATTACAGGGGACTTTATGAACGAAACAGAACCCTAAACAATGATTTTTAGAATTTTTGTCAGCGTTTGTTTGACTTGGCTAAAGGCTCTGAACCTACAAACTATTTAACACTATAATAAATCAAATTTACTTTGATTAAGGACAACAGAATGTTACCTTACTACCGCTTCTTCTTCTCGTTCGGCTTCTTTCATCTTAAGAGATATAATTTATGTTTTCTTATCGTATGTGAGTTAAGTTTTCACATTCAGTAACTTGTTAATTTAGGATAGGTTTGTCCAGGGTCTAGACTCTAGAATCTGTAACATATTTTATACAACAGCACGTGTGACGTGACTTATATTTAGTCGATTTAAGTTAACTCTCGATCGAAAACCTTTGAAGAAATACCTACTCGTATTTATCCCTGAACTATTGACGGTTGGCATACAAAGTCTGTTAATGCGGGTAGTTAGATATGTAGTTAGGATTCATGTGGTTTACGTTTATTGCAAAAAATAAAGAAAGAAAATAAGTGCTATATATTTTGTAAGTAAACACTCACTCGCAAGCCAATTTACTCATCTCTAGGCAGATTCGCGAGATAATCAATTTGCATCGTAAAATACGATTAAAAAATGACCTAAACGTAACACTATTATAGTTTTAAACAGAACCTCAACCAACAACTTTGCAACTTAAGTGTATAGGCCTGTCCGGCGCCCGCGTCCGCACAACAGTTTTTAATCGCCCGGATCATGTTCTGCGGTTACGAATTCCGTATCGCATACAATTTGAACTGATAACTGATAAAAACTGATACTTTTTCCATGTGACTTTTTACCCGCTTATACTGGTACCATAACATAGGAAATGTTTTCATTTACAATACGAAATAGTTTTCATTTCGTATACAATGTGTTCAGTGTTACATATTATATACGAAATGAAAACCGCGCGTTGAAATATCGTTGTGAGGTCCTTAGGCTGTAGCAGAACCAGTAATGAGCTGCACTCACCTGCTGGATGCAGAGCTGAGACCGTAGCAGTCGTTGACGCCGGCCAGCACGCCTACCACGCCGCCCACCACGCCCACGCAGCCCGCCCACAGCCCGGCACCGACCCGGGCCAGGGCGGCGCCCTTCACCACCGCCAGCGCGCCCGCGCCCACCAGCAGCGCGCCTAGCAACACTTGGGCCAGGCCCAGGAACACCACTAGTCGTTTCGATCCATGTCTCTTATCACTGCCTGCTTCTGCGCTGCTGGTACTGACGCTGCGGTCGGGCGGGGCGCGCGGGGTGTGCGGGGTGTCGCAGATCAGCTGCTCTGTAGAGTGGTCGGAGCGCAGGCTGGCGGCGGGCGGCGCGTCGCTCGCGGGTTCGGCCATGGCTCGCTCGCTACGCTAACATCACGGGACACTCGGCTCGCTCGCACGTTCGCTCGCGGCGCGCGGTGCACACGGACTGGCGCGACCCGGTGAAAGTGCCGCGGAGTTTGTTTTTGTTAATTATTATCGTCAATTCCGGTGCCACTGAAGACGTCTCAGTTATGTCCGTGACTATACGCGTAACAGTTTCAGGTTTGGGGAAATATTTTCTGTCTAAATATGCCATGGCCCACCACGTCCTTATTTCCACCTACCGCCAGAATTACTCGAATTACCTATTTTTACCCGACTACGATGAAGCCAAAAGTATGTAGTAGTTAGCTATGTATGTGTGTATGTTTGTTGCACCGTAGCGCCTAAACTACTGGGTCAGATTTTAATAAATGAGGTGTCAATAGATTAGTAATATAACAGCCCGGGTAACATAGGCTATATAATTTACGTAGTCGGGTTATAGTTATGTATAAAAATTGTAGTTATTATCGTATATGTCTTATATAGGGTATATTTTTATCCCAGCTTATTATTACTACATTCATATAATTCTTCTCAGTGCATCAGGTGGTGCGCCCCACGGAAGTGGACCTGCGCGCTGTGGCTCGTGCGGCGCGCACTGCGCACGCGCAGCTCACAGGTGAAAGCGCCCAGCTATTTCCAGCCGCGCCGGTTTACAGCTAGACACACGTCTCACTGACATACCTACTAAATCTTGGATACTTACACAGCTTTTGCATGTGTGTCATATCTGTTGCTTCATGGAGAGACCAGAGAGTTTGCTCGATGAGAACATGCGAACCTAATTGGTAGCCGTAAAATTCGTAGAAGGTACTATCTCATTTACTAAGCATCGAGTGAATAATGGCAAAGCATGTTAATCAATGAAGGTATAGGAAAGCACAATTTTAAATAAGAAATATGTTTTGTGTTCAAACATTTGAACTATCCCCTTGAGTAACTTGCGCGCAGGTGTGTCCTCTCCTGTGGGTTCCGCGCGGGCGCACAAAAGGTACGGAAGTGGAACTCTAGATGCCGAAAATAATGGCAGAGGGCACCTGCCTCCTGTTGACAGACAAACAGACGGAAGAGCCTGTCACAAGCGTTTAGTGGGGCTCGTTGATGAAGGGTACAACGCATAAGACACCGTTTGTTTGTTTGTTTGACTGAAGAAAAAAATCGCAAGATGTAGAGAGAGATACACCAGTCTCCTTATTTTTTATTTATTTAAATAGATCTATCTTGTTTGATCAGCCATATTTTAAAATATTTTAAAAAATTTGGCACTTTTCGGCAGATTGTCATATTGCAGAAATTGTGCTAATGAATGCTCAGGGGTCAACTGCTCTAGTAATGCTCAGTTACAGCATCAAACCAAATCAAAAAATGAAGACAGAGTTCTGCGAACCACACAGTGCTCGCGGTCTACGCCACGCCTACCTTGCCGCGCCGTATCACACACACATGTGACGACCTGTCCCCGTGTGTGGTTTTTTATGTCATGTTAACATGTCCTTAGGCCATAACCTCAGAATAAAATAATAAAGTGAAGATAGGTTTTGTCAAATAAAATCTGAAATCTGAGGCCAGATTTTATGTATGTAGTGCACGTGCATGACGGAAAGGACATGTTTTGGTGACCAAACTGCAGGTCCTTACATAATAGGCACGTCAATTTAATTTGTCACTAATTAGTTGCATTAGCAGTCAGCACACGTTACGTCACCTGACATGGACTATGGAGCAGTGAAAGTGCACGCGAAATGGGGCAGTGACGTAGTTGCGGTCGGCTCTGATGACGTCGTATGTCGCTACTGGTAGTTGTGTTACGGGGTATGAATGTGTGTCAGGTGGTGTTCGGTGTTCCACATCTACCAGGCGTTCCGAGACGGCGATGGCTATATTTATAATTTTTCTGGTAACTCATAATAACTTCACCAAGTTATGAATATTGTGAATTAAATTTGATTGAAGTAACTGGAGTAGAGAGAAACTAATCTTGTTATTTTCAGATTCTCAGTAAATCAACATCGTACCTCGCGTTAGTACGCACTTTGTACTTGAAAATATTGTAGCGGACCAATTAGCGCCACAATCCTGAATCGCGCTATCGAAGTTTTCTAAGTTCGGTGCGATATAATATATATACAACTGAAATGACTACAAGTGAGCGTCGGCCTGACAGGAATGTAGTTTTATAGTGCTTAGGTATTACTTGCCTATGCAACGATAATTATGTAACTAACCCTAGTTAACTTAATTCTGTGAATTAATAAAATAAAAATTATTAATACAGTACTTAAATTCATTTTCACTATAAGCCTTTTCCTTATTTAATTTATTATTATTCAAAATCAAAACCAAAAAAAATATATTTCCCTATAGGCTAATATAAGGCCATATAAGCAACGCTTATGGAATTGTCCCCACGTGGTGCCTCCCACCGATTCGGGAACTAACCAGGCGAGAAGAACCGGCGTAAGAAACGTAAGAAAAAAGAGCACGGGGCCATCTTTTAAAAATATGGAAAATTGTTATATATATATATATATATATATATATATATATATATATATATATATATATATATATATATATATATATATATATATATATATATATATATATATATATATCTGGGCTGATTGATAACTGGCCGAAATGACGAACTTAAAAAAATGATACGCAAAAAAGGAATATTACATTATATTCTGGCATCTTTTTGAAAATAGAACGCCAAATTTGAATTTCATCGAACTGATTTTTTTTTTTAATCTTTATTTAATGAGCTTATTCAATAATGAATATGTCGCTCAGAATCGAACTGATGGAATTTGTTTGAGAGGACGTAGAACTTTCTCTGTCGCAAATTTTCTTAACAATGGAAAGAAACGAAATTCGTGCGGTGATAAAGTTTTACGTTTTAAAAGAGAAAACAGAAACCCAGATTAAAACCAAGCTAGACAGTGTTTTAGGTAATTCTGCTCCTGCATTGAGTACAATTCACACCTGGGTAACTGATTTTAAACGTGGAAGACAGAGCTGCGAAGACGCCCACAGGTCTGGCCGTCCAAATGAAGTCACGAATCCGGACACGATCAAAAAAATCACAAAATTGTATTGAATGATCGGCGCTTAAAGTTGCGAGAGATAGCAGAGATGGTGAGCATTTCATCTGAACGCGTTTTTAATATTTTGCACCAACATTTGGGAATGAAAAAGCTTTGCGCGCGATGGGTGCCGCGTTTGCTCACTGTAGACCAAAAGCAACGTCGAGTGGACGATTCATCGGAGTGTTTGGCGCTGTTTAACCGAGATCCTAATGAGTTTTTGCGGCGTTATGTAACAGTCGATGAAACCTGGATATATCATTATACTACCGAGACAAAAGAACAATCTAAGCAGTGGACTGAGAGCGGAAAACCTGCGCCGAAGAAAGCAAAAACGGTTTTGTCGGCCGGCAAAGTGATGGCGACTGTTTTTTGGGATGCTCGAGGGATTATTTAAGTGGATTATCTGCAAAAAGGAAAAACAATAAATGGAGAGTACTATGCAAGCTTGCTGCAAAAATTAAGTGAAGAAATCCAGAAAAAACGACCACATTTGGCCAAGAAAAAAAAATTGTTCCACCATGACAACGCACCTGCACACACGTCAATGGTTGCAGTCGCCAAACTCCATGAATTGCGGTTCGAATTGCTACCGCATCCACCCTATTCCCCGGATCTGGCCCCGTGCGACTTCCACTTATTCCCAAACCTGAAGAAATGAACTGTGAGAAAATGAAATAGGTGGTCAGAGATTTTCATCAAATGAAGAAGTCATTGTTGCCGTGGACGAGTATTTTGAGGGGTTGGAGAAAACATTTTATCAAACTGGTGTAACGGCATTGGAGAAGCGCTGGACTAAATGCATCATAGATTTGTGAAGTTTTTCTTTGTAGTTTCGGAAACTTATCAATCAGCCCTCGTATATATATATTTATATATATATATATATATATAAACTTAGTTTATAAACTATTAACAAAAGTCAGATACATATAGTACATAGAAGCAGCCGTGCAGGTGGCCATCCTATTCATCAACTAAATCATTGACCCTAAAATAAGCTTTAGCATACAAACCTTCTTTAGCTACTTTTTTAAATTAATTAATGGAAAGATTTTGAACGTGTTCTGGGATTCTATTGTATGGGCGTATACATTGACCTTTAAAGGATTTGCTTACTTTACTTAGTCTCACCACCGGTATATCTAGCTTGTGCTTATTTCTAGTGTTTCTACAGTGATTGTCGCTTTTAGTTTTGAAATTACTAATATCCTTTCTAAAATATAATACATTATCCAAAATGTATTGAGAATTATTAAATTATAAACTACATTTTCAGCCACTCAAAATTGGAGTTCCTTTCTTTGTATTCAGTTAGGGATGGCTCTGGCGGATTTTTGTCATTAATTGGATTATCTATCGTTACAAATCTATTGGGGTGACTTGTGACCATCTTGTGACTAATAAAATAAGCGCCTGAATAAATCGAGATAGCAGATTCAAACGCGGCAAGTTTACGATTCACCACAATAAGGCTTCCGTAGTTCCTTTATAGTTTATAATTTCGTCAGGTCCGTCCGTCCGTCCGTTTTAGGCTTAGCTTCCAAACAGTCAGTGCTAGAATGCTCAAACTAATAAGTAAACATGTAAAATATTATAGAATGGTACGGAACCCTTCGTGTGCGAGTCCGACTCGCACTTCGCCGGTTTTTTAGATTTATCTACCCTAACGTCCTAAGAAAGAATGACCATAGATTTAATCTCTTAGCACTTATAATAATTAACATTTAATTAACATTATAAATAAAAAAAAAGTGATTTATTTAAAGACAATTACAAATTATATACAAAACTACTTTGGCGCTATCCAATTATCCATGTTATTACTTCTTCTACCTGCACTTTCTTTGAGAAGCGAATTACTATATATCTGGAGCACGCACTTGCGAGCACAAAACACTTTCCATCTCCGAAGTGAGAAGGTCACAATTCACTTCCCAAACAATTGGTATAAGTATTTAACTGCTCATTGTTAATGTTAACGGGTTAGCAAAACCACAACGTCATGTTATCTGAATTAATGTGTAATATTGATTCTTGATTCAAAGTAATATTGAAAATTAAGATTTCCAGAGTTACTATCTGTAGGTAAGTACCTAGTAATTCCGAATTTTTGCATTTCTTCTTGGTACTAAACAGGTCCTATCCTAAGAAGTTTATTTGTTCTAGGTTATGGAAGTGATGACGAAAAATTTTCGAGATAATATTACGTACTCAAGCCTCTGTATAACGCCAGTGACCTTGAGCGTCACATCCCATACTGAGTCTGCAGGCGGACAAGGGCGTATCGCGCCGACCGGAGAGTATTGAAATCGGATAAACAATCGCTATAAATATTTGAGACAAAAATTCCAAAAACTGAAACCTCTGAGTCTTGTCTTACTTAAAATAGTGAACTTGTAGAAGAAGAAAAAATGGTTTTGACTTTAAAAAAAGGGTGGACTTAGCATATTTTTAAATCAATATTCAAAAGAGAGTCCTCGACCATGAGTCATGACTGACAAAAAAGGTTTTAAAGAACTCCAATTTTCAGTTCTATCGAGCGCACAACCCCTTAATACTTTTGTTGTACAAAACTTGCTTGATGTTTTCATAATCCACTTAAAATAGGTACATGTCATAGATACCGGAAGATAATTTTGATGGATTGCAATTGATACAAAACCAAGATAAGATTATGTGGCAAATAACAAACGTCTGCCGTAGTTACGATATTAATAGCTATCAATGACATGGCCCCAGGCCCCTGTACCTACTTACTACTTCCTACGACTATTATATATGTGAAAGTTTGTGAGGATAGATAGATGTTTTTTCTAAAACATAGGTTACTTTTTATCCCCAAAAAGTACAGTTTTCCCGTGGGATACTTTATTTATACGAGGGCAAAAGCTAGTACTTAAATAAACGGGAGCAAAATTTTAATGAAATTATTTAGCCTTATGATAAGCGGATAACTTACTAAGTATTGCGTTGGTATTTTTTTTCAAAACGACTAAGCTCTCTTGCCTCTTAATTTCCGCAAGTTATTTAAATTAATGAATAAAAAAGAAACGCTTGTTTTCTGTATTTTAAACTAACTCTTATGAAGTATCAACAGTAACAAAGGTAATTATTTTACCAGCACTCTTTCAACAACAAAGCTAATATTATTAAACAAATAATACTTTTAATTTATAAGTTGTGTTCTCGTCGTATGAAGTCCGCGGCTTTTTCGGCGATCATGACCACGGGGGCGTTGGTATTGGCTCTGATGACCTTGGGCATGATGCTAGCGTCCGCCACCCGGAGCCTCTTCACCCCCCGGACCCTGAGGTGCTGGTCTACTACCGTCCCCAAAGCTGCTGTTCCTACAGCATGCCACGCAGACATAGCAGTCGCCCGGACTAGACACTTCAACGCCTCATCGTGAGCTAGATCCTTGCACTCATCCAGCTCAAAGTCCAGCACATGAGCTTTTTTATTCTTGAAATAGGTCGTATTTGCTAGTGACCAAGCTGTTTTTATGGCGTCGGGATAGTGAGCTAAGTCGCGAGGGTCGCTGAACGTTCCGGAATATATCAATGGAGGATCCTTTGGATCTGCTGACTTTAGCTGCACTGAGCCCCTCGAAAAAGGCTTGAGATTTACCACAGCTATGGAAAGAATCTCGTTTTTCATATTTTCGTCGTGAATTTTTCTACAAATATTTTTTTTAAATCCTAATATCGATGTACACGAACTGTAGAAGTCACTTTGTCGCGGTAGACACGTAGGGTATATGGCAAAATCTGGAACATTTTTAGCCGAACTGAAAGAAATATAGACGCCAACGTCGGTAGTTCTGACCAGAGAACCTGACCTATCATACAGGTATTTCATGGTATCCATATAAAGCTCTTCCTCGCTGGTTTCACAAGTTCCACTCTCTGCTGCAATATAAGTCAATACCATTATATGATCATGAAAATTGTCTCCGATCGGTAAATCCTGTACAACATCTATATTCAAATCTTCCAGTTGTTTTTTAGGACCAATTCCTGATAAGAGAAGAAGTTTAGCTGTGTTGAACGTACCAGCGGTAACTATCACTTCCTTAGCAGCATAAAAACTATACTCATCATTTTCATAAGATACCTGTACACCATAAGCTGTGTTGTCTTCGATAAATATTTTGGTAACCAGGGCGTTTTTAAGAACGTAAAGATTGTCCCTAGTCGCTGCCTCATTGAGAAGAGAAGTTGCGGTGCTGTCCCGTTTTCCTTCTTTTATAGTGTGAGAAAATCTACCTACACCTATAATGTTCGGATTTGTCATGTCTTTTACTAAATTTAATCCTAACTCTTTAAACGCTTCGATAAGTCTATCAGTCATGTGTGTAGACTCGTTTAGTCCAGATACTTTTATTTCTCCACTGTCTCCGTGAAAACTTGCCAGTTCTATATCGTTTACAAATCTCTCGTCAGCCAAAGTTTCTGTCTTAATAAAGAACTCCAACACATTCTTCCAAGACCATTCCTCGCCAGCTATAGCAGCCCACTCATCGTAATCTATTGGAAAGCCTCTAGCGTATATCATGTCATTTATAGAGCCGCTTCCTCCCAACATTTTACCTCTCGGTTGATGTTGTCTTCCGCCTTCTAGAGCTTGGCTTCTCGCTGGCTTGGTTTCTTTATTTTTTGCAATAAATCGGCCATTTGCAATAAAACCAAAAAAAATATATTTCCCTATAGGCTAATATAAGGCCATATAAGCAACGCTTATGGAATTGTCCCCACGTGGTGCCTCCCACCGATTCGGGAACTAACCAGGCGAGAAGAACCGGCGTAAGAAACGTAAGAAAAGAGCACGGGGCCATCTTTTAAAAATATGGAAAATTGTTATATATATATTGTTATATATATATATATATATATATATATATATATATATATATATATATATATATATATATATATATATATATATATATATACCTGGGCTGATTGATAACTGGCCGAAATGACGAACTTAAAAAAATGATACGCAAAAAAGGAATATTACATTATATTCTGGCATCTTTTTGAAAATAGAACGCCAAATTTGAATTTCATCGAACTGATTTTTTTTTTTAATCTTTATTTAATGAGCTTATTCAATAATGAATATGTCGCTCAGAATCGAACTGATGGAATTTGTTTGAGAGGACGTAGAACTTTCTCTGTCGCAAATTTTCTTAACAATGGAAAGAAACGAAATTCGTGCGGTGATAAAGTTTTACGTTTTAAAAGAGAAAACAGAAACCCAGATTAAAACCAAGCTAGACAGTGTTTTAGGTAATTCTGCTCCTGCATTGAGTACAATTCACACCTGGGTAACTGATTTTAAACGTGGAAGACAGAGCTGCGAAGACGCCCACAGGTCTGGCCGTCCAAATGAAGTCACGAATCCGGACACGATCAAAAAAATCACAAAATTGTATTGAATGATCGGCGCTTAAAGTTGCGAGAGATAGCAGAGATGGTGAGCATTTCATCTGAACGCGTTTTTAATATTTTGCACCAACATTTGGGAATGAAAAAGCTTTGCGCGCGATGGGTGCCGCGTTTGCTCACTGTAGACCAAAAGCAACGTCGAGTGGACGATTCATCGGAGTGTTTGGCGCTGTTTAACCGAGATCCTAATGAGTTTTTGCGGCGTTATGTAACAGTCGATGAAACCTGGATACATCATTATACTCCCGAGACAAAAGAACAATCTAAGCAGTGGACTGAGAGCGGAAAACCTGCGCCGAAGAAAGCAAAAACGGTTTTGTCGGCCGGCAAAGTGATGGCGACTGTTTTTTGGGATGCTCGAGGGATTATTTAAGTGGATTATCTGCAAAAAGGAAAAACAATAAATGGAGAGTACTATGCAAGCTTGCTGCAAAAATTAAGTGAAGAAATCCAGAAAAAACGACCACATTTGGCCAAGAAAAAAAAATTGTTCCACCATGACAACGCACCTGCACACACGTCAATGGTTGCAGTCGCCAAACTCCATGAATTGCGGTTCGAATAGCTACCGCATCCACCCTATTCCCCGGATCTGGCCCCGTGTGACTTCCGCTTATTCCCAAACCTGAAGAAATGAACTGTGAGAAAATGAAATAGGTGGTCAGAGATTTTCATCAAATGAAGAAGTCATTGTTGCCGTGGACGAGTATTTTGAGGGGTTGGAGAAAACATTTTATCAAACTGGTGTAACGGCATTGGAGAAGCGCTGGACTAAATGCATCATAGATTTGTGAAGTTTTTCTTTGTAGTTTCGGAAACTTATCAATCAGCCCTCGTATATATATATTTATATATATATATATATATAAACTTAGTTTATAAACTATTAACAAAAGTCAGATACATATAGTACATAGAAGCAGCCGTGCAGGTGGCCATCCTATTCATCAACTAAATCATTGACCCTATAATAAGCTTTAGCATACAAACCTTCTTTAGCTACTTTTTTAAATTAATTAATGGAAAGATTTTGAACGTGTTCTGGGATTCTATTGTATGGGCGTATACATTGACCTTTAAAGGATTTGCTTACTTTACTTAGTCTCACCACCGGTATATCTAGCTTGTGCTTATTTCTAGTGTTTCTACAGTGATTGTCGCTTTTAGTTTTGAAATTACTAATATCCTTTCTAAAATATAATACATTATCCAAAATGTATTGAGAATTATTAAATTATAAACTACATTTTCAGCCACTCAAAATTGGAGTTCCTTTCTTTGTATTCAGTTAGGGATGGCTCTGGCGGATTTTTGTCATTAATTGGATTATCTATCGTTACAAATCTATTGGGGTGACTTGTGACCATCTTGTGACTAATAAAATAAGCGCCTGAATAAATCGAGATAGCAGATTCAAACGCGGCAAGTTTACGATTCACCACAATAAGGCTTCCGTAGTTCCTTTATAGTTTATAATTTCGTCAGGTCCGTCCGTCCGTCCGTTTTAGGCTTAGCTTCCAAACAGTCAGTGCTAGAATGCTCAAACTAATAAGTAAACATGTAAAATATTATAGAATGGTACGGAACCCTTCGTGTGCGAGTCCGACTCGCACTTCGCCGGTTTTTTAGATTTATCTACCCTAACGTCCTAAGAAAGAATGACCATAGATTTAATCTCTTAGCACTTATAATAATTAACTAACTAATTATAAAAAAAAGTGATTTATTTAAAGACAATTACAAATTATATACAAAACTACTTTGGCGCTATCCAATTATCCATGTTATTACTTCTTCTACCTGCACTTTCTTTGAGAAGCGAATTACTATATATCTGGAGCACGCACTTGCGAGCACAAAACACTTTCCATCTCCGAAGTGAGAAGGTCACAATTCACTTCCCAAACAATTGGTATAAGTATTTAACTGCTCATTGTTAATGTTAACGGGTTAGCAAAACCACAACGTCATGTTATCTGAATTAATGTGTAATATTGATTCTTGATTCAAAGTAATATTGAAAATTAAGATTTCCAGAGTTACTATCTGTAGGTAAGTACCTAGTAATTCCGAATTTTTGCATTTCTTCTTGGTACTAAACAGGTCCTATCCTAAGAAGTTTATTTGTTCTAGGTTATGGAAGTGATGACGAAAAATTTTCGAGATAATATTACGTACTCAAGCCTCTGTATAACGCCAGTGACCTTGAGCGTCACATCCCATACTGAGTCTGCAGGCGGACAAGGGCGTATCGCGCCGACCGGAGAGTATTGAAATCGGATAAACAATCGCTATAAATATTTGAGACAAAAATTCCAAAAACTGAAACCTCTGAGTCTTGTCTTACTTAAAATAGTGAACTTGTAGAAGAAGAAAAAATGGTTTTGACTTTAAAAAAAGGGTGGACTTAGCATATTTTTAAATCAATATTCAAAAGAGAGTCCTCGACCATGAGTCATGACTGACAAAAAAGGTTTTAAAGAACTCCAATTTTCAGTTCTATCGAGCGCACAACCCCTTAATACTTTTGTTGTACAAAACTTGCTTGATGTTTTCATAATCCACTTAAAATAGGTACATGTCATAGATACCGGAAGATAATTTTGATGGATTGCAATTGATACAAAACCAAGATAAGATTATGTGGCAAATAACAAACGTCTGCCGTAGTTACGATATTAATAGCTATCAATGACATGGCCCCAGGCCCCTGTACCTACTTACTACTTCCTACGACTATTATATATGTGAAAGTTTGTGAGGATAGATAGATGTTTTTTCTAAAACATAGGTTACTTTTTATCCCCAAAAAGTACAGTTTTCCCGTGGGATACTTTATTTATACGAGGGCAAAAGCTAGTACTTAAATAAACGGGAGCAAAATTTTAATGAAATTATTTAGCCTTATGATAAGCGGATAACTTACTAAGTATTGCGTTGGTATTTTTTTTCAAAACGACTAAGCTCTCTTGCCTCTTAATTTCCGCAAGTTATTTAAATTAATGAATAAAAAAGAAACGCTTGTTTTCTGTATTTTAAACTAACTCTTATGAAGTATCAACAGTAACAAAGGTAATTATTTTACCAGCACTCTTTCAACAACAAAGCTAATATTATTAAACAAATAATACTTTTAATTTATAAGTTGTGTTCTCGTCGTATGAAGTCCGCGGCTTTTTCGGCGATCATGACCACGGGGGCGTTGGTATTGGCTCTGATGACCTTGGGCATGATGCTAGCGTCCGCCACCCGGAGCCTCTTCACCCCCCGGACCCTGAGGTGCTGGTCTACTACCGTCCCCAAAGCTGCTGTTCCTACAGCATGCCACGCAGACATAGCAGTCGCCCGGACTAGACACTTCAACGCCTCATCGTGAGCTAGATCCTTGCACTCATCCAGCTCAAAGTCCAGCACATGAGCTTTTTTATTCTTGAAATAGGTCGTATTTGCTAGTGACCAAGCTGTTTTTATGGCGTCGGGATAGTGAGCTAAGTCGCGAGGGTCGCTGAACGTTCCGGAATATATCAATGGAGGATCCTTTGGATCTGCTGACTTTAGCTGCACTGAGCCCCTCGAAAAAGGCTTGAGATTTACCACAGCTATGGAAAGAATCTCGTTTTTCATATTTTCGTCGTGAATTTTTCTACAAATATTTTTTTTAAATCCTAATATCGATGTACACGAACTGTAGAAGTCACTTTGTCGCGGTAGACACGTAGGGTATATGGCAAAATCTGGAACATTTTTAGCCGAACTGAAAGAAATATAGACGCCAACGTCGGTAGTTCTGACCAGAGAACCTGACCTATCATACAGGTATTTCATGGTATCCATATAAAGCTCTTCCTCGCTGGTTTCACAAGTTCCACTCTCTGCTGCAATATAAGTCAATACCATTATATGATCATGAAAATTGTCTCCGATCGGTAAATCCTGTACAACATCTATATTCAAATCTTCCAGTTGTTTTTTAGGACCAATTCCTGATAAGAGAAGAAGTTTAGCTGTGTTGAACGTACCAGCGGTAACTATCACTTCCTTAGCAGCATAAAAACTATACTCATCATTTTCATAAGATACCTGTACACCATAAGCTGTGTTGTCTTCGATAAATATTTTGGTAACCAGGGCGTTTTTAAGAACGTAAAGATTGTCCCTAGACGCTGCCTCATTGAGAAGAGAAGTTGCGGTGCTGTCCCGTTTTCCTTCTTTTATAGTGTGAGAAAATCTACCTACACCTATAATGTTCGGATTTGTCATGTCTTTTACTAAATTAAATCCTAACTCTTTAAACGCTTCGATAAGTCTATCAGTCATGTGTGTAGACTCGTTTAGTCCAGATACTTTTATTTCTCCACTGTCTCCGTGAAAACTTGCCAGTTCTATATCGTTTACAAATCTCTCGTCAGTCAAAGTTTCTGTCTTAATAAAGAACTCCAACACATTCTTCCAAGACCATTCCTCGCCAGCTATAGCAGCCCACTCATCGTAATCTATTGGAAAGCCTCTAGCGTATATCATGTCATTTATAGAGCCGCTTCCTCCCAACATTTTACCTCTCGGTTGATGTTGTCTTCCGCCTTCTAGAGCTTGGCTTCTCGCTGGCTTGGTTTCTTTATTTTTTGCAATAAATCGGCCATTTGCAATAAAACCAAAAAAAATATATTTCCCTATAGGCTAATATAAGGCCATATAAGCAACGCTTATGGAATTGTCCCCACGTGGTGCCTCCCACCGATTCGGGAACTAACCAGGCGAGAAGAACCGGCGTAAGAAACGTAAGAAAAGAGCACGGGGCCATCTTTTAAAAATATGGAAAATTGTTATATATATATTGTTATATATATATATATATATATATATATATATATATATATATATATATATATATATATATATATACCTGGGCTGATTGATAACTGGCCGAAATGACGAACTTAAAAAAATGATACGCAAAAAAGGAATATTACATTATATTCTGGCATCTTTTTGAAAATAGAACGCCAAATTTGAATTTCATCGAACTGATTTTTTTTTTTTAATCTTTATTTAATGAGCTTATTCAATAATGAATATGTCGCTCAGAATCGAACTGATGGAATTTGTTTGAGAGGACGTAGAACTTTCTCTGTCGCAAATTTTCTTAACAATGGAAAGAAACGAAATTCGTGCGGTGATAAAGTTTTACGTTTTAAAAGAGAAAACAGAAACCCAGATTAAAACCAAGCTAGACAGTGTTTTAGGTAATTCTGCTCCTGCATTGAGTACAATTCACACCTGGGTAACTGATTTTAAACGTGGAAGACAGAGCTGCGAAGACGCCCACAGGTCTGGCCGTCCAAATGAAGTCACGAATCCGGACACGATCAAAAAAATCACAAAATTGTATTGAATGATCGGCGCTTAAAGTTGCGAGAGATAGCAGAGATGGTGAGCATTTCATCTGAACGCGTTTTTAATATTTTGCACCAACATTTGGGAATGAAAAAGCTTTGCGCGCGATGGGTGCCGCGTTTGCTCACTGTAGACCAAAAGCAACGTCGAGTGGACGATTCATCGGAGTGTTTGGCGCTGTTTAACCGAGATCCTAATGAGTTTTTGCGGCGTTATGTAACAGTCGATGAAACCTGGATACATCATTATACTCCCGAGACAAAAGAACAATCTAAGCAGTGGACTGAGAGCGGAAAACCTGCGCCGAAGAAAGCAAAAACGGTTTTGTCGGCCGGCAAAGTGATGGCGACTGTTTTTTGGGATGCTCGAGGGATTATTTAAGTGGATTATCTGCAAAAAGGAAAAACAATAAATGGAGAGTACTATGCAAGCTTGCTGCAAAAATTAAGTGAAGAAATCCAGAAAAAACGACCACATTTGGCCAAGAAAAAAAAATTGTTCCACCATGACAACGCACCTGCACACACGTCAATGGTTGCAGTCGCCAAACTCCATGAATTGCGGTTCGAATTGCTACCGCATCCACCCTATTCCCCGGATCTGGCCCCGTGTGACTTCCGCTTATTCCCAAACCTGAAGAAATGAACTGTGAGAAAATGAAATAGGTGGTCAGAGATTTTCATCAAATGAAGAAGTCATTGTTGCCGTGGACGAGTATTTTGAGGGGTTGGAGAAAACATTTTATCAAACTGGTGTAACGGCATTGGAGAAGCGCTGGACTAAATGCATCATAGATTTGTGAAGTTTTTCTTTGTAGTTTCGGAAACTTATCAATCAGCCCTCGTATATATATATTTATATATATATATATATATATAAACTTAGTTTATAAACTATTAACAAAAGTCAGATACATATAGTACATAGAAGCAGCCGTGCAGGTGGCCATCCTATTCATCAACTAAATCATTGACCCTATAATAAGCTTTAGCATACAAACCTTCTTTAGCTACTTTTTTAAATTAATTAATGGAAAGATTTTGAACGTGTTCTGGGATTCTATTGTATGGGCGTATACATTGACCTTTAAAGGATTTGCTTACTTTACTTAGTCTCACCACCGGTATATCTAGCTTGTGCTTATTTCTAGTGTTTCTACAGTGATTGTCGCTTTTAGTTTTGAAATTACTAATATCCTTTCTAAAATATAATACATTATCCAAAATGTATTGAGAATTATTAAATTATAAACTACATTTTCAGCCACTCAAAATTGGAGTTCCTTTCTTTGTATTCAGTTAGGGATGGCTCTGGCGGATTTTTGTCATTAATTGGATTATCTATCGTTACAAATCTATTGGGGTGACTTGTGACCATCTTGTGACTAATAAAATAAGCGCCTGAATAAATCGAGATAGCAGATTCAAACGCGGCAAGTTTACGATTCACCACAATAAGGCTTCCGTAGTTCCTTTATAGTTTATAATTTCGTCAGGTCCGTCCGTCCGTCCGTTTTAGGCTTAGCTTCCAAACAGTCAGTGCTAGAATGCTCAAACTAATAAGTAAACATGTAAAATATTATAGAATGGTACGGAACCCTTCGTGTGCGAGTCCGACTCGCACTTCGCCGGTTTTTTAGATTTATCTACCCTAACGTCCTAAGAAAGAATGACCATAGATTTAATCTCTTAGCACTTATAATAATTAACTAACTAATTATAAAAAAAAGTGATTTATTTAAAGACAATTACAAATTATATACAAAACTACTTTGGCGCTATCCAATTATCCATGTTATTACTTCTTCTACCTGCACTTTCTTTGAGAAGCGAATTACTATATATCTGGAGCACGCACTTGCGAGCACAAAACACTTTCCATCTCCGAAGTGAGAAGGTCACAATTCACTTCCCAAACAATTGGTATAAGTATTTAACTGCTCATTGTTAATGTTAACGGGTTAGCAAAACCACAACGTCATGTTATCTGAATTAATGTGTAATATTGATTCTTGATTCAAAGTAATATTGAAAATTAAGATTTCCAGAGTTACTATCTGTAGGTAAGTACCTAGTAATTCCGAATTTTTGCATTTCTTCTTGGTACTAAACAGGTCCTATCCTAAGAAGTTTATTTGTTCTAGGTTATGGAAGTGATGACGAAAAATTTTCGAGATAATATTACGTACTCAAGCCTCTGTATAACGCCAGTGACCTTGAGCGTCACATCCCATACTGAGTCTGCAGGCGGACAAGGGCGTATCGCGCCGACCGGAGAGTATTGAAATCGGATAAACAATCGCTATAAATATTTGAGACAAAAATTCCAAAAACTGAAACCTCTGAGTCTTGTCTTACTTAAAATAGTGAACTTGTAGAAGAAGAAAAAATGGTTTTGACTTTCAAAAAAGGGTGGACTTAGCATATTTTTAAATCAATATTCAAAAGAGAGTCCTCGACCATGAGTCATGACTGACAAAAAAGGTTTTAAAGAACTCCAATTTTCAGTTCTATCGAGCGCACAACCCCTTAATACTTTTGTTGTACAAAACTTGCTTGATGTTTTCATAATCCACTTAAAATAGGTACATGTCATAGATACCGGAAGATAATTTTGATGGATTGCAATTGATACAAAACCAAGATAAGATTATGTGGCAAATAACAAACGTCTGCCGTAGTTACGATATTAATAGCTATCAATGACATGGCCCCAGGCCCCTGTACCTACTTACTACTTCCTACGACTATTATATATGTGAAAGTTTGTGAGGATAGATAGATGTTTTTTCTAAAACATAGGTTACTTTTTATCCCCAAAAAGTACAGTTTTCCCGTGGGATACTTTATTTATACGAGGGCAAAAGCTAGTACTTAAATAAACGGGAGCAAAATTTTAATGAAATTATTTAGCCTTATGATAAGCGGATAACTTACTAAGTATTGCGTTGGTATTTTTTTTCAAAACGACTAAGCTCTCTTGCCTCTTAATTTCCGCAAGTTATTTAAATTAATGAATAAAAAAGAAACGCTTGTTTTCTGTATTTTAAACTAACTCTTATGAAGTATCAACAGTAACAAAGGTAATTATTTTACCAGCACTCTTTCAACAACAAAGCTAATATTATTAAACAAATAATACTTTTAATTTATAAGTTGTGTTCTCGTCGTATGAAGTCCGCGGCTTTTTCGGCGATCATGACCACGGGGGCGTTGGTATTGGCTCTGATGACCTTGGGCATGATGCTAGCGTCCGCCACCCGGAGCCTCTTCACCCCCCGGACCCTGAGGTGCTGGTCTACTACCGTCCCCAAAGCTGCTGTTCCTACAGCATGCCACGCAGACATAGCAGTCGCCCGGACTAGACACTTCAACGCCTCATCGTGAGCTAGATCCTTGCACTCATCCAGCTCAAAGTCCAGCACATGAGCTTTTTTATTCTTGAAATAGGTCGTATTTGCTAGTGACCAAGCTGTTTTTATGGCGTCGGGATAGTGAGCTAAGTCGCGAGGGTCGCTGAACGTTCCGGAATATATCAATGGAGGATACTTTGGATCTGCTGACTTTAGCTGCACTGAGCCCCTCGAAAAAGGCTTGAGATTTACCACAGCTATGGAAAGAATCTCGTTTTTCATATTTTCGTCGTGAATTTTTCTACAAATATTTTTTTTAAATCCTAATATCGATGTACACGAACTGTAGAAGTCACTTTGTCGCGGTAGACACGTAGGGTATATGGCAAAATCTGGAACATTTTTAGCCGAACTGAAAGAAATATAGACGCCAACGTCGGTAGTTCTGACCAGAGAACCTGACCTATCATACAGGTATTTCATGGTATCCATATAAAGCTCTTCCTCGCTGGTTTCACAAGTTCCACTCTCTGCTGCAATATAAGTCAATACCATTATATGATCATGAAAATTGTCTCCGATCGGTAAATCCTGTACAACATCTATATTCAAATCTTCCAGTTGTTTTTTAGGACCAATTCCTGATAAGAGAAGAAGTTTAGCTGTGTTGAACGTACCAGCGGTAACTATCACTTCCTTAGCAGCATAAAAACTATACTCATCATTTTCATAAGATACCTGTACACCATAAGCTGTGTTGTCTTCGATAAATATTTTGGTAACCAGGGCGTTTTTAAGAACGTAAAGATTGTCCCTAGTCGCTGCCTCATTGAGAAGAGAAGTTGCGGTGCTGTCCCGTTTTCCTTCTTTTATAGTGTGAGAAAATCTACCTACACCTATAATGTTCGGATTTGTCATGTCTTTTACTAAATTAAATCCTAACTCTTTAAACGCTTCGATAAGTCTATCAGTCATGTGTGTAGACTCGTTTAGTCCAGATACTTTTATTTCTCCACTGTCTCCGTGAAAACTTGCCAGTTCTATATCGTTTACAAATCTCTCGTCAGCCAAAGTTTCTGTCTTAATAAAGAACTCCAACACATTCTTCCAAGACCATTCCTCGCCAGCTATAGCAGCCCACTCATCGTAATCTATTGGAAAGCCTCTAGCGTATATCATGTCATTTATAGAGCCGCTTCCTCCCAACATTTTACCTCTCGGTTGATGTTGTCTTCCGCCTTCTAGAGCTTGGCTTGAGTAGTAATCGTTTACGGTCGTGAAATTCCAATCATATTGACTTCCTTTCATACCATCTCGAAATCCCGGAATCTGGGAAAACACATAAGATAGTATATTATATTACATTTTAAGTAGAAACATATATATTTTCACTACTCTAACTTTCATCCCTGAGGTAATCCTCAGGGATTAAAGTTAGTTAATAACCCTATCAAAGGGCTTGGTGGTTATCGCTATTTGTGCTAAGCAGAAGTTGCAGTGGTGGGGATTTTTAGTAAACCAATGCAAGTTTTCTACATCACCAATACCTACAATGCTCTCATCAGGCGGATCACCTCCTGCCTCTATCAGCAGCACTGTGACAGGAAGCTCGGATAAGCGGGCCGCCAACGCAGCTCCCGCAGTGCCTCCACCCACCACTATGAAGTCGAAGTCCGTTCCATCTGCAATCGAAACATAAACTATAATAAACACAAAATTAAAAGCAAGAAAATTCATAGGAAAGTAATAATATATTGTGAGATTTATACCTAGATAGCGTTTATTTTATATTTGATAGATTTAGCTATCTAGATATAAATCTCACAATATATTATAAATATTCATATCTAGATAGCATTTAGCTTACATCCAAATTATATTCATTTGGAAATAAATAAATATGTCATTATGAATTATGCAAAATAGCTACTGAGCTGGTGTATTATATTTAAATCTGTAACTCATTATTATTAACAAACACATTATTATTTTTTCTGTTTTATCTCACTTGACTGAGCAAAAGTAAAGGTACTAACTTCCTATAATCGCCTGCGGTGGCCAGTTCTCAGTCAGTAGACACTGAGACGCCGCGAAGAACTGCAGAGCTGCTGCGAAGGTGGAGCCCGCAGCGCCAGCGCCCATACATGATACCTCCATTCTGAAAAATGCAAAAGTATTTTCAAGTGCTCTTTGCAAATATATTTTCAACAGACCCTGACCCTGAGCCCTGTTTGTTGAGGAAGCAATCCTTGCTGAAAAAACTATACTAGAGCTCTATTAAATAAGACCATGCTGCACTAAATAACTGGTTTAGGCAGCATTGTTATTGGTATCGGTACAAAAAGAACATTAATATTTTTCATTAATATGCTCCGTAAGTAGTTTCTTATCATTAAAAACATGACCTGAATCAAGCGCGCGACAATACAATGTAATGATTCTAATGACAGTAGAACAGGTAGCAGGTAAATAAGGCTAAGTACAGGATTAATTACTTCACCACTAATAAGTTGCTTCAAATAGAAACACGTTTTGCACTGATTTTCATCAGCAATACATACTAAAAATATATGGGGCCCTAGTCAGAACCATTGCGGGACTCCCACGTAGATGGCATTATGTAGCTTTTTCTTTCATTTATAATCTCTGGGCATCTGTAACCTTGAATAATATTATATATTATCTAGAAAATAACGTGTGGCCATGTGTTCAAGGAATGTAAACATATTGTATTGAAAATGTTTCAGAGCTACAAACATGTTTTAACAATCAACAGAATTACTATGCACATAGTGATATGATCTAGCAGTTCACGGTCCCGACCCGACCTTAGTGTAAATACAAGATGATGCGCACAAGACGATTAAAGTATCCAGTATCTAGTAATCTGATGGCACAACATACTTCGTTTCTCATAAGTCTTATGCAGAATAATAATATTCTATGATTTCTATTAAAGTAAGTAAAAAATGTTTCGAGTTGCATCAAAAATAATTTATTGAAGGCTCTCCCTCGCCTCTCGTGATAGCGATCTATAATGTATCAAACGCCTTATCCGAATCGATCTCTTTTCGTTTTTAAATTATCCAAATTAATATGCAATTTATTTTACACTATATTTAAAAACATCAAATAAAAGTCAATTCTTCTTCCTAATAAAAAAAATTGGAAGATCCGAATTGCCAATTTTAATAAAAATACGGAGGGTAGAAAGTAAAAACAATTTGTTGTAGAATTTTCGTTGATATTTCAATATTTCAAACTTAGATCACTCTCAGACATAATAATTAAATAACAAATGTAAATCGATTGATACAGAGACACTTACGATGCGTTTGCAGCGTCGAGACGCGATAAGTGGATTGAGCGGTATCGACTGCAGCTCTGCCTTCTTCTACCTCCGCGCTCGCGTGTCTGTAGATGTCCACGTGCGTCTCGGGTCGCCGACCGATACCGACGACGACCTTCAATAGATAAACACGGAAGACCCTACAAATCTAGGAGAGAGAATTTAGCCTCCCTAGTACAATAGGAATGTTGCCTAGTGTCGAATATTAAAAAAAATAATTTAAAGAAATGTAATTGTTGAATAGAGATACACAAATTTTGATATGTAAATCTAAAAGAACAAGTTATTTAGATTGGCGGTAGCAGATTGTGACGTCATAAATCGTTTGGCAAGAAAGAGATGGGCAACATTTTTTGTTTGCCTATAATCTATAAAACATCGTGACGTCGACGGTCCATTAAAAATCAATATTTTCAAAGGAACAGCGATTTGATTACCTAACGAAGAAGTCTCCGAACCTATGACGTCACGTGTTCCTAAAGTTGTATAAAATAAACGAGTCGAAGGAACATAATTGGCAATATCTCTGTTACTTTGTGCGTTTAAGTTCACACTTACTATAGTGAATGATGATTAGGGCCCCATTTATTTAATGATGTAAGTAAACTAATGGTGAAAGTTTTTTTGAAACTTATTTGTATAGATGTATCTCATCACTGAGCTACACATACGGTTAGGTATACATTTTTTTACATTTCTTATTGATTTTTTCTTCTTTTTTTTTTTCTTTTTTCTTTAATTTTCTTATTGATATTGATTAATAAAACTTCAATATTAGAGAAAATAAAAAAAAACGAAATCTTTTACATGCAGTTACATGCCCATCCGACAAATGGTCGGGACGAATAGTCGGTGGATCATATTTCTTGTCAGACAATCAGCTGCTCTAAGCCGCTGGACCACGAAGGCGTCATTGACAAGACCGATTGGCGAATGACATCCCCAATGTTGGAACCCATGGCTGGGGCTCGGAACTCTCCTCAATGTGGGTCTCTAGTATCTACTCTCTAGGAAGACGTGTATTGAAATTCAAGTGCCTTTCTCATTTTCTCATATTTGTTAATACAGAGTAAATTCCTTTAGATACACAATATACGCCTTAGCTGTTACATACCAAATACTTTTTGTAACAGCTAAGTTGTATATTGTGAATATAAGCATCAGTTGATACCGTGACGCGACGCGGGCCGCACTTTTTAACCCCCGATGCAAAAAAGGGGACAATAAGTTTGACGTGTCAGTCTGTCTGTCTGTGTGTCTGTCCGTGGCATCGTAGCTCCTAAAAGAAAGGTCCGATTAAGAGGCGTTTTTTGTGACATGATCGAGAGTGCTCTTAGCGAGAATTCGTCATCATCAGCTCGATCAATGCTTGAAAATTCGGAAGTTACTTAAATTTTTTAATTTTGTTATTAAAGACTAAAAAATGAACTTTATTTACTACACAAGAAGATACACGTTTCATTGCATGAGTTCGAATTGCGAGCTTCACCGCGCTGTGTCACCGTTCTAGCATTGAAACGTGTTACATCTTTTTAACCGACTTCAGCTGTATTTTTATTATTTTTTTATTTTCAATGATTACTCCGCCGTATGTGGACCGATTTTCAAAATTATTTTTTTCATGTATACATCAAATATGGGGTCCATAAGGAATCGAGGGAACTTCTCCAAATTTATATGGACACATATGGTGATTTCGACTTTTTCTGAAGTAGTCCAAGCATATGCTACCAAAAAGTAAGATTTTGCTCCAAGGTATACCCTGAATCTAAACGTACTGAACAGAAATTATAGATACATGATTGGGGATTTCGGCGTTGTTTAAAGAAATGCAAGCATATGCCACTATGTCAATTAGAGTAATCATCATCATCACCACTATCATCACACCATACGTCATCACATTATGATGATATAAAAGGTACTTCTCATAGTATTTTAGACCGACACGGATATCTTAGATCATTATTTTTATGGACGTATTTGCAAAATTCTTTTGTTGTTGTAAAGCAGGGATTCCCAAACTATTTTGGACAAGTGACCCCTTCTCCAAAATGAACTGTTATCTCAGACCCCTATGGCCAAATTACATACTTTTAAGATCAACCCCCTTATTCATAATGGTCCGCTAACTTAAAACAGCTGCTACAGAGTGTTATTTTTCATTCTGACTTAGGTCAATAGAAGAAGACAGAGTAATTAGCAATGCTTTAAGTTGGCAGACTATTATGAATAAGGGGGCCTATCTTTAGTTTTTTCCTATTTATACAAAATACCTAGGTACTAAGGTACCAATTGAAAAACTTTGCACTTGGTTAAGTGAGTAAAGCTGACTTCATTTTCTCATCAAAATTTAACAAAATAAAAAGACATGCAATTCAGTAAATATCAAGTTTAATTTATAATGATTATTACAAATTAATTACTTTAAGAATCTTAAGTAGGTAGGAAATTATATTTAAAAAAGTATTAATTCGCAAAGATAAAATAAAACATTCAGTGTGATGGATGAACCTGGTGACTATCTACCAATCTAGCTACATCCGGTTCAATATTGGTGAGTTTCAGCCTTAAATCTCCACGTTCGTTGATTTTCAAACGGTTTCTTTGTTTCGTCAAAATGTTTGTTACCACACTGAAGCTTTTTTCAACTAGGTATCATGATGGAAAAGCAATAAGGTATTTTTCAGCAATGTTCCACAATGTAGGATACTGTGTTTCAATATTGCATTGCAACCAGAACTTCTGATAGCCTTGGTTGAACTTCTGCTTAAGCTCGTCGTCTGTGCTGATGTTAATCAACTCTTCTTGCATTATCACATTAGCTTCTTCTATGGCTGTGGTATTGTACGGATTTATTATCCATTGAGGAATTTGTAAATTTAAAAGATTCTCAAACCTCTCCGTAAAATCCTTGTGTAATGCGTCCAAGTGAGTGACATATAATAAAATGTCATCATCTTGAAGCATTTCTGGTAATTTTGAGAAATGCGGAAACTGCGAATATTCTTTTCTGCCTAAATTTTGTTTATAAAGGATTAGTTTACCCACGAAGGCCGATATTATTGATTTTGTTTTATTCAAGTTAAGATCGTCACCCTGCAGCTGCAAATTAACTTTGTTGAACATTCCAAAGATATAAGTCAAGTAATAAATATCTGTTTAACAATTGTTCAAATTTTCTTTAAAATTCGGATCTTTTTCTTGTAAAAACTCCAACACATATTAAAAAATGGCTGAAAATCTTTCTAAGCAAGAGCGTCTTGATAACCAGCGAACTTCAGTGTGCAGAAGTAATCGAGTAAAGACTTCGTCGTTTTCCTCACATAGCTGAGCAAATAACCGAGAGTTCAAAGAATTGCTTACGATCTTGTTGATAGCATTTATTACATATTGTAAAGACTTATGCAATCTAGGACTCAGCTTTTTTGCTACTAAATGCTGCCTGTGAATCACGCAGTGAATGACCAGTAATCAGGCAGTTGTCGCTTTAAGTGAGCTATAAAACCACGATGACGACCAACCATAGACGGTGCGCCATCAGTCGCAACAGAAACAATGTTCTTCCTTCGAATAGCTTTGTCAGTAAAAAAATGTTCCACGGCCTGAAAAATCGATTCTCCTCTGGTATTAGTCTCTAAATATGTAGCAAAAAGCAGTTCTTGGCACATATTTTCATCTTTGATATATCGAACATACCCTAACAACAGAGCTTCATTGCCGGGTAATGTAGACTCGTCCAACTGGAGAGAGAATCTGTTGGTCTGTAAGAACTTGCATAAAATGTTTTCCACATCGCGTCCCATCTCGACAATGCGTCTCTGAACGGTGTTATTTCTCAAAGGTATTCTCTTTAAAATATCATGTGCGGGCTTCTGCAACACATTGTTAAGGACCTCCGCAATAGCTGGTAAGATAAGCTGCTCTCCAATTGTGTGGGGTTTCCCCGACTTCGCTATTAGTAAAGATATACTATAGGACGCTCGTAAACCATCATCGTCTTTAATAGATGATGACGTAAACATCGATTTTATGGATGGCGTTTTGTCTAGTTTTTCTTTAAGTGCTTGAAAAAATGACAAGGCCTTACTTTTTTTGTCAGCATGTACTCTTGATAAGTGGTCATCCATTTTTGAAGGCTTCATAGCATCGTTACTGAATACTTTTTCACATATGAGACACATCGGCAAGTGTTGATTTGATGGAGATGCAATAAATCCGAACTTCAAGTAGTCCAAACTGTATTGTTTGCATTTTTTTTTCGTGTCATATTTTTCGCCATCATAGAACTCTCAGTAATCCTGCAAATAAAAAAAATAAAAAACTACCTAAATAAAAAACTGCAAACTGTTGCAAACAATCTACAGATAGTTTACCTAATCACAATCACACAGTGGGGCAATGCTGATGCGCTGTGCCGGATAAAAACTGTTTGGTACTTACACTGTAAATTTTTCATAAACTACAGATATTGTATGGTTACGCTATTAACTCGCGTAGGGAGCTCAGCATTTTGTAAATTCTTTTTCAGTCACTTTACTTCACTTAATTTAGCTATGTAATAACTTTATAATCTCTTGAAATAAATGAGTACTTATATGAGTTATTATCGTTCAAGCTCCAACTAATTTCAAAACGCAAATGAACTTTCAACCTAAGTGCAAGCTCATTAAATAGTAAAATATCAGGAACACGTTTGGACTTGTTGATCGTTCGTGTTAAATTGCGTAAGCGTCAAATAGAGAGCAAGTCAAAACGCGCCTGAAAGACGTACGCTCGAACTCATTATCTTGCACAAACTTGTCCACACTGACTTGCCGAGTTTTTCATCTTGTACGAACTTGAGACTTTACATTACTACAACAATGCTATTTCCTACAAAAATATTAATTATTCTTAGTACACGGAACACAACATAAACAATACAGTACCTACCTATCTTGAATGTTTTAAATAAGAACTTGTGTTAATTTAATAGGGGTCGATTTTTAGACCTCGTCGACCCCCAAATTCAGTTTTCGTTTATGTCGACCCCTAGTAAACCGCTATCGACCCCAAGGGGTCAATATCGACCACTTCGGGAATCCAACAGGAATTTAAAAACTATTTTAATAAATAAAATAATATACATATAAATATACAATAAATAATAATTACACTTAATTAAAATATTAACACAACTGATTAGCATTCAATGATGCTGTCTTTGTCTGTCAAGTGACTTGTCCAACGTATCAAACAAAGCAATATCGAGTAGCTAATCAGTTGTGTAAATATTCTAACCGACTTCCAAAAAAGGAAGCAGCTATTATTTATAAGTATAGAGTCGGATAACCTATTGAGAAGCATTTCGTTGGTTGAATGTTGTGTCGTAGCTCGTATAGTTTATTGTCCGACCTCCGTACTCGGCATTTTCCTCGTTTTCCTCAAGTAATTTTAATAGCTAGCAATTTTCCACCCGGCGACGACGCGGTCGACCGATACTCACCGACATGTTCAATGTCGAAGGTAAGTGGGGCGAACGGCCTGATAATGGCCAATGTTATCTGATGACTTACAGTTGACACGATATATGGGTCTTAGTCAAGGTGACTTGTTTAATCTTTAATCTCAATCACGAAGTCCGAAATCAAAGATGTACCTATGGTATTGACGTATCGCGCGCATTGTTATAATTAACCTCAGATATATCCTATAACTAGAACATAGAGACCCGGCTATTAATAAGAGAAGAAACATATTATACTATCGTTCCTTATCTCACTTGTTGACACATAATGAGTGCCATATAGTCGTTATACTAACGTCGTAAAAAAGGACACCAAAAGTCCACCAAAGGCGTGACAACCATATTAAAAAAAGAAAAGACATGATTTTGCTTTCTCATTCACTATTATGGGTTTTTGCCTATGATGTTTTGTGAGATAGGTAACAAGGACGCCAGCCGCCACACAGTGTTTTAGAAATCCTCAAAATCGGACATCACTAAGCTAAGCTCATAGGTCGATGGCGACTTGTATTCCAAACCTAAGGGTAAACCTTCAGTGTGCCCATTCTACTTAGTCTTTGCGATAAATAATTAGGAAGATGGACATTTTTAAAGTCATCAATTCATAAAATTAATTTAGTACACCAATTGCGAGGCGTTGTAAACTTGTTATATACTTTGTTCGATACACCAGTCAGACGCGCATTTCTTGTACTTTATTACGTTTCTACGACCTGAGTACTTTTAGAGATAGGTATTTAATTTTTTCACATTTCAAACTTTATTTTTTTCTTTGATGCTAAGTTGTTTCCGCATTTGATTTTTGTACTAAAAATACATTGTCATAGCTCCTTTGTACAGTATTTTTTTCTATTGCCAATTAAATTAGGGACGGGAGAAATAAGTAATAATTTTTTTTATAAGCGCCTGAACTATGATAAGAGCAATGTTTCACATACCATTGATTCTACAAAAAAAACTGAGCCGTCTACAAAGGATGAAGACGAAAATAATATTAACGACACAATATGTTTGTCACGGGAGATAAAGATTTTTGATGAAGATGATAAAGGCTTACCATCCCAATAAAGTGCCTGATATATCTCTATTATCTCTCTGTAAATACAATAATAACACTAAAGTTATACTCAAATTAATTCATTTATTTATGTAAGTATAAAATATTTAAATACAGGATTTACTATGCAATAATACAATAATATAACATGACGTTTATAGAGTACTCACTTTAACTCTTCTTTAACACTTTCACTCATCAATCATCATTTAAAATACAATAATACTCTCATCGTGCCTAATGGTGCTCTTACACTTAACAAATATCATTGGATCAAAGAAATTTGACGACTTCAGCAAATCTTCATCAAATAAACAGGGAAAGGAGATACAGATACAAACGAAAGAAAAATGGAAAAGAGATTTGATCCAATATTAATAACACTTTGAAGCAAGATTGGACAAAGATATTAATGGATAAGTGTAAACAACATTAGGCACGATGCGAGTATTTTTGGATTTTAACTGATATACATCCGCTTAAGAATATCACTGTATATAATAAAATTGAGTAATATTACTGTAATATAACAAAAATGAGCAGATAAATTAAAATTTTTGTACAACCAGCGCCAAATGTGTATTGAGCCGTACTTTAGAAAGTTAAGTTATTATTTAAGAAGTATAAGTAGCTTTCGACAGATGGCGTTATATCGATGGAGTTATAACTAAAATCGTGTCGTGTATTCACGTTTCACTTCAATAATACACGTGAATACTTTAGTAGTTTCGGTCAGACTTGGTCAGTTTTGTGACACAGGCCGACGTAGCCCAGCAGTATGGGGCTGTCCGGGTGCCGCGTCTTGCAGCTGATGGTGGTCACGCGCCCCGCGCCGATGTCGACATCGTAGTACCTGAAGAACATAGACTTAAAGATGGGTAAAACTTAAAAGAGCAGGCGGATCGCTGATGGTAAGACACTACGCCGCCACGTAGCCCAAAGGTTCGACGACCTCTGTGGCCTAGTGGTTAGCGCGTTGGCGCTCAAGCCGGAGGTCGCGGGTTCGAATCCCGCCAGGAAACAAAAAAGTTTTCTGTGTTCCTGGGTCATGGATGTGCATTAAATATGTGTATTATATAATAAAAATATTAAATGTATGTATATTATAAAAGTATTAAATATATTTCCGTTGTCTGGTACCCGTAACACAAGTTCTTCGGATACTTAGCACGGGGCCAGATTGACGTGGTGTGAAAGCGTCCATAGATATTATTTAAAAAATGTTGACAATTTCTTTTAACTTGAAGGTTTGAAAGTGGCTTCGGTATCGAAAACTGTTCATTGAATACGCAACGAGATTCGATGACATTGTAAAGTAATTGACATGTATTCGATGAATGTAGCACTTTATACAGATCTTCAGAAATGTTTAGAAATAACCGCAAAATATAGAAGTAAATTTATTATAAAATACGCCACGCACCCTAAGGGTCAGCACGCAGCTCACACGAAGACTCCACGTGACGCGACGCGGGCGCACTTTTTAAGGTGATAATACAAAATGTAACTTTAATTACTAGTTACTACACAAAAAGATTCGACATCGCGGCGTCTACATACTATGTATATTACTACAGCATCTTCAAGCATCCTCGCGCCGCGTCGCGTCCCGATGTACACTGACTAATAGACGATACTAGCATGACAACTGCATGCAATACACAGCACAAAATAGCTGACCTGACTGTCCACCCGAAGTCGTTTCTAACGGGCACATAGAAGCAGGGCTCGTTCAGCAGCACATACGTCTGCAGCTGACGGAACACGACGTTCGCCTCGTCCAGTGGAAACACGCAACTGGAATCCCCTAGTTGTGATCCCGGCGCCTCCTGCACCTCACGTCCTACCAGCACCTGTCGTCAATCAAAACAAGTTTAAGCCCCCGGTCGCCTGTATTACTGTCACGACGAAGCTTATGGTGGAATCCATTCCGATCCAATTTAATCTAAACGTAAACACGTAACACGAAAGTGCCTATAATGCTGCCAATTTAAATGCCACTATTTACCGTGCTATAAAAAAGGATTGACGAAGGACGACCTCTGTGGCTCAGTGGTTTAGAGCGTTGGTGCTCAAGCCGGGGGTCGCGGGTTCGAATCCCGTCGAAGGAACAAAATAGTTTTTCCGTATTCCTGGGTCATGGATGTGTATTAAATATGTGTATAATATAATAAACTACAAAATAGCGTCCTCTTTCTAAAAAGGAAAAGCGAACGTGCGATGATGATGGGTTCATTAAAGTCGAGAGGAAGAAGAAGAAACCCGTCGTCCGCAACCATCGCGGCACCGCACCCGGAGGACCCGAGCAGCTGTTGCGGTGTGAGACTCCCGCGACACCGCTGTACGTGTCCAGGCTGCATTGGTCTACGACGGTCGAGCAGGTCGTGGACTACATCAGGAGCAGAACCAACTTCGCCTTGAGGGTCGAGCGTTTGTAATCTCGCCATAAAGTGAATTTTAGTTCCTTTGTGGTAAGGGTTCCAACTCATCATTTACCGACCTTCGAGAAGGAGGAGTTCTGGCCGATTGGAGTTGTCTACAGAAGATTTAGAGGACGACTCCCGAACACTTCGCGCCCCACGTCGCAGACAATACGTGTTTAGTGTTAGTTTATTAAATATAGTAATATGTCTATAAGGTATTTATAATATGTGCCTATGCAGCCCGAAATAAACGGAATTTAATTTAATTTAATTTAATAAAATCCTAAATATATGTATAGTATAAAAGTATTAAATATACTTCCCGTTTTCTGGCACCTGTAACACAAGTTCCTCGGATACTTAGCACGGGGCCAGATTGACGTGGTGTGAAGCGTCCATAGATATAATATAATTACAATGATTCATTAATTTGGTCGTATAACATTATTGCTGACATTAAAAATAATTTGGATTGGAACAATATATAGAAGTCGTTAGACATTGGGGCCAGTTCACACCGACACGCGACGGACGTGACGCGGTGCCGAATTTAAAGGTAGTGATTGAAAATTGAACTTTATCCAGTGCACAAGAAGATACACGTTTCATTGCAAGAGCGGCGCCGGTGCAGCTCGAAATTCGAACTCGTGCAATTAAACGCCTATATTCTTGTGTAGTGAATAAAGTTTTGAATAGCTATCACAATAAGCAGTGCCGCATCGCGTCTCGGTGCGGTCTTAGCTGACGCTTACGCACCCGGGTATAGCTCCGTCCCTGGTCTCTCACGTGCAGCGTCACGTCCAAGGACTGGCTGCCGTAGCCGGGCATGGTCTTGGTGATGATGCATGCTATCATCCTCTCGCAGCGGAAGTCGCAGTGGAAGAGCCTGGCACCTCGATGCTCGGATGTTACAGCGTCGCGCGGGTTGATCTTAACAACAAAATATAATTTGTTTTCCACATGAAAATGACATAAAAACTGACGGGTTCCCAAATCTCGTAATTTAAAATGGTTCGATTGCTGTACGGCTTATGACTCGACCTCTAGTAAAGCCACACGCATGCGTCGTGCGCGTGCGAGTGAGACAACATATACTGAGACTTGAGCCACGAGAATTCGCCTTCAAACCTGCACAGAGGGCGCTGCAGAGTTTTTGGTGTAGAAACACTACGAACAAAGTTTAGATTGCTTATGACATTTTTAGTTTTGTTCTGCAATATGGCTTAAGGTTGGAAGAAGTTGGTATCTTGGAAGAAGAGTAGACATGAAAGGAACACTAAAGTTAATAGGTTTATGTACTCTGGTTGTGATTTTGGGGGGTTTTCTAGTACGACATGGTACGACGTACGAATAACAAATTTATTGCAATGTAAATAAGTGATATCAACTGTTGATAGAATATATTGTTTATGAGAAGCTTCAGAAAGTGGGATGTGGATAGATTGACTTATAAATAGACATCTCTTTCTTCCCCATTAGCATATTGTGTCGTAAGGAGAATCAGGAACGATATAATATGTCCTCTGCTCCTGCCGGGTATCTATGCTATTTATAGTTATTAATCCGAGGTGTACATCAGGCGATAGTTATTTTTAGCATTGGGGGAAAAATTTAGTACCTTTAGACACGATCCTCCATTAAAACTGTCCTCGAAGAACGGTTCTAAACATTCTAGCTCGTGAGGGACATACGCTAAGCTGTAGCGCCGCCTTCCGAATTTGTCGCGCGAAACCGGGACTACTTCGTTGGTGTTACTTTTGTCTTCTGAACGTGAATTTGCGTCCACGACCTTAACCTGAGCCGGCTCATCATAGGAACCTTTATCTGGAGCATCAATTTCCTCGTTAGCTTCGCTCCTCGGAGTCTTCATCGTGAATAGATCTTTGAACGTAGGCAGTTTCCTTTTCAGAGCATCTTCGCTTTTCTGGTCTTCTAGGTCTGCGGTGACATCTTTTATGGAGAGCGTCACGTCTTCTCTCAAGACTTCTTTGGATGCCTCGATAGACCGGCGGTAGTGTTGGACTCCGTCCTTTCGTGTCATCAGTTTGGTCTTGGCTATGTGAAGTATGTTCTCATCAGTGGAGAGCGCGTAGCCGTGCGGCCCATGGGAGGAGTTGGGCTGGTATTGTTGGTGCCGAAGGTTGTACCAGGGGACGGGACCGTTCACCTGAAAATAGGTTATATACAGCTGTTACAATCAGGTTTATGCGTAGGTATAAGTAAACGTGAAGGTAGCCTTCCGATGCACGCGATGTGCGACGCGAGACCGCGACCCGCGACCGAAATAGGTTCGCCGACCCACTACTTAGATTGAATTTATATGGAGCACTAAACAATCCCTGCGTCCCGCGACCCGCGACCCGCGACGCGTGACCGGTGAGCGTCACCAGGGAACCTGATTGGCCGGTTTGCTGGTCGCGGTCGCGGGTCGCGGCGGACGCATACATCGGAAGGTTACCTTATGACAACATATCAGTGAGGCAACTTTTATGCCTAGGGGGTGTTCAATGTGTAATACGCTACGCCATTCGTTGATTCTATTTTAGCACAGACTAGGTAAGTAGCTAATACATTAGGTATCTATTATATCCAATTTACCTACATCATATTTATTAATACTTGGAGCAAACATTTTAAGTTCAGTTTTACGAGAATTGTGCGAACGAAGGAGTATGAAATTTGAGATAGTAAAGTTTATGTAAAGGAAGGTGTGCAAAAAGCTAATATACTTTTTAATAATGCTTAGAGACACAGAAAATTAATAACATAAAGTAAAACATACTACCTCACTCACACTACTATGAGTTTGTATAACTAAGGGCTGATTTTTCAATCGTGAGATAACTTTTATATTACCTATAAGGAATAAATCTGTGACTTTCACAGATTTTTTATACAAAATCTGTGAAAGTCACATTATTATTCCTCAGATAAAAGATAAGTCACGATTGAAAAGTCAGCCCTAAATATGTTAGTCAGACTTTCTTTCATATTCCATAGACATACATAACATGAAGGCGATATGCCTACTTATGAAGCTCCTATTGTCTTTATGCACACGTAATATGACATACTATAACGCAGCCCACACTCACCTCGCCGTACAGCCTCCTCTTCTTGCCCTGTCCGCGGCAGAAGGACGTCTGGAAGGGCAGCGCCGAGGGCAGGCGCGTGTTGAGGTACGGCCACAGGCTGCCCCACAGCGCGCGGTCCCGCAGCAGGAACTGCTCGTAGGGCTCCAGCGCGGGTCCGTGCACGGGGCCCTCAGCGCGCGCCTCGTGCGTCCACGCCGGCGCGAACACCGCGAGCGAGCAGCCATGCTTGTGAGCTACTTCCACTGCCTGTGCAAGATACTTGTAACATGACAGGTACAATAAAATTGCTCTTATTAGGTACACGTTGCAGGGACTGAGCATTGTTTCAGTCCCTTAGGCTGGGATTATATGATCCGGAATCCGGCAGGCCCGGGAAAATTCAGAACACTGAAAATAGAACACTGCGCTAAAACAATAAAGCTGAAAATCGTAGTGTCGAGTGCCGAGCTGTGTCATATATGACATTGACATTTGACTCGACACTACTTATTTATTTTTTGATATGTGGCATCGGCTTCGGACTATTTGCCAATGTGTCAAGTTAAAAAGGCGAGAAATAGAATTTTCGTTTCAATTTTCAACACCATATTCCTAAATCGTCAAGTCTAAAGTCTAGTCAAAGTCCAAATAAATAGAGAGTGAGAGTCAATGAGTTAAGTCAGTCGATTCATTAAGTGGTAGAAGCTTTATTGAAAGTTCCTAGGGAGTTTTGGAGGGAACACAAAATAGCACGTTTTTTGAAGTTGTACCACTTGCCCACACCTGTGCACGTTAACGAATATTTAATGGTTAATATTCTACCAATATTACACATTAAGAACCGAAATAACACAAATTTATGAAAGAAATACAAAAACCACAACGTCACCAATTGAATTCCCCGGCAAAACTCCGACTCGACACTTGTGTGTTCGATTTTCAGCTTCATCCCTAAACGAGTACTGAAATGTTCACATGAAGTGTAGTTCGCGTCATGTAAAACGAACGCCATCTATCCATACGAGCATTTGTATGACAGCCAGCGTTCTTTACGTAATTTATGTATCATACTATTTTATTGTAATTAATCGAAAATAATGGCAACGGAAACTCTATTTACAATTAAAAAAGCAAGCAAGCAAAGCAAAAGCAAATCATTTTATTTACCTACAGTACGACCACAATCTCAATTGACTTTCGGTAATTTTTTATACATCATCTGTCACTTCCATAGATAACGATTCAATCGAAGATTGCCGAGGGCCATTAGCAACTTGGTTACCTGTCTCGTGTTAAACTGGCCGCCGCCGTGGAAGTTTCGCCCCCACACGTCGATGCCCACGTACAGGTCGGCCAGGCGGTCGCCGGCGGCCGCCGCGCTGCGCCGCACGTCGTCCACTGACCACGAGTAGTTCGTGAACAGACCGTCTGCCGCGTCGAAGAAGTCCCTACATCGAATTCCAAATGTTAAGTAACTCCCGAATCCTGGCAAGCAGTAAGCGAGGTGATAATAATGAGTCATAAAAACGCTCTCAAAAAAAACTACTTTGTACTAATACGACGACACACCCCTCTCTTTGTGTGTGTGTGGGGGGGGGGGGGGGGGGGGGTTAATAAAATGTCAATTTACATTATTGATGTGTAACATCTTTCCTCGCTTACCTGCAATTTGTGGGAGTGATTTCGTGAAATGGGACGGAGGTGTGTAACTTGAAGTCGCAATAAAAACCCAATATTTATATCATTTTTCATTGTTTTTTTTCTATCAATATTAGGTTTTTTTATTTATTAATCTCAGCGCGTCTAAAGCGTTATACAGAATGATTTCGTCACAAGGTGTTAGCGTAATTTTTTGGGTGCATTGTACGCAAATTATTGATTTGGTTTTGTTATTAGTACCATATTTTTAAAATTAATATACCTAATATATTATTATACTTAGATAAGTAATGTTCATAAGGGAAGTATAGTGTATACCCGCCTCGCCTGTGACACCTGCTCACTATTTTCAAGGTGACTCACTTATTCTTGTCGGTGAGGCCGTTTTGCCACTGCAGCTGGCCGTCGACGGTCACGCTGTCGTACCACAGCAGCAGCGGCGCCCGCAGCTCCTGCCGCAGCAGCGCGCGCAGGTGCCGCACGAACCGCAGCAGCTCGCCCGGCCGCGAGATCTGCCGCGTGCCGACATTATAAGTTACACCAGCCTTCGTATAGGGTTGCCAATCGAATAAAATAAATATTTAATAGTAAAATAAATTTATTGTGGACTAATTTGGAAAGGCAAACGCAACTACATTGATGTTCGTAGGTAGTCGTAGTTACGTAGCTTAACTTAATAAGTACTTATATAAATAGACTCGAAAACTTTAAGCTTAATAACACACAAATGACAGTAAACCTAACAAAAAGATCACATACTCAATACTTATTTTAACGACTTGCAAACTCAATTCACAGAAATTTTGGCCACATGATAGCTTATTTTCGAGTTTCATAGTTCGTTTTCTATCGAAACTCCTTTATATGAGCAGTGAATCATGTGCATAACATTATATAATTATAATATATTACATTACATACATACACATTATATATAACATTAACAGCCTCCGTGGTCCAGTGGTTTAGAGCTTGGCTCCTCGGAAGTCGTGGGTTCGATTCCCCGTTGGAACAACCATTAGGACAATGCAAGCTGACCACCTGATTGTCTGACAAGAAATCCTGCGCCTGATATCTCGCCAGTCGTGTCGGTCATCAGTCCAACTGGGTTACGAGAGTAAAGGAAGAGAGAGTGCTCTTGTGTGCTGCGCACTCACTTAGTCACTATAAAATAATTCCTACGTAGCTGGCCTGGTTTCAATGAAACCGGCCATCGTCACCGAAATCGGTGTGGGGAGCTATTATTATTTTTATATAATCATTAATCACCTTGTTCTCGATATTAAGCAGCCAGCCGTCAAACTTGAGAGTCTTGGCTATGGCGACGAGCGCGCTGGCGAGCGTCCGCCACTCGTTCTCCGACAACAGCGCCTTATCCCAGAACGCCGCGCCCCTACCCCACTCCGTGATTATTGTACCTGCGGAACAGGTAATGTAGCCATGTTCGGCACGAACGGGTCGGCTTGACCGAAGAAATGCCATGGCGAGTTGTACGACCTCTATAGCTCATGTGGTTGGGAGCGTCGGTGCTCAAGCCGTGTTCCTGGGTATTTTTTAAATATGTGTATAGCCATAGATAAACCATGATTAATCTATATGTATAATGTAATAAAATCTTAAATTTGTACTTATATTATAGTATAAAAGTATTAATTATTAAATATATTTCCGTTGTCTGATACCCATAACACAAGTTCTTCGATAACTTAGCACGGGACCAGATCAACGTGGTGTAGAAGCGTCTAGTATCTAGATGCAGCATATTACCCATAATAAGCCTTCGGTATGGGATTTAATAAACTGACAAGACATTACGTACACAAGTGACTCAACTCGCGCGCGAATATAATAATAATTGTTTCGGTCCATAAAAAATACACGAGAACAGTAGTGAAAGCCGTATACAGTTATTAATTTAATTCATTGTCCGACCGTGCAAACAAGCCGTGGGCGGTATGTATGACGCTACTTCTACCATCTAGATACGTATTAATAATAATCGTTATAATTAAAATACGTTGATCAATCAACTTTACTGGTTATTTTATCCGATTTGCCTAGACTACTACTAGCCGAGATTTTCCTGAATAACTTATCCGCCTTTTAGTTTAGAGTAACCTCACCGATGACTTGGACGCCGTGAGCGTGGCCAACGTTGATCCAGCCGAGCGGCGGAATGGTGATGAGATGGTGGCTGAAGTAGCAGAACACATCGATCCCCGCCCAGTTGTAGAACGTGTACGCGTCGCTCCGCCCCGTGCCGTCGATGTAGCTTTAAGACGCGCATTACACGGTCAATCAAACATCAGTCACACTTTTAAACACCTAAACTTTATCAAAGAAATTCGATGAATTCTGTTTTATTAATTGACATAATTTGATCAATAGACCGTAAATAATATTTTAGTTATTAACGGAGTACCTACAGAGTATGATCAATTAACAATCCGAGCACATTATGAAGTAGAAGAAGGACAAATGAATCAATCGACGACAACAAAATGTCAAAACTTTGTCTGTGGCATGGAGAATAGAATTAAGGAGTACCATCTCCATAAATGAAGTGTCCGTAAAATAGCGTTAATTAGGGGGGGCTACAGACGCAGATTATTATTTAATTTTTGCCGCTTTACTACCGGTAAAGCGGAAAAAATTAAACGTATAATTAAATCTTAGCATCTTCTTCAGTTTTATATATAAAAATATTTTCGACTATACGAGTAATTAGAATTTTCATGACTTACTGAATTAACTACTTTTACATCCGGTTTCTGAAAGGCTAATCAAATAGTTGATGAACTAACACGTTGTTGAGTTAACAGGCTTGTTAAATCGATTTCCGTTTCTGAAACGCTGATTAGTGAAAAATTTACTAATCATTGATCAAATTGACATGGCACATACAAGCAGATACAAGCCTTAAATAGCTTTCCAGAAACCGAAAACAGCGCTTGACATATTGTTTGACCCTTCGTTTGACATTAGTTTTATTAACTAACACGTTGATCAATTCAAACGACTGATCAAGCTTTTTGCAACTCAATTTACACTTGACAAAAGATTTGACCGCTGATTACTTGATTTTGGCGTTGATTAGCCTTTCAGAAACCGGGGGTTAATCTACTAAAGTAGTAAAAATTTTAAATAACTAACTCAACTCACTTTACTTCATCTCTTATTGCTAACTTCATATCACACACCCTTGCCACTCTAGCGCCATTATGGCCAGGTTTGGAACTATTATTTAATTACTTTTGTCGGACACTTTTTAGCTTTTCTGCCTTAGAGAGATGGTACTCCTTACCTCTATTCTTCATGGTCTGTGGCACAACATACGCATCCTTCGTGTCAACTTGCCAAAACAAAAGTCAAAACAATTTCAAATTTTATTTATCTACTAAACCTTCAAGACAAAATATCGAATTTTCCTTTTTTTTAATTTATTAAATATAATATTTTTATATAACTTACCAATCGTCGTGATATCCATTAGCCATATCGTGACATACCAACGTTTTCGGCAATTTCTTTCTGTCGTGTCGTTGAATGTTCTCTGCCTCCGGATTGAAATGGCAAAAAATTTGCGGTGATTCGAGCAAAGTGGAGCCGGAATTCTTGTTTATATCCATGTTCTTTATCATGTCTTCACTGTGCGGTACTATTTCGGCGCACAGTGTTCTCCAACTCGGTGGATTTTGTATAAAACTTATGATGTCTTCGTAACTGTCGAGCGGCTTACAGGTTAGTTCGTCTTGTATCCACATTTTCTTTTCTGCCATTCTGACTACTGTATCGATAGTTAATTGTAATAATTATAGATTATTTAACGAAAACTTAACTATAAATTGATATAAATATAGTAAAAGAAACGCAAATTGTTACAAAAATCTTTTGTTTACAAAGCTTACGAGTTACGACACAAGCAAGTGACGTTGACAAGTGACAACCGACAAGAAAATTACAAAACAGCTGTTTTATGTTTAGTTTAAATCCAAACTAAAGTCACAACACTCTTTGTCTTTATTTATATGCTTAGACATCAAATAGATTAATTATAAGTAAATACCTTTAGTCTTACAAATAATTAACAGTTGAGCTCAATAAGTTGCCCTTAATTTTTATTCAAATTAGTTTAAAACATCAAATCAATTAACTACAAAGTCTTGTACTCCACAACTATGTAAACTGACTATTCGGCAGATATTAAATAATTAAAACTACATTCCAATAACTATTTCAATAGAACTATGTCAAGGACGTAACTGTATGTTCTAGTTGCAGTTAAAATGTACTATTTCAATGGAATAATACAATGTGCTGTGATAAACACATCAGGAAATGTGTCACATTGTTTGATAACACTAACGGATTCCCACAGCTCATAGAATAGTGCTAGATAAGGCAAAATGCACATAGAACAGAAGGCCAATAATTCTGCTAATTAAACTTGCTGATAACCTAACCAACAAGAGAGTGTCAGGACATAGCATAAAGAAGGGTTCCATGGATATCAATACATGATAGACGTTTTTTCAATTTGCTTTCTAAAGTTGTGGCCCAATTTTGCTGAACTTATTTTTCCTCAAGAGTATTTAACATGAGCCATGACCATGAAAAGTGACTAGTTTCTACCTCTTATAGTTTGGAAATGCTGAGGGCAACTTGTAAACCACTTTGGAGGCGGCGCGGCGGGCGGGCGGGGTGTGCGGGGTGTGCGGGTGTCTTGAAAATGGTTCACTTCATAAAAAATCATGTATGAAACCTCTAAAATAAAGTTTTACTTTTAAAATACCTATTCTATTCGACAAGACCTTAGGGAGCCGCCACTAAAATATAAAAGTAGGGATGCCAGCCTTGGAATTTATGATATTATTGTTTTTTAGAAAAACCGGAAAATTGCCACTACGGGAGGTTAACCGTTATCAACAGAGTCTCCCGGGCAATCCGGGAGGGTTGGAAACTCTAAACAAGATCTTGACGTCAATCAATTTCTTTCATGAGAACTAAAACTGCATCATTACATTTAAAACATCATCATAGCTCAACTTTCCTAGCCAGGTTGGAACCTGTACATTTTTAATAAAAATACACCTGTACTATTGCACCATTTGATAGTGTCGCTAGTAAGAAACTGAAAAGTAAAATTGTGTGCGATAAAATTGAGGATACAGCTTATTTTTAACATTTTATTATTTTCGAATATATTTTTTCAAAATATGAGGAAATTTATCCAAATATAACACTCTCCTGAAGTTTGCCATATACAATTACTTCACTAATATTGTTCCATAATAGCAACACTATGAAATGTTTCAATAAGACAGGTGATTTTTTAATCTTTTGAAATTATAACTTCTTAAAGTAGGGTAAACCGCCGTTACGTAACGTGTTACGGCGCCAAATAAGATATTATGAGTAATTTCGAATACTAATGTCAGATTATCAGATACGCGTAACGCAGTTACGTAGGCACTTGGATTTTTTACGAATTGTTCTCGGGTTCGAACAGCCCCGGATCTTTAATTTTTTTTAGGCGGGGTAAAATCTTAAAAATGCCGCCCACTTAATTTTTTTTACCTTTACCATCTTTATAATTTCAGCTATCAAATGTCCACTAATTGATTGACATTTAGACTTTCCGGAAATAATGCATCCAGTGGATTGAGCTAGCGTGGAGCCCGTAGCAAATTCTGCCACGGGGCCCCCGAGCGAAAAGCGGGCGAGCGGAGAAAGCGAGAAAAATATGCTCGTTATATAAAACGCGAGGGAGTGTAGCGAACGAGCAAATTTTTATTCTATTTTACTACTTGAATTAATTTTTACACCCAGAAAGACTGTGTACTTTAGAAAATACAATTAAATCAATATCTTAAAACCGACCGACGGAACTAAGTAATATACCTAATATGTGTTCTGTATCTTAAACGCGAGCGAGTAAATTTTTTTTGGATTAAAATCTGTTCATCTTTAAAACCTGAAAAAAAGACTATTCTCATCCACATGATTCATGAAATGAGAAACTGTTACGTTTTTTTCCATAAAAAAGGAACTGTTAAGTTTTTGGAAAATAAGTTACCAATGAAACAACAATTCTTCCACTATGTAGGTATCAAACGATTCAGAATAATTTCAAGAATCGGATAACTACACTGTCGTGTGGAGAATTTTTTTTAAAAAGATTATTTTAATTTTCATATAGGTAGGTACAATTTAGTGGTACAGGTACAAGTTTAGGTACAATAAACAATAAGTTTACCTGCGGGCGAGCGGGCGCGTATTTTGAACTATGCCTACGCGCTTCGCGAATAATGTTCGTGCAGCGCATGTCGCTCGGCGCTCACACCGCGCGCCGCGCCCGGTCTCGTGGTCCATGTTCTGTAACTCTGGGTATCGGTTGAGTTGATATTATGGTCTGTAGTCTGTACCTGCTTGTACTATTATTTTTTCTGTGGTCAAACTTAAGTAAATGATGAGTTGTTCATTCGTCTGTAAAGTGTGAATTTGGCCGCCCTCTGAGCTTGCCGCCCGGGGCATGGGCCCCAGCTAGCCCCCCAAGATCTGGGGCTGATGATCTTCTTTCATCAATTTAGGCTACTTTAAAACTAATCCCACAAAAACCATTAAATGAAAAAGAGCCAAGTCTTTTTCACGTAAAAAGTTTTGGGATATCGTAGAAACCAAGTATAATTTAGGTTAGTACCTAATTATTAGTTATTCATTAAAATTTTGTATCTGGATGTGGATAATTTTATTTTTTTCATATTTATTATAGTGACATGGCAATGAGAACTATAAATTTACCAATATTAATTATGGTTACCATTAGTATGATGATCAAAATTCTACATTAATTAATGTAGAATCTTGATCGTCCGTGCTCGTCCGTGCTCGTCCGTCCGTCCGTGATCGTCCGTCTTGCCGTCAGTAGCCCAGCAGGAAATTGAATTTATTTCTTTTGATAATTGTGTGTACCTGTGGAACTCAATGAGTTTAATAATCCAATATCAATCGACAATACTCTTCAAATAGAGTTACCTCCAACAGAAATAAAAAAAACGAAAGATAAGAAGATTCAAGTAGAACAGCAAAAGGAAGACGTACATACTCAAACCATAAAAAACAGGAAAAATGTTGAAGAAGCACTCTCACTAGAGTTAGACGCCAGTTTTGACTGTGACAAAATGGACTGTACTTCCGAATCATCGTACACTGATTCCATTGAAACTTTCGAAGTGTATACGGATAATAATACAAACACTTGTTCGAAAATTGAACATTAGTCTAAAATTTATTTGGGTATTCCAAAACAATCATATTTTGTCATTAGTCTCTTGGAAGAAAATACTAAGTGTCCATTAATCCATATATTGATCACACTCAAAAAAATTAAACTGAATGATTCCTATCAACGTTTAGAAATAGATTTCAATAACAAAAATGTAAGTCGAATTTTTAGGAAAACAGTGGTGTTACTAGCTAACTGCTTAAAACAGTTAATTTATTTCCCAAAAAATGACGCTGTGAAAGAAAAGTTACCTCTTCCTTTTCGAAGGAGATATAATAAGACAGTTAGTATTATTGACTGCTTCGAAATTAGAATAGAAAAGCCCTCCAACTCTCTACACCAATCTCTGACGTGGTCGCAGTATAAAGGCTGCAATACTATTAAGTATTTAATATCAATAACTCCAGATGGATTGATCAACTTTGTGTCGAACGGTTATGGTGGTAGAGCTACTGATACAGACATTTTTGAAGATTGCAAAATTTTGGAGTTGATGCCAAAAGGTACTGCAGTCTTGGCCGACAGAGGTTTTAAAAATATTGCAACCGATGTAGAGATGCATGGCTGCTTTCTTGTGAGTTGTCCTCCAAGACAGCTGTCCTCCTTGAGCTCCAAGTGTTAGCACAGGTAAAGCTAGTACGAAGGAGGAAGTCATGGAAACGAAACGGATTGCAGCTCTACGAATACATGTTGAAAGGGCTATAGGGCGAATAAGAGAATATAAATTGACTGCACCTCATGCATGTATTGACACAAAGGCTATTGACATGTTAGATGACGTCGTTATAATATCTTGTGGATTAGTAAACTTACAAAGTAAATTAGTTTAAGTTAATTTTTATTTTATATGTGATAACTAGAATAAAAGAAATTATTAAAAAACTTCACTGTTATTGTACAATTTTTATTTTTCTCTCAGCATTAATAAAACTATGTTAACTATTCGGGTATTCTAGAGCAATTGTATGAATATATTTTCCTTCCAGAACATAACACACTTTCTGATTAATTCCGCACAATAATCTTTATCATACATTACTTCATGTATGTCAACTTTTTTTTTGAGGTTTCAAAATCCTCGTGTGCTATACAAAAGAAGCACTTCTCCTTCCGTGCAAAAAACATTTGCAGTTGTATTTGTGGTTTATATTTTTGTACCACAACTCCGTCTTTAACGTATTTTTCAATATTTTTATTAGACAATGGGCACTTTATTTCTAATATGCAATCTTCAGCAATACCGTCTGGAGAAGCGCCTAGAACTGGGTAATCTTTAGAAAGAATAAAACCTACTCTTCTGAATTTAATATTGTTGATCTTAGATACTTCTTTTATGACAGATTCTTCCAACAGATTACCTGCAAGTAAAAAGAAAAAAATTAATCGAAAACTATTAATTTTACTCATAAGTATATAATTTTACTCACATGAAATGTAGGTACTACCAACCTCTTTTGATTGCAAACGTCTCTTTAAATTTATAGGCACCTAAGATTGTTTCGACTAAAATTCCATCGGGTTTACTACATTTAGCGGATTCGTACGCTTTTGATGCCGTAATACGAGCATATCTCATTTCATGCCACAATTTGCAGTCTGCTTGCGATCTTGTTGCATTTTCGATCGCATCGCATTGCTGGGATCGTATATTTTCTTTGCAAAAAGTAATAAATCCGTCTGCATCCTTAACACTTTTCTTTTCTAAATTGAATCACTAGATTGTGTATTGAAACTTTATCTATATCTGCAGTTGGATGAAAGTAGGTCATGATCTGAGAATCTATACCCAGCTCCATTGATTTTTTTATCACTGACTGTAGAAAACGTTCGTCGGGTGTGTCGTTAGGCGTCAAAGGTGCTGTTGAGGAACGGGGATGCCTTGTGTTGCTCATATCTTTGGCCTTAATAAATTTTAGCTGAGATCCAACTTGCGACAGTTTTGGTTTCATCCAATAACACGCTACTTCTGTACAAGCGGGCTCCTCACAACGTCTATGTAACCACATAACCAACGCCATTGTATGTTTGCATCCTCCTTTGCTTGCTGCACATCCATCACATTTCATATTTTCAATTTTATTCGTAACTTCATCACAAACAAATGTACAATGATATGCTGTAGCTCGAACTTTGTGTTCAGGTGTAACACTTGCTTTTACCGTTCACTGCGGATATAGTCTTTTCACCTAAACATACCCTATGGCATTATCTCCATAACTATAGCGTCCAGCTCTGTAAAAAAAAACTTATATAAAACGCTCATGATTTATTGGTGGGTATTACTTTTTATCGATAATCCACAGCAATCTGACAGCACTAGTAGTAACTGACACTGATTAAACTATGACTGTACCTATGCCTAAAATATATTAGTTCAGGAGTTCTACGCGGTAGGCCGCACGGAGGGGTGGCATTGTTGTGGCGAAAAAGCGTATTTCCCAGAGTATCAGTGGTGAAGTGTAACAGTGAACGTATTGCAGCTATAAGAATGGAGGATGAGGACGGTCGTGCTATGTTAGTTATGAGTGTTTATATGCCTACGGACCATATGGACAATTTGCCGTTGTTCTGTCAGTGTCACCACTTCTATATTGTTGTCCTGTATTATAATGCGATAATACAGGACAACAATATAGAAGTGGTGTATATGTTAGGAGACTATAACGCGCACCCTAATGCTCCTTTTGGTATAGAGTTGCTAGAGTTCTGTGACGAGAATGACTGGATCTGTGCTGACTTGGAACTAGCCGGTAAGTTATCTGACACACACACTTTCCTAAGTGAGGCTCACGGCTGTACAAGGTGGCTAGATCATTGCGTTGTGTCCAAGTCGGCATGGGACACAGTCAGTAGCTTTAGAGTGTTACAAGATACATTCTGGTCCGACCACCTGCCGATAGAAGTAGTTTGTAACTTAAGACTGATTAAGCAAAAAAATAAAATTAGTAACACTTTCAGTAATAAAATCAGGTGGGGTGTAAGGGGGGCCGATGAGATAAGTAAATATAAAAAATTATGTAACGACGAGCTGAAAAACATCCATTTCCCGGAAGAGTTTCAGAGCTGTGCTGATTCTATGTGTAATAATATCCAACATAGAGTCATCATAGATGGTTTATATAATAGAATAGTAAGCACTCTATGTAAAGCATCCATATCCAGTCACAAACTTACAGATAACCGATGTAAAGGTAAGCGTGTGTTTGGATGGAATGAGAATGTTAAGAAGGCGCATAGGCAGGCTAGGGCTGACTATATAATGTATTTATTAGCGGGGAAGCCCACTAGTGGCCCTTTTTATGACAAAATGTATGAGAGTCGTAAAATATTTAAATCGCGTCTAAAATTTTGTCAAAATAATCAAGAGCAGGTCAGAATGGACAAACTGGCTGCTCAGCACTCTTCCAAGAGTTTTGATAAGTTCTGGAGAGGTACTAAGCAGCTAAAGGGTAAAGTTAGGCTGCCTATTAGTATTGAGGGGGTGCAGGATCCAATTGGTATTGCGAACTCATTTCGAGAGGCTTTTCAAGTGAAATCTTTATTGCCGCTGGCTCTCGACACTGAGTGCCAAGTTCAATCGGGCCCAGCGATTGGTTTCTCGAGTAAGGATGTGTCCAAGGTGATAAATGGTATGAAGCGGGGAAAATCGCCTGGTCACGACGGACTCAGTGTGGAGCACCTGCGGCACGCAGGCTTTCATCTGCATAGAGTATTGGGAATGTTTTATACGTTTTGTATCTGGCACTCCTATCTGCCAGCAGACCTCATGAGAACTATTGTGGTCCCTATTGTAAAGAATGCTTCGGCGGACACGTCAAGTAAGCGAAATTATAGACCCATTTCCCTTGCTACAATACTAGCAAAAGTTCTAGATGCGCTGCTGGATACGTTGCTAAAGAAGTACGATTCGATTGGGGACACACAATTTGGCTTTAGAGAGGGAGTGTCTACTGAAAGTGCCATACTATGTTTGAAACAGACGGTTGATTACTATACCAAACGAAAAACGCCGATCTTTGCATGTTTCTTGGATTTGTCCAAGGCATTTGATAGAGTTTCGTATGGGAAGCTTTGGGCAAAGCTAAGAAAACTTGGCGTATCAAATGATATAATTGAGCTATTGACGTATTGGTATAGTAATCAACGGAACTGTGTTAGGTGGGGTAATGCACTCTCTGAGGATTACTACTTAGAGTGCGGGGTGAGACAAGGGGGAAAAACCTCGCCCCGATTATTCAATATTTATGTAAACCAGTTGATTGAGGAGCTCAGCAGTACTCATATTGGTTGTCATATTGATGGTGTATGTTTGAATAACTTAAGTTATGCTGATGATATGGTACTGCTGAGCCCCTCAATCGGTGGTCTTAACAGGCTGTTAAAAATTTGTGAAAGGTACGCTATTGAACACGGCTTAGAGTATAATGTTGGTAAGTGTGAGTACATGATATTTAAATGCAATAGTAAGATTTTCAATCATCAACATTGTCCACCACCTTTACTTAACGAAGTACCTCTGAGTCGTGTTACAAAATTTAAATACCTCGGTCACGTGGTGACAGATACTCTCAGTGATGAGGAGGATATTGAGAGGGAGCGCAGGGCGCTATCGATCCGCGGTAATATGCTGGCACACAGGTTTGCCAGGTGTACAGCGCCTGTCAAGATAACGCTTTTTAAAGCATTTTGTCAGACGTTTTACGCCTGTGGTCTGTGGGCCAGCTTTACTCAACGGACCTATGGCGCCTTGCGGGTCCTTTACAATAACATATTCAGGTCTCTATTGCGGCTCCCTCGATACTGCAGTGCATCCGGGATGTTTGCCGATGCAGGAGTCGACGATTTCTACGCGATTATGCGGAAAAAGGTAGCGTCAGTAGTGCATAGAGTTCGGGAGAGCCGGAATGGGGTCCTGAAGATGATAGCGGAGCGAATTGACTCTGCACTCCTTCGCAGACTCACTGAGCTACATGTCAGGGTGGCAAGATGAGCTGCATTTTGATTATTTGTGAGTATATTAATATAATTTTACTGTCACAAAATCATTTAAAATATGGACTTCTTTGTCTGAAAATAAATTATTTTTATTTTTATTTTTATTTTATTTTTTTTATAACCAACCCATGGTGGGGTTCTCAAGGTAGCTGTGCGAGCGAGAGGGTACGATAAGGAAAGAGACAGACAAGGTCGAGCACGCTAGCGCCATCTCGTATCAGTAAGCTTCAAGTATGCGTACAGTATTTAATGACTTGATTATATAACCTATAATTTAGAAATTTCTTTATTTTATATTTTCAAAGTCTCGCCAAAACAACTATAAATGTAGTGGTGAATTAGTTTCGAACCTGAAATATAAAATATGTAACTTTTAATGATTTAAATTGAGTAATTATGTATATTCAAGATCAAAATTTACGGTCGTTGTTAATAAAAAATGTTGATATCATTTTACGACTATTTATTTAAGGAGTATATTTCCACTACTTTTATGAAATAATAGATCATTGATTATACTTATCCTCTTTTTTTACTGGATTAGTTAAAAACTTATTTACTTGAAAATATTATTATTAATTTTATTAATTCTCACCAACAACAAATTTTACATTTTTAAATATCATATATATATATATATATATAGAGATGATCCAAAACTGATTTCTAAAATATGGAGAGACGTTACTGCTTTAAGTAAAGTAAGCAATAAGAGTAAAGATACGTCTAATGAATACGTAATTAAAACTGAAAAGAGAAAATCAAAGCCTAAGAGAAAATGATCATCCGATGAGGAGCTGATAAAACACCAGAAAAGCATGCCAAGAAACAACCTAAAAATCTGTAAGTTTATATTCTTACTGTTCTCAAAACTGACCTATATATTATTTACATTTAACATTAATTTTATTGCTTTAAAAATTTGTATTAAAAAGAATGATATAATAGAAAAATTTAATGTTGTTTTGCACAAATGTTAATAATGTATATCATATATTTAACTAAATATTCATTGATAAGCTCCATTTTTCATTATATGTACTAATTATTGAATTTTTATTTATTTTATTTAACAATTTATTGTACACACAGAAAATTATGACAAAACAATTAACAAAGAAAGATGACACAAAGGACTGCTTATTTCTAATTAGAAATTTCTTCCAGCAGCCCTACGGAGAGAAATAGGATTAAATATAGCAGTTAGGACGTGCACAATATTATTTCTACAATTATTGTAGAAATAATATTGTGCTGTGCTGTGTGTTAATTCAAATACTTATATCTATAATAAAATAAAATATAGTAAATAAGCTAAATAAATAAATTAAAAATGATAGCTAGTTAATATATATAAATACTAATATAATATTATTATAACTATAATAGGTATATAAATACTATATGTATACATAATAACGGTATCTATATGGATTCAGATTTGAGGTAATGCTCTTTCAAGCGTCTTTTAAATACATCGATGTTGGGACTGTCGCGAATGGTGTGAGGAAGAGAGTTCCACAATATAACTGCATGAACAGTGAATGAGTAGGAGTAGAAGTTGGTGCGATGGGAGGGGAGAGAAAGATTTGTCCTGACAGTGGACCTGCAAGGAATATCGAGGGGTCGAGAAAAATTGAATCGATCGAGAAGATAACGAGGAGAGCGAGGATTATGCAAAATGTTGTAGAGTAAACAGAGGATATGGGAGTTGCGCCGAAGGCTGATAGGGAGCTACTTGAGTTTCGATCGAAAGGCTGAAACATGGTCGAACTTTCTTAGACCCAAACACAAAACGAATACAGATATTCTGTAAACGTTCCAGTTTAGTTAACAGCTCCTCGGTAGCGTCTAAGTAGCAGGAATCAGCATAGTCAAGGATAGGGAAGATGAGTCTCTGGACAAGGAAAATTTTGGTGTTTATAGGCAAAAAGTTTTGGAGGCACTTCAACGTGTGCAGCGAGTAGTGAACCTTTCTGCTCACTTCACTCACCTGACATACCCAGGAGAGATTACTGTCTAGAATTATACCTAAGTTTTTAGCAGAGTCTGTGTAATTAATAATGGTACCATCATATATAACTCTAGGAACATTATCTAAGCGTTGAGTCATGTATCTGCTACCTATGACCATAGCTTGCGATTTGCTAGGATTGACCAACAGACCGAAAGATTTTGCCCAGTTCGCTATTCGTTGTAGATCAGAGTTGATATCGGTAACTGCAGAATTTAATTAATGAATATATGAATGGCGATAGATCTGCAGGTCGTCTGCGTAAAGATGGAAGTTAGATTTGATTATTAAGGTGATAGTGTTTATAAAAATTGAGAAGAGAAGTGGAGAAAGAACACCACCCTGGGGTACCCCCGCACCAAGATCACACAAGTCTGAGGTAGCCTCATCAGAGCGAACTCGCTGCTAACGTCCCCGAAGATATGAATCGAACCAGTTTATGGCCGAGGAGGATATGTTAAGGGAGCGAAGGACAGAAAGGAAGATGTCAAAGTCTACAGAATTGAAAGCACTGCTAAAGTCAAGTAACGCTAGGATGGAGACACACTTATTTTCCAAGGCTAGGCGTAGGTCATCTGTGACTTTTAGCAGCGCTGTAACAGTACTGTGACCAGAACGGAAGCCGGATTGAAAAGGTGAAAGCAAATTATTAGAGGTTAAAAAGTGAGAAAGCTGCGTGTGGACAATGTGTTCAAGTACTTTGGAAAGGTATGATAATATGGAGATTGGTCTGTAATGGGATAAAGAAGAGGGATTAGAGGTTTTGGGTAGTGGAATAACATCAGCACGTTTCCATGCTGGAGGAAAGCAACTCGTTGCCAAAGAATAATTGAAGACATGTGTGAGAACTGGCAAGAGTTCAGGAAGGGCGAGGTATATCATACGCGGACTGAGGTTATCATTGCCCACAGCAGTAGATGTTATAGCCTTAATATGCTTGTTAACATCGTCCTCAGTAACAGGATTGAATGAGAACGATGTACAAGAAGGGAGGGAAGAGGAAGAGAGATGGGAAATGGTGTGCGCTTTTGTTACCTGGTCCACGATTACAGGTGGACAAGAAAAGTGAGCGTTGAGCGCATTTAGGTCCACAGTGCTGTCAGAACTGACGGAAGATTTTTCAATGCCAAGTGTCGAAATAAATTTCTAGATCTGGGAGGGGTTAGATTGGTCTATAGAATAGTGTATGTGGTGTCTTATAGCATCTCTACACAGACGACTGCAGCTATTTTGGAGATACGAATACTTCGCTAAATTTTTATCCGTTGGTCGTTTCCTATATCGGCCCATGGCGCTTGGCCATCATAGTTTTAATGTCTTCCGACAGCCAGGGTGCCGGTAAATGCTTGACTTTGATTTTTCTAAGAGGGGCATGTCTATCAAAAAATATGTTGGTTAGGATATTAGTTAGCAATGTCACCTTAAGGTCAATATCCGTGACTGAGTAGACAGGATACCAGTTAGTAATAGACAGATCACGTTTAAGAGCCTCCAAATCTATGTTCTTAAAACTACGCAGGAATTGATACTTGGGTTTTCGACGGGGAGGCTTAATTTTAAATGAAAGGAAAACTAAATCGAGATATGAAAGGTTAGAGGGGAATTGGCCATGAGAAGCTATGAGATCGGGAGACGAGGTGACGAGAAGATCTAAGAGAGAAGGAGTGCAATTAGGAGCGTGGTGGGTTGCTGAAAGCGGAAGGATGCTGAGGTTGAGGGACGAAAGTAAAGAGCGGAGTTTAAAGGTACGGGAATCAGATTTTATGAGACAAGTATTAAAGTCACCCGCAAGCAAAGTGTAGTCGTAGTTCGAGCTGTGTGTGGCTAGCAGAGATTCCAAGGTGTTAAAATAACCTATACGCATAGACGGGCTATAGACCACACAGAGCAAGACTCTTTTGTGATGTAGGGTGACCTCAACACACAAGTATTCGACTGAGCCAGAGTATCGATTTGGTGAGGCTGTAATAATTTTACACACGATGTCACAGCGCAGATAAATGGCAACTCCACCACCACATACCCAAACGATCATTTCGAATCAACTTAAACCCCGGTAAAGCATAAGCAGCAGACAAAAGTGAGGGCTTAAGCCAGGATTCGGACACTAAAATAGCATCTACAGGAGAATCGCTAAACATTTCCAAAATATCAGGATAATGGCGCGGTATACTCTGAGCATTAACATGTACAATATTGAAGTTATTAGGATAACAGGAAAAGGAACTTACTAATTGTTCATGAGCAGAAAAAGTACCCAATCTCCCATCACCACTATCCAGGCTGAGATAACTTTCAGACGAAGAAGAGCATGAAAAAAAATCCTCATTGTTAACATTGTGATCGATTGAATCCATAAAACTACCAATATAACATAAAATATAATAATAGTTACCTAATAATATAAAAATAATAAATTGTAATATAAATAAATAATATTACGTGTATACTATAATAAATATTATTATTATTTACTATATTAATTATTAAAATAAAACCCATCTTAGCTCACCATAGCAATGAAAGCAGAAATTACACACTTATTTACATACATGACATAAGTTCAGAACTAAACAATAATTAATAATTACAGTTAATTAGCCAGGCCAAGAACTTAGAAGGGAAACGATAAAACAAAAAGAAAATCTATTTGAGCCCTGGCAACTCAGCATTACATCAATACCAATTTTATATGTCAAAACTCAAAATGTATCCGACTGAAGGACTTTGTATCCATGGTCATGAATAAATTAAAAAGAAAAAATCAATACCAATTAGTTTTGTGATAAAAAAAAAACATGCATGACATTGACGACTGACGTATGTCAAAGTCACACGAAAAAGTCCTAAATGTAAAACACAAAAATTTCAAAACTATAGATAAAAACAGAAAAAAAACAGTACTACCTTAAAATAAACAACAACAGAGTAAATTGAGACATGAAGAAAAATGGGTCTGTGGTATTAATTCATCGCCGAGCGCACTGTGGAATGTGGATGCATGCAAACCTAAGTCCTTCTTGTACGGCGGGAAGATGCAGAGGTGCTGGAGGGCTTATTGTCAGAAGTACTGGGCTTGGATACCTCACCATGACCCCTTTTGACAACCGGCAGGGGAGGATTAGCTTTGGTGTCTTTAACAGCGGGGAATGTAGCCATTAGCGGTTTGAGCTCCTGCATGCATTCGATCTTTCGCCGAAACTTATCTGGCAAAATGATAACAATCCATCCCTCAGTTGACCAGCAGCTACGTACTCCAAAATGCTGCCGTGCAGTCATAAAGACTTGATGCCTAGACTTGGTCAAGAACTCAGAGATTACAATGCCGCTACATTTCAGTGTAGTCTTAGCATCCCAGACCGAGCGCCTCTGATCAATATCTCTAAATCGTACTAGGACTGCACGGGCTTTCCCTCTTGGGGAACCAATGCGGTGGCATGACTGAAGATCACTTATACTAATAAATAATAAAATACTGGTAAACTCAGTTATTTCCATTTTGTCTTTGATAGTGTTAGTAATGACATCAAATAACTTTTCATCATTGGTTTCAGGGATACCATGGAACAATAGTGTCTTCTTGCGGAGGTATGTCTCATGCCTGTCGAGGCCTAGAGTTAGGAGATCAAACTGCGTTTTTAATTTAGGCCCGTATTAACAAAGCGTTCTTAACTCTAAGACAATTCTCAAGAAAGTACTTAAGATGTTGTTTTAATTAATAGACGATACTTAAGTACAGCTGTAGGTACGGCGTATCAAGTGAGTGCGAACGTATTAATAAATGAGACTTATTACTCAAGTATGCTGTCATTGCTGTCAAACTGTTCTTGAGACGGGGTTTCGTGGGTACAGTCAAACCTTGACTTGAGAATGGCTTGCTTGGAAATGGGATACAGTATATTATTATTTCTGGTGTTTTGGGTGTTTTACAATTATGTAAATTAAAATCTAAATATTTATCATTAAACAAACTCAGAATTTACACTACATACTCAACACAAAATAAAGTTATAAAAAAAGATGCTATATCTATACATGATTGATACTTATTCTTCTTTTTTTTTGGTAATTGCGGTTGCAAAGATTTTGCACCATTCTGCCAGTGTCGAGTATTTGTAGAAATATTTTCGATTTTATTTATAATTAAAAATTAAATAAAATATATTTATTTATTTAGTTATTTATGCTCGTATTCAACGAATTACCAATTTGATTTATATTAATTGACTTGATTTGACACTTGACAGCAGAACTTTTTTTCGCTGCCTAAAAAACAATCCTCATTATATTATGATCCTACAATTCCTCACCCTATCAATGTTTTGTAAATACTTCTTTTTACTGAAACTTTATGTACATACCTACTTAGTTACTTATATTTAGTACCACATACTGGCCCTAAATTTGTCTGTTCTAGGTTTTAGATTATTCAACAGACTTCCTCCTGTACACCATGCTCTTGTTTATTCATAAAACCCACTCATAAGGTAGAGTTTTCGTCAACACAACACATTGGCGAATAACTAAGGAGTCACTTTAAAGAACAAGAAGAAGAAGAACTTTTTTCGAATGGCAATGATCCGCATTCCGTTTTACGTAGTTGTTAAAAACATATGGATATTAATATGCTAGACAATAATAAATATTAATATCTACGTAAAAATTAATGAAAATCATTTTTTTCGATATAAAAATACAGACTAAACTTTTTTTGGTATTTATATTATTAAAAATTACATTTTTAAAAAGAAATATTGAAGGAATGTATAATCAATAAATCCGTTCTTTGTAGAAGTGTAAACGAAACGTCATTTTATTCGTTCTTTGTCGTGTAGATGACGCTTAAAAGTTGAGTAAGTGATCTCAATAACGTTATCAACTGAGACGGTCTTGAGATCATACTATTAATTAAAGACATTCTTGAGAAGCTTATCGTTACTTGAGACTGTCTCAGCCAAGAAAGGTCTTGAGAACGAGTTTGAGAACGGTCTATTAATATGGGCCTAAAAGTGCTGAAGTTGTGTGATGTTTATAATGTGGCGAGCAAAGAAGGATTTCAACAATTAATTAAAGTAATACATAAGCTGTAAGTATTATTATAAGTATTTTTAATTTAAATATTAAGATCCCGAGTCTACTTTAGATGTTGTTGCTACGCCTACCCGCAAAAAAAAAAAAAAAAAACCTTTTTATTATACAGGGTGTTTGGAAGATGGGTGCAAAGCTTTAACGCCTTGTTAGTATAGACCATTTAGAACCGTATTTGACCACTCTTAGCGTTCGTAACGTACGATTTTATTTTTAACGAATTTTTTAAATTTTTGTTGAAAAAACCCAAAATTTCGCAATTAGTTGCAAATAATGGCCAATCTGGAAGCTAATCTAATTATTTTTTATTGTATTTGAATTAAGTAATGTGTAAACAACCAAATAAGACTTGATGGTACATCTGTATCATGAGATAAGTTTGTAACAGGGGTTTGAAGTTAATAATTTTTTGTAGATTTCGGAAATCAAATTTTTTGAGGCCACAAAAAAAACGGTAACTGGTTTTTTTTGTTGAGAAAAAGGAAACTGGATGTGAATCAGGAGATAAAGAATCTCAACTTTTTATCAAAAACAAGATTTAAAAAAAAGAATCTGAGTTAAGAAAGGAGTCAGGTGAAACTGTTTAACAAAATGTAACAAACATTGTAGTGAAAGCTAGTCCTAAGGAAGTGAGTCCGACAAAAGAAGAGTATAAAAAATTACTGGCTGAATCAGAGCGACAATTATTAGAGCTAAAAAGCAAAGTTACTGGTGAGATTTGTTTATATCAAATTTTGTTGTATAAATGTTGCACAAAACTTATGTATCATGAGAATCTTTAATAAAAATTACAATATTTGAATTAATTTTTTATATTTTCAGATATCCATAAGTCCAAGTCAAGTGATTCTAAGCCAGTGACTCTTACTACTCCTGAATCAAAAGCAATGGTAACTAATGTGAGTTTACTTGACAGTTCTCTAGCGAATCACAACATCGTCAGAAGATTCTATGAATAAAAGTACTGCTGGTAGACCTAAAGCTGGTACGTTGATGATAAGAGAAACTGCTGATGAAAAAAAGGATAAAGGAGGATTAAACGATGAGGACCATGGATTAAATACCTCTGAAAAAACTGATTCACAGAAACCCAAAACTAAAAGCGATCAGTTATTTGGTGAATTTTATACTGAAACTATGATTAATATTGGTGGTCAGATTTTTTGTACAAAAAAAAATATGATCAAGGCCGCAGCAGTGGTGATGCCACGACAATGGCGCGACATATGATAGACGGTATTTTTAGACGAGCAGCACTTCTTCGATGTACTCTCACGAGACAACCTGCACGAGCTCAAGGTCCAGAAAAGCGAATGGAAGAAGTTGAAGCAATAGATTATGAAGCAAAGGAACAAATCATAGGTAAGATGAAAGATTTTTACAAATAAGACATTACAATGTTGGAGCTAAACCGATACCAATGACAATGGGTATCTTGAATTAGTTATTTGATTTTTTGGTTAAAATCTTTTTTTTTTTATAGATTTTCATTAAATTCATGAGCATTTAAAACAAAATTAAAATTTAGCAAAAATGCTATTACTTACATTTAAAAAACGTGACAAGTTTTTAATAAAATTAATGAATATAAATTTAATTTCAATCCGATTTCTTATTATTATATCACGTTACATAACATGTTGAAAATATTTCAGAATGTGTTTTGAAAGAAGCAAAGCGCAAGGGTTGGAAGAAACGAGACAAAAAAATTGCTGAAATAAGAGAGTGTTTGAGGAGTGACATCGAGCGAACTATGACACAGCGTATAGGAGAAATAAAACGCGAACTCTCCGAGAACATCAAATTACAAAAACAGTTAAATGAAACAAATTAATTGTAATATTTTTCCAGTTATTTTTAAAGTTTTTATAGATAATGTTTAGAAAATTGACCTTTAAGTGATAAAGCAAGGTTATTCAATCATTTGATCTCTTATTATATAATGAATATTTCAATTCTGACTTGATGTTTGCGTAAACATAATGTACCAATGAAAATGTGTTTAATCACATAGTGTTAATTAAGGCTACTTGTAATAATCTTAAAAACTTTAAAACTATTTATACTCAATTATGCTTAATTCTATTATTGATATAACGTACAGTATAAGTGAGTCGACAATATCTGAAAAATATATATGTTTAATAACGTACATAATAAGTCGAATTAATGTTATTTTTATAAATATTAAAAACATTAAAAATTACTGTGGATACTATTCGAATATTGACATGATTCAGTTGTCACAAAAATATGTTACAAAGTGTAATATTTAATTTTTTTTTATTTTTTATTGTTAATAACTGTCAGAATTAATATAAGATACTTTGTGATGTTTCAAAATATTCTTTAGATTATGTTAAAAATATAATATTGATAACTTGAATTGATCGATAAAAAATTATTATTTAAAACTAATTAAAATATCATTAGTATTATATAAAGTTTTCTCTTAAGTTGTAATACCAATATAGAGTCTTGAGGAAATTTTAAATAAATAAGTGATATTATGAAGATCATTGGAGTCCATTTATTATCAGAATCACACAGCTTACTAATTTGTTATACACGATAAGTTATAAAAACCTGTTTAAGATCGTAAAACGTATTATTAGAATGTACAATAGTATCATGTTTTTTAACTATAGAAATAATAAGAAATAGGTCTAATTGTATTTAAACGGTTGGATATGAAAAAAATATGTAAGTATGCTGATAATAATGTATGTACGGTCTTATATAGTTTGAACGAATCGGATCTTATTTGATACTACTATATATAATTATATATGTTTATATCTATTCTTACATATTTATACACAATTACGTAACCATATCTGATTTTATATATAACTATATATGCACTTACATATTTATATCTCTTTATATATAACTAGATATATTTATATATTATCATATATAGTTAGACCCTGCCAAAGTTCGGATCTAATTATATCTAATCGATTAGATCCAATTATATATGATCAGATACAATTATTTTTTCTCGGGCGCGCCTAAATTACTGAAAAAACTTATGAATTATAATGAATGATGATAGATTCGGATAGATAGACCCGGTAACATAGCTAATTAATATACAGGGTGTCCGGTAATTAATGGATAACCCTGAAATGTCTTATAGTAGAACTTATGGCCGTTCAAAAAAAATCTATCATATGTAGTACCTAAGTTGTACATAAGTTTTATTTAGAGAAAAGTCTTTTTTTTTAGGTTTTTGATCAAGAAATTAATGAATTACATATGTTTTATATTGTTTTGATATTATAGACTAACTATGCTGATAAATAGACAGTAAATAGTTTGACTAGCTATTGCACTTTTTTTTTAATATGCAAGTTCGTTTATTTTACAAAAAATTGCATAATTTATTTTTAATTCGAAGTTTTACCATTTTGGGTATAAAAAAATGTATGAAGGCATGAGTGACCAATATTTTTTAAATAATGTCGGTTTCAAGTAGATTTTATAATCAGTGTTAAAACGACCACCTGGCTATTTACTGGACTATTTGTTTTGCTTACTGATTTGGACTCGTTTTGTTTGGTGATATTTGTGACGACTTGGCTTGTTTCCGAACTGACTGGACTTCGGTGTTTATGTATTAGAGGGTTGCTGAGCAAAATCAAGTCCGAGGTCACAGCACTTTATCAATAATAATAAATTCTTTCTTACTAACAAAACGTATCTCTTGGAAGTAGTATGGTAGCACACTGACTCTAGCAACCCTCTAAAACTAGTATCACTACGACAAACAATTATGTTAGTCTTCTGTGTCTCTTTCACCCATTGCATGAAAGAGTGGGACAACTTTTCCGTCTTTAGTTTTTCGTCGTCGGAGCAGGTAACAAAGCAGGTACAAAAAGTTGGGTCTGGGTCTTTCGGTGGGAATTTTTCTACGAGTTGAATAGCTTTGCTTTGTCCTTATTATAAAATGTATAATGTGATAGTGAAAAAGATATTATAAATATAAAAAAAAGAAATAATAAAATATTTTCTGAGACGTATGTGTCTATGCTTCCGTCTTGTCTATGACAGACGGAAGCGGAAAGGGCGGGAGGAGGCGCCCGCGCCGTCTGCCGGCAAGGCGGACGGCCATTATTATTATAAAATCACCAACTACGTTGACAAGGTTAGCAATCTTTTATTTAAGTAAATACGGCAAGTAATTAAACTAAATATCGATAATTGTGCACTTCGGCGTGGACAAAGTGGCGACCGTGACAGGACTCCGAATATTACGTGAATTGGCGTGCGTTGAAAATAAGTGTCGTAAGTACATAGGCGCGGGCCGGTCTTAAAACAAAGGTATGCATATTTGCCTTTTCCCAAGTAATTGCCGTACCTATTTCCTGTAACGTTCTATCTTTTGTCTCTGGCAAAGTGAAGTATAATCCCGTAAGACTCACACCCATACCAATGCCGAGAATTGAAAAAGTTCCGTGAACTTTCACAGTTGCTAATAAAATTGGCGCTATTTTTAGAGCTATTATAAGAAATATGCTAAATATAAAACTGGATATAAAAGAACCGGCTCCTCTGTGAGCCAGAGGAAAAATTTCACCAAGTAGTAGTAGTGGTATCGAAATACATCCTAAACTAGACAAAATAAAATATAATATGAACATTATTATTGGTATGTACGTTCGTTCGTTGGAAAACACTCTAAAAAAATACTCACTAAATATAAGTAGCCACATAGAATATACAAAATAAATAAAGCTGAGAAGCCAGTGCTAAATAATAGTGTGCGTCTTTTGCAAAATTTCACAAGAATTGAAGCTAGTACTGCGCTTGTTGTTATAACTATATCAATTCCTAAAGTAAAATAAAATGATTGCGCTTTGTTTTGAATTACTTCTTCAACGATTTGTACAGCGAAAGCTGAAAAAATATGGCACCCACAGGCTTCTAGCAGTATTCCGGCAAAAACGACTATGATGACTGGCTTAACAAAATCCTTGTGTCCGAATTTCTTGAAGAATTCTATCACTTTCTCCGAGGATGTCAGAGCTTTTGTTTCACTGGACAGCCTATTTTTTTCTTTCTGAGCTTTAACAACGTCTTCTATTTCGTTTATGGTTCTAATGTTTTTCCCTCTTAGCCAGAAAAATGATTTTTCACTTTAATCATATTCTGCCTTTGATGCAAGCCACGCTGGACTCTCTGGCCACGAGCACGTGATCAACAATGAGGCAGCATGAGGCAGAATGGCTATTAGAGCAACTGTTCTCCAATGGTAGAAGTGTCCAAGTGTATGAACCAGCATGTACCCTACAGTAACTAAAGTGGTCTTCAGGTTTAGGAATAGTCCTCGGTTTTCTGGACTACTATATTCCCCCACGATGATGGCTCCTAAAGAAGCGTTCGTAGCGAATCCAGTGAGTGCTCTTCCGGCCATTATCAACGAAGCACTGTTTGCGTAGTAAATACATATCCAACCTAACATTCCAGGTACAGCAACTACGGCATGCGCGAATTTTCTGCCATACACTTCCATTAAAATGGCAGATATTAGAAGTGCTGGCATGCTTGAAACACCGACGATTGATGCTATCCAAGATGCTGTCTCCAGATCTATTTTTATCTTTGAGTCTGGAGCCTGTAGAGGGGGCAGCAGGATGGAGGAGTAGCTGAGCAGAAACCCTTGGCCCAGCATGTTCATCAGCACCCCCATTATTGTCCATGTCTTGTCAACGTAGTTGTACCGCGTCCACTGCGAACCCGCAGCTCTTAATGCTGTAGTGACGGTCAGTTATCTTGCCATCACAGTTGAAGAGGACGTTGTAGCGACCAGTGACAAACTTAGCGTCTCCCTTGCCATGTACGGGTATGAGGAACAGCTGACCGCTGCTCTCGTAGTCACTTTCTATGACTATCTTGGGACAAGACATCTGGAATTGTACTTTGAGGGCCTCCCGGTTGAAATTCAAATCACTAATCTTGCATTTATCCATGTTACTAATACTGGCGTTGTAGAAGGTATAATTTAATGTTGCTAGGTTGCCCACTATGAGTGCATGGCGCGTGGGCTTGTGAGCCTCTATGCCCAGCGATGGGACGCGTCACCAAACTGTATGAAGGCACAGACAGTATTTGCAGAGTTGCTGACGTTCATACCACAAAGGGCACCGTCAAGAGGGCAGTTCAAAAAATGTGCGTCATTCCCGTGTCAGCAGAAGAAGTGTTGGAGCCCAGTCTCCAACGGCCCCCCAGGATGTCTATGCTTCCGTCTTGTCTATGACAGACGGAAGTGGAAAGGGCGGGAGGAGGCGCCCGCGCCGTCTGCCGGCAAGGCGGACGGCCATTATTATTATAAAATCACCAACTACGTTGACAAGGTTAGCAATCTTTTATTTAAGTAAATACGGCAAGTAATTAAACTAAATATCGATAATTGTGCACTTCGGCGTGGACAGTATGTTTTTAGGAAAATAGGCCGTCATCAAAGTCATTAGGTAATCACTTTGAAATCTAAGGGTTAAATACCATGTGTTATACCTTTTTACAATCTCAATTAAATATTCTAATTATTTGTAAGCTGTTTAGTCAAGTCCCCATACATTTTTTTATGATATGTGCGATCAAACACAAAGAAAATAGATTTGAAAGAAAAAAACTTATTTTCGGTAGCATTTGTAAAAATAAAATACGCAACAGCACAAAAACGACATGATACATTTGATAATACAACTATTCAAGTATAATAAATAAAAACCTGGTAGAGATAATTCATGTTTTTGCAACTGTGACCACAAAATTAGTGAGCAAGGGTAAAATTTTCATAATTAAAAAAAAATGGCTGATAACTAAAAAACCATGATACTTTTACTAAACATGAATTGTATTTTTCTGATCCGTTATGATATTCCCCAGCTGCAGGTGAAGGATTATCCATTAATTACGCCACACCCTGTATGTCCCCACTGTCTTAGTGACGTATAGACGCTCGCAGAGCTGTAAGCGATAGTGGTACGAGTAGAAACGTGAAAGGACAGTAGTTTTAATTTACAATTTAGACGCACACTAAGAAGGGTTTTGAAAAATTCCACTCTAAAAGGGGTGAAATAGGGGTTGAAATCTTTGAATATGCACCGATTTCGATGAAAATTGATATTCATACTCTTAAATACCTTTCATTACATACGTTTTTCAAGGTTTGTTCGATTCATACTCTGAGGGTGTTGGGTGAAGGGTTGAAAATTTGTATGAAAAATATTAAAATCTATCCCGATTTCCATGCAATTTAATATCCAAGGAAATAAATTTAAATTATTGAGTATGTATATTGAGTACGAGATGTGCAAAAAAGGAAAGTCGTTTTGTGAATAGCTCTATAATATAAAATTAGAAATAAATTAATTTATCACTTTGCATAACTCAAATTATGTTTTAAAGTACATATTTTACCTACCAGTGCATTAGTCTCCTGTTTTTTCTCATTAATTAACAATATCAAGATTCCATCACTTCATCACCTTCACTGACATAAAAAACACTCACTTTATAACAATGGAAGCTATTAAGCAGTCCATAGAAGAGATGACTGCAATGTTTCACACTCGTATGGAGACTTTCCAGCAAGATCTTCAGTCTGCAACTGAAATTGGAACAAGTCCTCCGGATAAGCTAAGTAAAGAATTCTATACATTCAAGATGTTTGTCGTCAACTCTCTCAAATCACTGCAGTCCCAGGTGCAAATGTTCTTAAATGATCATTTGGAGATGAGAAGCCGAAAGAAAATACTGCTGTTTCACGGAGTTCCAGAAAGTAGCAGTGATGTACTTGCATCTGCCACCAATATAATTACAACTCAACTGAAGTCACCTAATCTGGAATCTTCCTGCATAAAATACTGTAATAGGTTGGGCAAACTGAACAAGGATAAGCCCAGACCTATTTTAGTCAAGTTTCGAGACATGTCCTTATGCTCCAAAATTTGGAGTTTGAAAACAAACTTGAAGCAAACAGGCTTCACAGTGTCAGAATTTCTAACGAAAAAGCGCCATCAAATCTTTATTGCTGCCCGTCAACAGTATGGCGTAAATAAGTGCTGGACAAGGGACGGCACTATTTTTATTATCGGACCTGATGGCTCTAGACACCGCATTCTGAGCATGGTCGACCTCGAGGCCATCAAGAATATAGGTCCATCACCGGGATCAAGCCGTCCTGTAGCCCCGCTTCCTCAAGCTGAGGCAACCGCCGATCGAGTGGCACCTAGAACCAAACGTAATGTTTATAAAGCTAAGTAGATTTATCATATATGCTGATTAGATTATATTAGATATTACCTGCTTACCTTTGCTTAGACTTGCTAATTGTGATTAATTATATATTTAATTAATTTCCAGTCTTATATGACTCTTTGTTCTTCTGTGTCCTTTTTGTTGGGTCTGTGTTTTCAATTTTGTCTTGTGACTTTGTAGTATGGTATTCAGGTACATACTTGTACTTTGAACTTAGATCTGATTTTTACAACTCTCATTATTAAAAATTAAAGGTATGTATTGTAAATTACAATTTGTAATGCAGGTATTTAATAATTACTTTGCTTTTGTTTTGTCATTCTTCTTTGCAATTTCTGTGAGTTGTCAATGTCAAATTGTCAGTAAAAGCTGTCAATTGTAGTTATGTCATAATTGTGTGTCGACTGGATACTTGCTATTTGCTTTTGTTTTTATTATATATAATTTTAATTATTATTTGTACTTATTATTATTATTTGTATAATCCTACATACTCTTAATCATGAATAATTCTGAGAATGATATTATTGATGATTACTTTTCACTTTCTTCCAGTTCTGGTGACGAAAGTTTTTATAGCACAAACTCGCTAAGCCTTAATGATTCGCTTTTAGCTACTTTTGCTGATGTGCATAAAAAAAGGAGCTTTAATGTTGTGCACATTAACGCTCAAAGCATCCCGGCGCACTATGCAGATATGCTTGCCTCATTTGAGTCTGTTAATTTGGATGCCATCTTAGTATCGGAAACCTGGCTTAAACCCTGTCTTCCATCCATCAGTTATAGTTTGCCCGGATACCAATTGATACGGAATGACCGAGTAAACAGGGGGGGTGGTGGTGTGGCTATCTACTTACTTTCTCACATTCCTTACACCGTGATAGCATCATCTGATCAGTCTTCCTGCGATATAGAAATATTACTGTCCAACACTAAAATCTTATTAGGTGTATTTTACTGTCCTTCCCTACACATAAACTATTTCTCCCTTTTTGAAAATATTTTGGAAACATATTCACCTAATTACTTGAACACTATAATAATGGGGGACTTCAACACCTGCATGATCAAGGACAACAACAGGTCAAGAACATTAAAATCTATTATTGATAGCCAAAACTTGCATTTGCTAGTACTTCAAGCTACTCACTGTGCACCAGGTCGCTTGCCATCTTTGCTGGATTTAATTGTAGTATCGTCGCCAAATCATGTAATAAAAGAAGGCCAATGTTCAGCAGACGTCTTTTCTTACCATGACATTAATTTATTTATCGTATAATGTACGTCCGCCTAAAGCTAAACCTACTATTAAATTCCAGAGAAACTTTAACAAGATGAATCACGAACTGCTTGTTGAGGATGCCCAAAAAATTGATTGGTCCATGGTGTTTGAGGCTGACGATATCGACATTAAAGTAGAACTTTTTAACAAAATTTTACTCGAACTATATGACAAACATGCTCCAATAAGACCAACAAAATAAAACATCTCCCTGCGCCCTGGCTTTCTGACGAGATCAAAACTATAATAGCTCATAAACACAAAGATAAATCTAAGTTTAAAAAAAGTAACACAGACGAGAACCGTGAGAGATATATAAAACTAAGAAATCGCTGCAACAAAATTGTAAGAGACACTCAAAGACGCTACATTCACTCTTCTGTCGAGAACAGCGACCCTTCTAAAATTTGGAAATTTTTTAACTCCCTAGGTGTTGGCAAAACCGTTGATTCTTCTGCGTCAATAAATAACTTCGACAAAAATCTTTTAAATAATCAATTTACTTCCTGTAATGGCTCACTTGATCCCAATTCCAAATCACAATTGATTCAGCATCTTAATACCTTACCAACACCTGATTACCCTCCTTTCCTCTTTAACCAAGTCACTGCTGGCGAAATTAAAAAGAATATTATGGCAATTTCATCTAATGCAACTGGTGATGACAACATTAGTAGGAAGATGGTCACACTAGTTATAGACGAGATTGCACCAATCCTTATGCATATTTTTAACTTTTCTTTGGTAAATAGCGTGTTCCCGTTTATCTGGAAATCAGCACAAATCATTCCTTTACCTAAAAAGAGTAAGCCTACCTCAGTAGCTGATTTCCGGCCTATTTCGATCCTGTCATTTTTAGCTAAGGTCCTGGAAAGATTGATACAGCAACAATTATCATCTTACGTCAATAAAAACAGCCTCCTAAGCGCTTATCAGTCTGGTTTTAGACCTGGCCGCAGCACTACTACAGCACTAGTGAAGGTCACGGACGATATCCGATTTGCTATGGACAATAAGCAACTTACGATTTTGGCTCTACTGGACTTTAGTTGTGCCTTTAATAGCGTAGATCATGATATTCTTTTAAGTAGACTTAGAGCCGCTAATTTCTCGCCCTCAGTGACTGGTTGGTTCCAAAGCTACCTTGGAGGGCGCCAGCAGCGTGTTCGTGTAAATGATGAGTTTTCATCATGGTCCACTAACACGGCTGGTGTTCCGCAGGGTGGCGTATTATCTCCTCTACTATTCGCTTTGTTTATTAACTCCACTATTACGGTTTTCAGTTCTTCTCTCTTTCATTTGTATGCAGACGATATTCAAATCTACGCCCAGACGTCATTAGAGAATCTTCCTAGTATAATCACGGATTTAAATAATGACTTAAATAAAATTTGCGAGTGGAGTAGGTGTAACGGCCTCTCGATTAACCCAATCAAATCACAGGTCATTATTATTGGCAGCCAAGGATTAGTCTCAAGGATTAACTGGGTGAATCTACCTCCGGTACTCATGTACCGTTCAGTAGGAAGGTAACGAGATTTAGCTGTTCTCTTGAATGACCATCTTTCTTGGTCCAACCATATATCAATGATCAGTAGCAAGGTGTACGCGGTTTGGCACTCGGTGAAAAGGTTAAAGAACGTTCTTCCACTACAGTCCAAAATTTTACTAGCCGAGTCTTTATTCTTGTCCATATTAGATTACGCGGATACGTGTTTTACTGACCTTACCGAAGAACAGTTAAATAAGCTTGAGCGTCTCCAGAATGTCGCAATTCGCTTCATTTTTAGTCTGCGTAAATTCGACCATATTTCGGAGTACCGTTCTAGGCTTTCTTGGTTGAACATACGTCTTCGGCGTAATATGCGTATTCTCTCCTTACTGTACACTTTGCTATTTGATCCAAGAGCACCCTCTTACCTAAAGGACAGATTTGACTTCCGAACGTCCGAATTTAAGTTCTTGCGGTCCTCGGCCAATCTCCTTCTCCAAATCCCTAAACATAACACAAATTTCTTTGGTCAATCCTTTACTGTCAGGTCGATACTACTATGGAACTCTTTACCTGCCAATATCAGGCAAGCTAAAAGTATTAATAATTTTAAAACATTGCTCAAACAATACTATCTAAGCCACTAAATATTTCGTACTAAGTTAATAGTATGTAGATGCATAAAGTTTAAGTTCTATCATTAGGAAATAGGAATATATATTAGTATATGTATATAAAATTATTTATGTATTAGTATAATATAGTAGGTTATTAATACGTAAGTTTAGATTAGGTATCATTTAGTGTTATTTTCTTTATTTTATGTTTATTAAGTTTGTGATATTTTCTATAGAGTAATAGTATTAGTAGTATGTAAGGTTTTATGTTTAGTTCTAGTTTTTGTCATACTTAGTTCCGTAATTGCACTGCCTTATCTTTTTATTTCCATGCGCCAAGGGTTGCTTGGAAGAAATCGCTTTTTAGCGATAAAGCCGCCTTTGTGTTCATGCTAAAATTGTCAACTGTAATTTTAATCTTACCTGTACATTTGTGAACACAATAAAGCATATTCATTCATTCATTCATTATTTTATAGTTCTTTGAAATTCGTTTCCTAAAGGGGTGAAATGGGGGACAAAGTTTGTATAGTTTTTGGAACGAAGTTCCTTATCGCGCGTTGCGAAAGGGGAAAAAATTAAGACTAAAAGTTGTAACGACACTTTTTGCTATAGTTGTAAGCCGTGCGGCGTGCGCGTGTTTCTCTGTCTGTATCTCTCTCAATTATTACTAAAATTGAGCTTACTGATTATGTTTATATTACATTATATTTGTTAATAATAAAAAAATATTATTATAACTTAAAAAAAAAAAATTACAATTCCTTCACTAATTAATCGAAAGGAACTTCGTTCCATCCGGGTGTCCCTTGAGACCTCTCAAGTTTTTTTTCCAATTATTTACAGTTTCAATAATGTTAAATATCAGCTGGTCGGATTAAATCGAATTTTGACACACTAGTTATTAGGCTGGGACTAGATGCGCCGGAATCCGGAAGGCCGTAGAAAATTCTGAACATTGGAAATAGAACTCTGCGCTAATACAATATAGCTTAAAATCTGAAAAATTAACACTTGAATTTTCAGCTCTATTGTATTAGCGCAGAGTTTTATTTCCAATGCTCATAATTCTCTACGGCCTTCCGGATTCCGGAGCATATAGCCCCAGCCTTATGACGTAGAAATCCGTGAAAAGGTTTTTTCGGAATACATACCCCACGGTGTTGCAATAGTAGTCGCGCTAAAAGGCATGTTTTTATTTGACGTTTTTTATTTCTTCGATAAAGTTGTGTTATTTCGGGTCCTAATATGTTATATTGGTAGAATATTAACCAATAATTAACATTCGTTATCGTGCACAATTGTAGTAAAACTATAAACGTATATATTATAGACTAGGCATGTCAGGCAAAAAGTGTATCCAGTTAAATAGATCCACTTTTGACATTTTTGGGTCCATTTCGACATTTGAAGTATGGTGAAAACAAGATTGACACTTAAAGTATGGTGAAAACCAAAATGGCGTAATTTTCTATTGTATGAAGCATGGAGAATAGAGGTAAGGAGTACCATCTCTCTAAGGCAGAAAAGGTAAAAAGTATCCGACAAAAGTAATTAAATAATAGTTTCAAAACTGGCCATAATGGCGCTAGAGTGGCAAGGGTGTGTGATATGAAGTTAGCAATAAGAGATGAAGTAAAGTGAGTTGAGTTTAGTTATTTAAAATTTTTGACGACTTTAGTAGATTAAAAGTAGTTAATTCAGTAAATCATGAAAATTCTAATTACTCGTATAGTCGAAAATATTTTTATATATATAAAACCGAAGAAGATGCTAAGATTTAATTATACGTTTAAATTTTGCCGCTTTACTCCCGTCTGCGTCTGTAGCGCACCCTATTTAACGCTATTTTACGGACACTTTTCATGTATGGAGATGGTAATCCTTAATTATTCTATTCTCCATGGTATTAAAATTTGCTCTGTCAAATGTACGTCATAGCCTATATTTAGTTTTGAAATCATTGGGTAAAACTGCAAAAAGTGTGATAAACTTGTCTTGTATAATGTGTTCTCTCGTGGTTCTCTCGAACCAACCATTCGCGTCTACCATTTTACTGAATAAACTGACTTTACTCATTGTCTGTTCTGACAATTTACTAGGACTTGACCTGACTTCGGGCTTGAGGTTGTACAAAAATGGTGCCGAAAACTTGAATGAAAATTTTGAATTTTGCGATGTTAAGTTGGATTAATGCTTTAAGGGTGGCAATAGCTATAAGTGAGGTTGTATGCCATACGACCATATTAAAAAATTGCTGTCAATCATACGTCAAAATTAAAATTACGATGTCAATGTCATCCATGTTTTTACGTTTGTATTCCGAATTTTTTGTTTTGCGAGTTAATTATCTTTGTACAAAAGTAAAGTAACATTATAGCTTTTTGTGTTTATCTATTAAAACTTTGTAATATAGTTATTTGTTTTACACTCAAAAGTGTATTTAAAAAACAGTCCCGTGTGTTTTCATGTGATGTATTTTTTTCGTCTTTGTAACAGCTGCTTATCAAATATTTTATTCAAATTTTTCCCTGGTGATTGAGTGCAGGCCTATAAATGTGAGCGACATTTCGAAGGTCAACAGTAGGCATCACCGCACCGTTGTCGACGTAGTGTTAGACGTTGTTATTTTATAACTTCTCTATCTCAATGTCTAAATGGATACCCAAGATTTTCAGAAGACGTTCCACGACCATCGGCTGTGTCGTTCTAGGTCTTATAGCATTAGTGCAATTATTTGCTGCACACGGACACGACTATATTCCTCTCGAAGATTTGAAGCATGCTTTAATTTTTGAAGTTAATCCAAAGATAATGAGCAGCAACAAGCCCACTTGTGACTACACTAGTATAATCAATAAAACCAAGTCTATTGACAGCTCAGAAGTACCTAAAAAGTTTAATGAATTTTTGCCAAATGGAATTCTAAGTGGCAGTTATACTCCAGAAGACTGCAGTCCCCTGATCAGTGTGGCCATCCTGGTTACGTATCGGAACAGGCAGAATCAGCTCGATGTGTTCATACCGTATATGCACAACTTCTTGAGAAAGCAAAACATACATTATAAGTAAGATTGTTTATGTTTGTATCTCTCTATGTTTTTGCTATGTAACTATTGCCTCTATAAAATTAATTTGTTTGAACTTAACTTTTACTAGCATAATATTTAATACCTACTAGATGTCACCTGCGACTTCGTGCTCGCAAAAGAAAATCCGGTGGGAACCGCACATTTTGCCATGGCAAAAAGTAGCCTATGTCCTTCCCCATGGTCTAATCTATATCTGTGCCTAATTCGATCAAGATCGGTGCAGTAGTTTCAGAGCCTATTCAATGCATTCTGCCTGCATGCCTAGCATGACCACCATAGAAATGCGTATTGTCTATACAATAATAAACATAAAGACAGTTATTATAGATAAAATGACAGATTTCTATAATTGTCAAACTGTCATTAATTTGTCTTTTCTTCCGTAGCAAAGAATCATTAATTCTATGGTGATTATGATATGCATGCCGGTGGTAGAGATTTTGTATGATGTCTTTGTAGATTTATAGGGAATAATAACGACCTAGCATACCAGGATGCCTAAGGAGTGTTCTGTAACTATCAATGCGTAATAAGTTTTCTATACACAATCTATAACTTTATATAAATATTTTTTAGAATTTATGTAATAGAACAAGAAGATGACACACCTTGGAACAAGGGTAAGCTGTATAATATTGGAGCGAAGTATGCCATTGCAGACAAGTTCCCTTGTCTCATCCTCCATGATGTTGACTTGCTGCCATTGGATGAGAGCAACCTCTACTGTTGTCTCAGCCAACCTCGGCACATGAGTGCTAACATCGACAAGTTCAGATATGTTTTGCCTTATGACACCCTAGTGGGTGGAGTGCTGGCCATAAGCTCAGATCAATACATGCAGATCAACGGCTTCTCCAACAGATTTACTGGCTGGGGTGGTGAAGACGATGATTTAGCAGCAAGAATTCTTAAGAATAATCTTCTAATTTGGAGGTAAGTTTATACGCATTTTTTATTCCGTTTTGAGAGAAACAGGGTATACTAGGTACATGAAATAGAGTACTCTGGCTTACATAGTTTACTCTTTTTTTCTAATTTGATGTAAATTTGTTTTACAACATCACTCTACTAATTTAAAATCATTATTTACTAATTTATACATTTAAAAAGTATTTCTGAAAAAATTATAAAATTATTGAAATTACAAATAATTGTCACCCTTTTGACCCCGATAACGTCGCGCGTGATTGGAGCGTACCATGGCGTGAGGCGCGTGATGCGGTGCCCCGTCGCTCCGCAGTAGATTGACCTAAATTCATGATCTTTTAAAGATTTTTCAACTTTTAAATACTTGAGCTTTGACTGTTTTGCTGTATATGATATATTCGATCTCGAAACGGTAAAAAAAATCACCTGTTTTACTTTAATATATTGAAAGTCAACCCAATAAAACATATTCCAAATTCACCTAAAATTTCGATTTATAGGTTCCCACCCCACATGTCCAGATATAGCATGCTTCCTCATAAACAAGAGGCAATGAACGCCGACAGGCACAGGATAATGCAAGAGAACTTGGAGAGTAAAGCAAGAGACGGCATGGACACTGTGCGGTATGAGTATATCACCGTCAAATACCAAAGGTTGTACACACTCATCGGAGTTAAGTTATAATAGAAAACAAGTGGCTGGGGTTGGATAGTATTAGTTATTTTAATTTGATTAATATTTTTCACTTAGTATTATTCAATCCAAGAAAGAATATGTACAAATATGGTAATCTTACCCCAGTGAGATTTTTTGGGTCTCTAGTTATGTCTAGGCCAAGAGAATGCTGCTTAAAATGTACAATAATAAATGTACTACAATTGGTTTATTCAGTATTTAATCTCATATACCCTCGTCCTTATAACTACGTTACGGACGGTGGCTTATGAGGTTGAATATCTAGGGGTTGAACATGAAACAATCCCTACAATCTGTATTGAAACTACAATCTTTACTCACACCCTACCTACTAAGATCTGGTTGTACATCATTTAGTATTTGTAAATAGTTTTTACTTTATGGTTAGTTTAGTTTTCTAGTATAACCAAATATAATTTTCCTATTTTTGTACTTAATTAGTTACATTAAATTACTAGCTTTTGTTATAATTGCCGCCCGCGCGAAACGAAATCCCACGGGAATCGTACGTTTTCCGAAATAAAAAGTAGCCTATGTTCTTTCCTGTGGTCTACTCTATCTCTGTGCCAAATTTCATCAAAATCGGTCCAGTAGTTTTAGAGCCTATTCAATGCAAACAAACAAATATTTCCTCTTTATAATATTAGTATAGATTATAAAGGTAGCATACACACTTATAATTTTTTAAGGCTTTTTATGTAACACTGTAGAATGTCAGTCTGTAAATTGTTTTACATAAAATTTTATCTCATTGGTAATAATTTACGACCAAAAAACAAAAATAATTGCATTTACAGAAAATTATCAACGCTTAGTATTATAGACAAAATTATTAATTTTGTATTTTAGTTTGAAAACAAGCTGTTTAATGAAACTGGAGAATTGTTTTTAGAAGGAAAAAAAGTATTAATATACTTTTCCTTCCTCCTTATATTTTCCTTCTAAAACCAATTCTATAGTTATCTAGATATTATTTCCACATGAAAATATGTAATATTAAAGTATACTATAGTACCTATGTGGACCAAATGAAATGGATGGTATTCAGATGTAAAACCAGTAAAATATTAAATTGTGTAAAAAGAAAAACGTAATAACACTAGATTATATAAATATCTACCTTCTAGTCATGTAATCAAAAGTGTAACTTCATCGACAATTTTGTAACTACTACCTACAAAATTACCAGTTAATAATTTAGATTATGTAGCAAAAAATGTGGTGTGCCGTGTGTCTGTGTCAAGAACACGGCAGACTGTTGTATGTTGACGGACCCGTCACGTCATACTTCATAGTGAACACATTACATCGGCAATTCGACGATCATCAAAGGTATAAGTACACTAAAATTACCTCAAAATGAACTCTTTGATTGTTTATCTATGTATAAAAATGTATTTCTAGGAAAGAGCTACGAGCTGCGATTATTTTAAAATGGCCTACGACTAAACCGTTGTTGTTTATACTAATGGTTGTTAATTATAGTGAGTTGGTGTATTTTTAAGGTACACATTGTTGAATAGTATTATAATTTATCACTTTATTCGATCTATCGAAACGTTCTCTCACGTTTTTTTAAACATTTCTAATCTTCGTTCTTAGTCCGTTAGCAACTAGCTATATCAAAACATTTTTAAAACGAAAAATTATGGAGGGTAGAGGAAAAGAGAACTTTCGCTGTATGTATGTATGTATGTCCGCTGAAATGCGTTACGCTAGGGTGGCAGTAGAAGCAGGGTACATTTCAAAGTAAGCGCCATAAGTATTACACTTGTAGATAATCATAAGTAATTACATTTAGAATAGAAAAATAAACAAGGAAAGAATAACTTTTGCCGGGGAATTCAATGTGTGACGTTATTGTAATTGTATTTCTTTCAGAATTTGTGTTAATTCGGTTCATAATGTGTAATATTGGTAGAATATTAACCATTAGATATTCGTTGATGTGCACAAGTGTGGGCAAGCGGTACAACGAGAAAAAGCGTGCTATTTATGTTCCCTCCAAAACTCCCCAGGAACTTTCAGTAAAGCTTCTACCACTTTACTGAATCGACTGACTTGACTTATTGAGTGCACTGACTATTTATTTGGACTTGGACAAGACTTTGGACTTGACGATTTAGAAATACTGTGTTAAAAATTTTAACGAAATTTATATTTCCCGCCTTTTTAATTTGACACTGGCAAATGGTTATAAGCCATTTATTTATATTAAAAAAAAGACTAACTTCTTTTCCGTTGTAGCGATTTTTTTCAGTTTTTATTAAATTCCTTAATGACAAATACATTAATCAAGAAACAAATATATTTCATACCCTTCGCTGCTAGCGCCGCTCATGGAGGATTTTTCAACTGCTACTTACAGCTGGACACTAATTTCAAGCTGGCCTCATACAGAGATAGTTCTCCTTTCCTCTCCCCTCCATGCGAAAAATGTTAATATTAGAGTTTATGAGACAGCGTCCACTGTTGCAATGTACCTATTATATTCGCGTACAGAACGTAGCGAGTCATCAATGCAAAGTAACCAATGTATAACTTGCAAATTGCGGCTGTCAACGCCCTATAGGTTAGTATGTGACTCGAGTAAGGTAAGTTGGGTCAAGAGGGCACACTTTATTTTTGTTTGTCGGTCAAGAGGAACATACTTTTTACCCGACTACGGCGAAGCCAAAAGGAAGAGTAATGATTTTGGCAGTCTATATATATGTATGTTTGATCTACCGTAGCGCCTAAACGACTGATCTGATTTTAATAAATGAGGTGTCAATAGATTTGTAATAACAGCCCGGGTAACATAGGCTATATAATAATTTACGTAGTCGGGTTATAGTTTTTATAAAAAAATAAAGTTAACAATGGTACTTTAGGTTGTGCTGTAGTTTTAACCGACTTCAAAAATAAGTTATATTATTTTATAAAGCGGTTATTTCTAAACTTTTATCGAGTTTTTTACATTTTTCCTCTTTCCTGTATTATCTTGAAATTTTTCTTTTAGAACATACCTAATACCTATGTAGCGCAATAAATATTTTTGAACTTTTCCAAATGTTTATTTTCTTCACAATATGTACTTGAAATCCCTAAGCCTTTAGGGCAATAATATTAGTTAGGGTGAGACGTAGCAGGTGTATGATGTGCAGTCCGTTCGGAGTTGTTTGACCCCCGACAGGACCTCTATGCCGACGACATAAGGGTCACTCTCGAAGAAACTCCCGAGGTAAAACAACTGAACCGATATGGTGTTGTGGCGTGAATGTGTTGGGCGGCGTGTGGACGGTGTGGACGGTGGAGCACTGTGGACCTATTTTGTATGGTCGCCGACAAGCCCGTGCACCACTTGTGAATTTTATCGTGAAGTAATAAGATCGTCAAGTGGTACACCGGCTTGTCTGTGGCGTGCTAAACGCCCGGCGTGTCATGATTACGTGTGTGGGCCTTTAGTAAAGATGCCATCGCTAATTACGATGAGGAAGTTCGTAAACAAAAATGTATGGGATTGACATAACGTGCGGGCGGTACGCTAAGTTTCGTCAATACCAATTTTTGATGTCTTACTTCGTCATTTTCAATGGCATCTTGACTAAAGGCCCTGACGCGTTGGCGTGCAATGGCCTGCCGCCTGTGGCGAGTTGTATCGAATGTGGTGAGAGGTGACGTATTGAATCAATGGGTATGGTGATATGTAGACTAGTGTCAGACGTCCTGTAGCACTTGGTGTTATAGAAAGACGTTCGAGTCATGTCAGATGAGTGTCGCGTGTTGTGGAGTCATGTCAGACGAGTGTCGCGTGTTGTGGAGTCATGTCAGACGGAGTATACGTAGCTGTGGTGTGGACGGATGTTGTGACGTGTTATGGCGTATGGTGTGTAATGTCACACCGAGTAGGGCGCGAGATCCCCCCAGCTGGGCCCGGCGCTGAGCTGCACGGGGAAGGCAGCCGGCAGACCCACACGCGCGCCACACCCCTCCATAGCGGTCTTTATAACTCCTGATAAAAGAAACGTGTAACAGTGTTTTGTAAAGAGAAAAATATGTTGCAAGAAATCAATATTTATGTAATATTGAAATAAAATAAGTAGTCCAGATGGAGGGACTAGTAATTCTACATTCATCGCCGACTGCACAGTGTATAGTGTGTGGGGTACGCACGCGCGGCGGCCGGCAGCTGCTGCGGCGGCAGCTCCCACACGAGCTCGTCGTGTATCTGCAGCAGCGGGCGCGCCGCAAGCCCCGCGCGCCGCAGCGCCGCGCCGCACCACACCATCGCCGACTGCACAGTGTATAGTGTGTGGGGTACGCACGCGCGGCGGCCGGCAGCTGCTGCGGCGGCAGCTCCCACACGAGCTCGTCGTGTATCTGCAGCAGCGGGCGCGCCGCAAGCCCCGCGCGCCGCAGCGCCGCGCCGCACCACACCATCGCCGACTGCACAGTGTATAGTGTGTGGGGTACGCACGCGCGGCGGCCGGCAGCTGCTGCGGCGGCAGCTCCCACACGAGCTCGTCGTGTATCTGCAGCAGCGGGCGCGCCGCAAGCCCCGCGCGCCGCAGCGCCGCGCCGCACCACACCATCGCCGACTTGCACAGGTCCGCCGCAGACCCTGCGGTACATTATACGACTATGTTTATATCTTGTTTCTGCATATTAGAATATTACTTATGTACCTAACTATAGCCCAGGGTGCGTCATATGGCCACTGGGACATCGCTGAATTTGTGGATAGAGATTTTTCTTAATTCTCAACTGAATTATGATGTGGGCGCTCAAATGATGATGGTAAAATCCTAAAAACACCTGCGTTTTTGAGAAGAATAAAAATCTAATGCCTGTTAGGTCTACGGTGGAGGTGAGGGTGGACTACAGCCTAACTAATTCTCCTCATATTGAGGAGATACTGCCTAGGACGGTAGTAGGGGTCACCTAAGTTACCGAACATGGGCGCAACCTCGTACCTACAGGCACGCCCTACGTGCGGGCCAGCATTTTCCTACGCTATAATTAGCTCCTACCCTGCACGATGAAGTTGACAGCCTGCCGCTCGGCGTGCGCGCGCGCAGCTCGGTCGTCGCAGCTCAGCTGCGGCAGACAGCGCGCGCGCCCGCCAGCCGTGCTCAGGCGCCCGCCGCGCGCCTTCGTCACCACGTCCGCGCCAAAACGACGCAGAGCCGGGAACGCCTCTGTGTGTGCGTGATTATATCGAAAATACAAACAGTGTACAGAATACAGATTATTCTTTATCTACATAAAGAATAAATAAGTTGTTACTTTTATTAAATAAATAATTACTACATTAGTAATAATTTTAAAAAGTTGCTGTCTTTGTATAACATGCTATCAGCTAATCGACGATTAACATAACCAGGCGTTGGTGAAATTGGCTTTTACACAAAATTAAATATTTACACAACTGTTTCTTTTCAATGTTGATGTTTTCAATGTGTTAGTTTGTCAAGTGACCATAAAAATGTATATTTTCCATGTCACCGTAAAATTGTAAATTGGATTGTAATATAACTAGCGAGGTTATAAAATGTCGATAGATTGCGAAATAAACATTCTGCTTACAATTTTACGCATAATTTCCGTTATAATATAATATAACGAAACTCGTTAAATTGTAAAACGGAACGCAACTCGCGCGACAATTGTTTGAACGGCATATGCCCCGCGCCGGCATATTTGTTAGCTTATCCATATTTTGTTATCGAATATTGTTAAGTACTAAACATCAATGCACATTATAGGTATAATCAAATAAAAATATTAAACAATACACATTTTTACTACACATTCAACATCGACACAGAAATTATATAATTATAAACCAACTGTGAAAGCTGTCCATAACTGCGTGCGCGCGCTCCTCGCTCATGCGCAGGATCTCGGCCAGCTTGCGCGCGCCTGCGCCGTACAGGCACGCGTACACGAGGCGTTTCGTGCGCTCCCGCTCGTCTGCACTCACGTGGGCTTCATTCTTGCCCAGCCTGCATACAGATATATACATATAGATATACAATTCTTTATTTGCGAACACACAAATACTTAACAAGAATAAAGCTATAATGTACATTCTAGTCTACATTCTACAGGAAACTGACCAAAATAGCGGTCCTACTCAAGTCCTACTACTGAACCAGTTTTCTATAGGCAATGGAAAAATTATTTAAAACTAAATATCTACTAATAGACAGTGTTGTTAATGTCAACAATATACTTCGGATATTGTGAGTGTGTGTGTGTGAGAGAGAGAGAGTTAGTAAGTAATATTGATAGCATATAGTTACTACCTACCACTGCGCGGCGAGCACGGCGAACAGGTCGGGGCTGGCGAGGGCGGCGGTGAGCGTGGCGTCGGCGGCGGCCAGCGCCAGCACGCGGCATTCGGCGTGCCGGAAGTCCGCCGCTAGCAGCACGCAGCCAGCGCGCGCGACGTATGCGCCGCGGAATGACAGCGAGCCTGCGTCGACGCACGCGCTGCCACCTACAGTACAGAAATAGTCAATCTAACAATTATTTAGAATCAACTAAGTATTCCAGTGAATGACTAATTCCATGCCATAATGCTAGGTATACCTATATTATCTATCTGCGTTTATTATATAGGTACCCTGCTGAAAGTTCCAGATAAAAAACGATGATTGATGGGAATTGATTAGAAATTATGACAATTTTTATCTGGGCATTTTTCGATCCAGATAGTTCCCAGGATCAGGATCAGGATCCCTAATGGAACTTAACTTTATATATCGGAGTTTTTCCACAGGGTAAGCATACTGCACAAGTTTTTATTAAGAAAATAATAACGGGTGTATCCTAAAACGGATGAACTAACCATCCCTTTTCTGTTCCGTATAGAGCGACAGGCTGAAGGTCTTGGGTATGGCCTGCAAGTTGGGGTTGCTGCAGGCGATGCGGCCCGTCACCGCCGCGTTCTGCTCCCTGCACATACTTACGTTGTCAGTGGAGTATCACACCATCATGATCTCAGGTAGGTTATATTATTATATATACAGTATAATTTTAAGAGAAATGTGCGAGTGCGAGAATTACTGCTCCAGTATGATATTTGGCACAGTTAAAGTTTATGTAGAGGCAGGTGGAAGTAGTGACGCGCGCCTTGTATATGGCAGCGCTCACCAGGTGGGACGGACGACGGAGCGGCGCGCGTGGTGCAGGATGCCGGCGACGAAGGTGGCGCGCGCCTTGTGCAGCTGCCGGTACTGCAGCACCAGCGCCGGTAGCGGGTGCACGGGTGTCAGCAGCCGCAGCTACAAATAGTACAGACTTATATTTTTATTATATATTTTATTTATTTAGATTATAGACCAAATCTGTAGTACATGCGGAAACACTTACAGAACGGATGCTACTTATTCTATGAATTTTGTAGGTAAAAAAAATTATTTAGGTAAGTTGCGTCAAAAAAGCATGAATATCCAAAAATTAAAATATTTAGCATTTTCTGATACATAAAAAATATACGATTGTGGAAAGTCTCATAACAGAAAACGACAACATTGGTATAACTCAAATTGTTTTTTGTTATGATCATCAATAAGAATAAATATTCTACTGTTTAAGTGTTTACAATAATATTAAGTGGAGCATATACCATAGCTTCCGAGGTGGACTTGGCCTTGTAGACCGTCTCCCGCACGGTCACATTGCACTTCTCGTCCAGCTTCAGCTCGCCGTACACGATGTTCCGCACCTGCAGCGCCGAGTTGATCTGGAAACTTCTGCCGGCTGCCTCGTAGCATTTGAGCTCTACCTCCTTTATGTGACGTAGGAGAATGATGTCTAATTGCTGTAGATGGTCCTCGTTTATACAGATGCCAAGGTGTTCCATTTCTGTTAGCAAAGTATTTTTTAAAGAGACCAAGACAAACACATAACGGAGAAATATCTAAGGTTTAGCTCAGCATTCCCAATTTAAGATACTAAAATATTTATGAAATTGTAAGAGTTGTAACTATGTGTCCTGAATCAGGATAGAACACTACAAGGCAATCGGTCGAAAATTTATCGTCGTTCCCAACGAATCGTTACTTTCTTAATAAAGAGATGAACTTGCTCGCCTTTCAAGCGCTTACCTGCAATAATAGGCAGAGCCTGCATCTCAATATCACTGAACAGCTTCCACATGCCGGCGTCCGCGAGCATACCCCGAAGACTTTCATCGCACTCCCTGAGCAGAACCAGGTATCGCGCGCACTTCTGCAGCGGACAGTCTGATGCTATGGAGAATTGGGAGGTATTGCCTAGAAGCTTCTGGAGCTTGGAGAACGAATCTGGGGGCTCGTCGGGGTTGAGCAGACTTGCGCCAATCTGTTATATGAGACTGAATTTTATACCTTGTTTATATAGTTATGGTCAAAGATCCTTGAACTCGACTTTGTGTTTTAAATATAAGAACGTAACGTAATAATGGCACAGCAATACTGATGAGGGCGTTTGATATTTTTTCTGCCGCTAGAGGGCAGACCCAACGCACACAAAGCGTCATCTAGTTGCGTAAGTGGTATCAAAAACGGTCAATAAGAATTTTCGATTCTTTTTCTGTCACCAGGCGGCGCTCGGTAGCTGTCGAGCCCGGCGGTCCTTGTCGTGTCAAAACGCTGGCAGATGTCACGAATTTAAAAACCCTCATTCTTGAAGAAAGTACTTTGTCGTTACATTATAACACAAAATTGTAACACAATTGTTGTGAACTACGACGTCTTGGTTTTTACAGATCCTTCTTACGCTTGCGTGGTAATAATAATAATACAGCAACAATTGTGATATTCTTCTTAATTTGTGCATATGAGAGAGATGTTTAACACAGATACGTATTACACATGAGAGATACATATCCAGATACGTCTACACTCTACACTATATATAGCCTTTTGGCTAACTAAAATGAACTAGATAGGCTGTGCTTGTGATATCTGTCAAATACTTAAGTACCTTCAAATCTATAATATTGTAGGAACACGAGGAGAGATCGTAGTGGTCCATTAGGAATATCAGCACTTCCTTGGCGTTAAAACAGACGAGGGTGTTTTTGCTTATGACACGGCAAATTACTTCCCTAAAACAAGTTACAGATATGCAAACAAATACATAAACGTGTGTTCCCATTTGCAAATTGGTTACAAGAAAGAAAAAAAATACGCTTGCTTATGCGTGCACTCACACATTTGCTTGCAAGATTGCAAGTATTTGTTCGCGGTATATTGCTAGATATATTATTAATTAAATAGTATAAGGAAAATATTTTATCTACTCTTCTAAAGACTAAATATGAAAACTTACTCAGAGAAAATGGTAAAATCATTCATATAATAATATTGGTCCCTGACACCAAACATGACTCCTTCGGACGCGCCTTCCGTGCTCGCGTACTGGCAGTTCAGCTGGTTGAAGCCGTTACTAATAGAATAAAGTAAAGTGAAGTAAATTATAAATATTAAAAAGCAAATAATGTAAGCTAAGTATTTAACAGTATCTAAAACAAAAAAAAATGTTCCGCTGAATACATGTAAGTACTTATACAGCGGAAATTTATTGTTTCGAAAGATAAATACAATTTCTATTTCAGATAAGAACTAAGCAGTATGTACATAAGTACCTACTGCTATATGACTTGTGAACTTAATTGATGATAATTATGCTAATTGTATAATGAACTTTTAATCACATACAGATTTCAGACAAAGCCTGGCCTTAGGCAAAGTTTTTAGATATTTCTTACTAACCTATACAGTAATATCAATTCAATTTCAGTGTTCTGCGACTTGAACAGAGTATCTCCTCGCAGCTGTTGGTCTAGGACGTGTATCTCGAACGACACATCTCTAACCGGTAGTGGAGTCAGCACTGGCGCTACGAACTTGGATCTCGTCTTCTTTTCCTTTTTTACGCTTTCTGTTGATTTTGTTTCATCGATTGGTTTCCGTTCTTTTGGCAATGGCTTTTCTTTACCTTTATTACAAGTGTCTTCTGCTGCTGGAGGTTTAAAGTCATTGGTTGAAGTCGGTAGTTTACTATTGCGTTGATCGTCCTTTGTTTTGTCTGGTTTTGCGAACTTCATTATTCCACCCTTATTCGCAAGTTGCGCTTGTATTATTTTCTTTACTTTCTTGTTCATAATATCTTTGTCTATTTTCTTATTCCTTTCGTCATTAATATCGTTTCTAGCACTGTTAACATCTAAGTGTGTAACTGTTTTATCAACATTGTTATCTACATCGTTCAGCCAATTCTTTACCACTTTTGTATATTTCTCCTTTCGAAAACCTTGCTTGAGCTGCTTGGCTTGAGTTATTTCATGTTTTCTTTTCTCAATTTTCTGTGTTTTATTACTTTTGCTTTTGATAGGTTTCTTACTTTTCGGAGGAACAATTGGCTCACATACATCATATAAATTTATATCTTTGGCTTTGAAGTTTAGATAGGAATTTTTGGTGTTAAATGTTATATCAAGTATATCATCATGTTTATCCTCATTCTTGTCTTTTTCATCTAGCACATCTTTCGACAACTTGGATAACATAGGGATGCTATCCAAGTTGTCGAAAAAATTTTCATCCAGAAAATCATTCCAGTTTACAGAAAGTATCTTCTCTGAACTATTATAGTGAAATGTTTCGTGCGATAGTTTAGGTGCTTCAAAAACGTTATATTGTTGAGTACAAGATGTGGGACCTGAATCCCGGCAATTTCTACTAACTGCCACGCGTGATAATAATTCTTCAGAGGTTGAAATGTGACTTGTGTTTTCTGTTATTCCACTAAAAGATGTGTCAGCGAAATGATTAGCTTTCTTGTTACTTATTTGGCATGCAGACAAATTGCTAGGAAAATCGTTTAATCTAAAAATTAATTAATGTAAGGTTAATTTATAAGTAACTAGGTACGTAAATAACGTACCTACCTAGTATTTTTATAAACTATACTATAATATGTAAGTACTTAATAATGTGCTACTTACACTATTACTTTTCTATTGTTGGGCTGGGGTCTAGTTTGGTAAGTATTAATAGTATCGCCATTAATTATTATACTTGCATTCTCTGCGAAAGGTTAGAAATAAGTAAATAAAACAAACCGTACTTCCTTTATTTATCCGTAAAAATAGTTTTTTACCTTTTTCGAAGGCCAACAATTTGTCCAGTACTTTCTGTGCAAACGGAGATAAATTTTGTTTGAATTTTTCTAAACGAATTTTATCGACATCCATTTCCGTTTAACTTTAGTCAATATATTATGTTTGTAATTTATTTAAAGTTAACATGCGATGGGAGAGTAAATTAAAATCTGTAATTAGTTTTACTTTACTCAAATATAATGTAATGTGCTTTGCAGATAAATTATGTAAATGTACATAGTAATTTTTCGAAATTCGAAAATGGAACAAAGCCCGTCATCTGAGACGGAGACTGCCGCCACCCCGCGCTTTTTTTTAATGGTAAGTAGGCAACTAAATTGTTAATTGTAATAATGTTGGTGTTAAATCAAACAAGTAAACTGTTCAAATATATTTTGTATTAAATTTTAATCATGTACGAATATTGCAGTTTTATATAAATACATACTTAACATACGACAAAGTAGAGTACACAAACGCCACATCAATATACAAGCGTCAAGCACCAATCGCGATAATCATAACGAGCCTAAAAAATGTAGCTGGCATTAGTTTAAATTTTAAAATATGTATATTGTATAGGTAGTTAAGTAATATTGTTTAATTTAAAGTATTTAGATAATAGTACGCAACTTCATAGGTTAATAAGTTAAATTACCATTAAAATAAATAATAATGTCTTCAAACCAAAACTATGATATCACATTTTTGTCTAACAAAAAATTTTAACTGTGTTGTAAAAATGATCTTAATAAGCACAGTTTTTAGAAAAATCTTATTCTAAATTAGAACATAGAACCGAAATATATCAATTAATAGCTTGTTGGTTGAAGAATTAGGAGCGGTATAATATTATTTTTAAAGTAATTTAGAATTCTGTTTGAGCATCTTGAGGTCACATTTTCACAGCAGTACACACACTACAGCAGTCACTTTTGGTTTTGCCAGGCAAACATTCTATATGGAACGAGTGTCTACAATTATACACAACTAAGTCGGACGCGTTGGCCAAGTCTCTGATGATAATCTTGCCCGTACACACAGAGCAGTAAAAGTCATCCGTCACGGAGATGCCCCGCTGCTGGTTGAGGATTAGCTTCTCGTGGAGGTCGAAGTAGTTCCGCAGCGTGATGACCTTGCACGCCTCCTGCACCGACATCTGGAGGTGGTAATCGCACATCATCTTTGCCAGCGAGTCCTTCAAGTCTTTTATCTCACAACCGGACTGGATGTTCTGGATGAGCATCCGCGGATCCACGTAGTTGCCGATCCGCTTGAGCAGGAGCGTGACACACTCGGGCTTGTCCACCGTCTGCTTGATGAGGTCCGTCCACAACTCCCTGTCGTTGTGCTCCTGACAGAAGTTGATGGCTTGGTTGATATTGTTCAACTTTTCTATGATGATCTGGAGAGCCTCCCTCGTGTTCCCGATTCGGCCGAGCAGGAACACCATTTCGGGGTAAAACTCGTTGCTCTGACAGACGTCTAGAGCCTCCTGTATGGGATAGTTGTTGCTACACTTCAGGAACGGCAGCAGCTTCTCTCGGGCGTATTTGGCGTATAACTGTACGAGCTTACCGTGGTACCGGCCGTTAGTCTCAACTTTGCTGTACGCGTCTAGATATTTGTATAGGTACACGTCGTTTTCGAGCTGCTCCTCTATAGTCTCCACCGGTATTTTGTACTCCAGGAGAACGGAGATCGCTTTATCACTGTCCAAGGTCATCAGATCGTTGATCTTGTCGTGTATCACGGCGGACATGTCGTTTAGTTTGATCAACTTGAACACGTCCTTGTGCTGAAGCTTCAAGTACGTCGTCAGAGCCTTGTCGTATTTTTTCTGGTAACAGTAAAGTAGCGCTAACGCTTCCAAATAAATGTTCTGATCGACTTTGCTCAGGTTGAGACCCATTATATCATTCGAATCTTTCGAAGGATCTTTCGATATAGACAGTAAATATTCTAAAACCGTTTTCACTATCACGCCCGTTTTGTACAATTTAGGATCCCATTCCTTCACAATCTTTAAGAACCCTTGCGGGTCTTCTTTTAAGTACTCGATAAATATCATCTCGTATATTTGCGCGCTGAGCGGCTGCTCGGCGTTTCGCGGCACGTACGCGCTTATAGTTCGTAACTGATTAACTTCTGCAAATTTTAAAATTTGATTCTCCCACAGTACTTTGTCGTTACGGCATATTCTTGCGCATAAAATGGCGGCCTCCTCAAATAATTTCTCGGATCGCAAATGGTCTAAGTATTGCACGCCCACAGTCGTCACTGAATGTTTCGAGGTCTTTCCGCCGTTTTCCTCCAAAACAGACAAAGCTCTCTCGAACCTTCCGTGCTCTGTGAGCCAGTTCACTTTGTCGTCGATATCGTAGGGGTTAGCTACGACTATATCTTTCGGCGACACTATAAAAAATCTATTTTCTTCGATTAGTATTTCTAAGTAGTAGTCATTGCAGTTGTACTCCTCGTAGCCTCGTATATTGAGGCTGTCTGTCGACACTTCGCAGAACTCGCAGTCTTTGTAGTCGGCTACGGACAGCACCGGCCTTTGCGCTTTACCTGTTTCGACATCCGTTTCCCTCGGAACTCCGAGTAATACTAATTGGTCATCTAGAGGCCCGAGGCCACTAATGAAATAGTCTGTTTGAAATGTATACACAGGATCAACTAGATATTCGGTAACGTCCCTAGTTTGCAGTTCAATATGGCTGCGTTTTCGTATGATACATATTCTAATTGTGTCCACCCATCCAATCATTAGGGTCTTGGGTGCCGACCAGAGGAGATTGCAGCGATAATCTTCGATGGATCGATTTGGGCTCTTCTCCCACTGGATGAGGCCAAGGGAGCACCTCGCGACGAGGTCGTAGACGCGGACGCCGACCTCGCTCGCCCACGCCACGAAGCGGTCGTGCCAGGCTATGGCCTGCACATAGCCTTCACACTCGCACAGTACTGTACTTCTTAGACGGTTCAGGAAAGTTTTCTCATATAAAGTCAGTTTATTATCACCTGAAAAAAATAATAATATTAAAATAACTATGTCAGTACTTGCTAGCAAATTGCTAGTAATCAATGATACATATATTGAATTGATTATTCTGAACAAAATATGTATAAAAATTAACAGTCCTATTTGTTTAGGAGCTACACAACCACAAATAGACACTACGATACACATGTCTGTGTATCTCATAAAATACGATCGCGGAGCACGTAGAATTTCGCACATTGACTGATCGCTACTTGTCTCTTTCACTCGCGTTTACACAGGTACGCCATAGGAGCGTGATAGCAATATATTCGTGCGCGAGTGACGATAAGTCAATGTACGAAATTCTACGTGCTCCGCGACCGCACTTTAACAATCTCTTTGTCATTGGGGTTACATAAATCACTCCGTTGATCGTTGATTTATTTATAGAAGTTACAAAGGTTTTATCTAATCATCTGCAATTGATTGGTTTTATTTTTTTTTTGGTCTTTTCCTGGTACATTTCAATTGTACCAGGGGGTGAGCAGACGAATCACCTGACATTAAGGTACATTGTGTAATGTGTCGAGCTAGCGAACGGTCGCGCTCCGCGTTATACACATGTAGCAAATATTTTTATTTTTTTAATCGCGCGGCGCTCGTGTCCAATGAGTTACTGGCATTTATCCAGCATGCCATCGACACCATGGACGAGGTCAGCATTATGCTGACCTCGTCCATCTGTCCGTCCGACAGATCTGCAAGTCTTCCTTCACCAGCGAGGTGATTTGCAAAGTAAGCATTTGCTGTACGATATGCTCGGCCAGAGCATGCCATCGCGACGAAGAGATGGAACGGAAAGCGTGCAGGACATCATCTCCCTGCTGAAGCAGACGGATCCAGCCAGCTTTTGTAGCGAAAGAACTGCATGAGCATGAGCATGCCAGTGACACTGGACCACGTCGACGTCGTCAGCCTACTGAAGGACATCAAGTTCCTAAAGGTAGAACTGGCCGTAGTTCGAGGTAGATTGCAGGCATCAGAGTCCACCATAAGTGATTTACGTAGTGAATTTTCACATTTAAAAAGTATTAATTCAATATGTAGGTCACCTGATGCAACAAATGGACAGGCGGTCACGTTAAGCCCGTCAGCATTATCCGACGGGTCAACGAACATCGTCGCTGCCGCCCGTTCCCGCCCGCGAAGGAACCGGTGCCGAATTACGCTTGCCCCCCCCCCCCCTGCGTTCTAAAATCAAAGGGAAGAAGGAGGCCCCTACAAAAGAGCGTGAGAGACCTCTTTCTAAAAAGGACCGAAAATGCGATGATGACGGGTTTTTGTCGATTGTGTGTTGTCATTTGTGTGATTGTCGAAACCCGTCGTCCGCAAGCATCGCGGCACCACACCTGGAGGACCTGAGCAGCTGTTGCGGTGTGAGACTCCCGTGATACCGCTGTATGTGTCCAGGCTGCATTGGTCTACGACGGTCGAGCAGGTCGTGGACTACATCAGGAGCAGAACTAATTTCGAGTGTTTGGAATCTCGTCATAAACTGAATTTTAGTTCCTTTGCGGTGAGAGTTCCAACCCATCATTTACCGACATTCGAGAAGGAGGAGTTCTGAACGATTGGAGTCATCTACAGAAGATTTGGAGGACGACTCCCGAACACTTAGTGCTCCACGTCCCAGACAATATGTGTTTAGTGTTAGTTTATTATAATATATAGTAATATGTATGTTAGTCTATAACTCTATAAGGTATTTATAATATGGGCCTATACAGCCTGAAATAAACGGTATTTAATTTAATTTTATTTAAGCGATTACCGCAGCACATGACTTTGAACTCACAACACCAGAGGAGTTTTTTAAAGACAGTTATTTTTTTATATAATAACATAAAGACCTTACTTCTAAATTAATAACTACTTTGCTTTTTGTTGGTTACTGCAAACAAGTTTTGTTTTACAGTCCTTCTGATTCCTATAATTTCTTGCACTGATGTTTCGCAGTAGGTGTAGTAGAAATGTATATTTGTTACAATCTTTTAAAAGGGTAGGACACCTAAAATCAAATAAAACTAATTTTAAACTTAAAAAAATTAAATAAAAAATTGAGGCTTACAGCAAAAATGACACAATAATTTTTTCAAAAGTATTTTGGTGTATTTTTGATTTTTTTTTTCGTTCAGAAAATATGAGACCCAGGCCAATTGCTGCAGAAAAAATCTGATTTGATATATTTTTGATTTTTTATGGAAGATAGCAATGATGTTTTCATAAGTGAATATAATATTGCATATGATGAATCATTTGTATGACTCTTACATTCATATTATAATTAAAATATAATCACCTTAAAATTTTAATAAAGTACAGCAGACACTCAATTATTGTGACTGCCTTTATTTCAATCAGACACAAAATGAACTCTATTTACTTTTAAAAAATACAAGATACACAAATATGCTTTTGGGTATATCCAGAATCTATTAGACTGAAAAATATATAGATGTACCTACTACAATACCATATTGATTATATTTGTTATTTGATTAAAATAATTGATTTAATGAGTTACTGATATTTGATAAAACAACAATCTTAATATGTTTATAATAAGTTATAATTAAAACATCATTTTAATTCCAGAAAGTGATTATTTTACACTTATAATAAGAATAAGCTTTTAGATTACTATAATCAAGCAGTAAATATCTTTTTTACCTGTCAGAAACCTTCTCCCAGAACCCGATTTGTAGTAATATGGGTCTAAAGCCACTGACTTCATAGTTCTTCCTAATGTGAGATTATGTGTGTTCTCCGAAGAGTAGAGGCCGTACACCAGCACCTTGCCGTCGTCGGAACAGCTCGCTATATACTCCCCGTTGAGATCTACAGATATTTTGTTGACAGCGATCGCATGAGCTTGCAAATCCTTTTGGTTATTGTCCTGCGATATAGGAACGGTATTTCCTTCGTGGTCCAGCAAATGTATGACTCCCCATTGAGTACCTAGGCAAATAAACTTTGTGTGGACACAAATACAGCTCACGGCATCCTTTAATAGTATATTCTGGAGGTCGTTTCCCATTCTATCGTATTTCAGTTTGGGCTCCTCGTCCGGAGGCAGACTGTCGCAACTCTCCAAATTTAGGGCCATGTTCACAAATACCCTATTTATACTTTTATAAAAGTCACATAATCAATTAATAATGCGTAATTTTAATAAATCCACATTATACTAGGTACGATTTTAGTTTTTTAGTAAATACTTTACTTCAGTTGACATTGACAATGACAACTGATAGCGTTTTTTTTTATTAAATTTAAATAAATGGCGTCGGCTTAAAATTCTAGTCGAACGAAACAAACATTAAATCAAAATCAAGCTTATTACTTAAAGGTGTATTCACAAAACTACGAACCAAAAGCAATAAATTTTTATGACCTAAGCTAGCTGATCAATATACCAAAATAAATTAAACCTTATTCGCATGAATTAAGTTTAAGTTATTAAAATTAGGTTAGGTTAAAAACGCGGGAAATAGAATTTTCATTTCAATTTTCAACACCATATTCTTAAATTGTCAAGTCTAAGTCTAGTCAAAGTTCAAATAGATAGTCAGTGCAGTCAATGAGTCAAGTCAGTCGATTCAGTAAAGTGGTAGAAGCTTTACTGAAAGTTTCTAGGGAGTTTTGGAGTGAAACTCAAAATAGCACGTTTTTAGAAGTTGTACCACTTGCCCATACTTATGCACGTTAACGAAGATTTAATGGTTAATATTCTACCAATATTACACATTAAGAAACGAAATAACACAAATATAAGAGAACATACAAAATCCACAACGTCACCCATTGAATTCGCCGGCAAAACTCCATTCTAAATCTTAATATTATAAAATATTCTAAATGTTTTAAAAAATATATGCACTTTTTATTTAATGATAAAATGAATTGCAATATTTTATGTGGTATTTATCGATTTCAAAACTCCCTAGGAACTTTCAGTAAAGCTTCTACCACTTTACTGAATTGACTGACATGACTCATGGACTGCACTGACTATTTATTTGGACTTTGACTAGACTTTAGACTTGACGATTTAGGAATACAGTGTTGAAAATTGAAACGAAAGCTTTATTTCCCGCTGTACAAAGTACAATATAATTAGGTTAAACGTGTCGATCGCCGTATGCTGTGTCAGCATATACATTCCACATTTTTCCATTCTATTAATTAATAAATCAGTTTACAAACAGCACTCGTTGGGTTCGGTCATTTATCATCCCTTCTATTAACTGTAGAAACACTAAAGTCCTTTTTTTGGTCCTTCGTTACGTCAGGACCTTACTCGTGTCGCGTACAAACAGTTTATTATCTTCCGCGTCGCGTAGTGAGGACACCAGTGACTTTTTACAATATTTAGCACATACAGTGTTAAACCTGTGACGAACAGTTGCAGTGACAGACTCTAGTGACGTGTTCAGTGGACTCTTTACCGTGAGGCTTCTGCAGCAGCAACAGCGACAACAGTCCCGCAGGAGAGTAAACCATACGAACCAAGTAAGATCTTTCCATATTTTTTATAACAAATCACAATGGACAAGCTAATTCAGCTGCAAAACGCGATCCTGGAAGAAATCAAGCGCATAGAAACTAATTTTAAGAAGGATTCGCCATCCCGTAAGACGCGTGAATACCTCGATGAGAGACTTGCGAATTTAGACAGGCTCTGGGCTGAGTTTAATTCGAACAACGATAAGCTCAGTCTGTGCGGCCAACCTGACGCTCCATATTTCGTCGAAAATCAATACGAGGATGCACGTAAATTTTATAATGATGTCCGCTATAGAATTTCTTCCTATCCGCCAACAACTAAATTAGACCAGACAGGTACTAGTTTGTCCGTTAGTGTTAATACTCGACAACACATTCGCCGTCGCGAGAACAGGCACCGCCAGCACCGCCACAACAGGCATATACAGACGTTGAAAAAATTTTGTCGCTTCAACGTACAAACTTTAGGGCATTTGCTAGGCTAATAAACAACATCGACATAGATAAAATTTGTGATAAATGGGAGTTAGAAGACGAGTTGCGCAATGTTCAGTCACGCTGGACTAACATAGATTCCTTACATTTAGAAATAGACAATTTATTACAGGGCACTAATATAAACTACGATAATGAGTTTTCTTATTACGAAAATCGTTACAAAGATATTAAACGCTCATTAAATAAAAAATTAGCCTCTGCAGCTCACATCCAACAAACCACGCCTCAAGTAGACATCCCAGTGTTTGCAGGCAAGTACACACAGTGGCCTACGTTTTACGACTTATTTTCTGAGAGCATACATAACAATAATTTACTTTCAAAAGGTCAAAAAATGCAACACTTAAAGGGTAAATTAAGAGGAGAAGCTGAGCGTCTTATACAACATCTACATATTTCCGCTGAAAACTACGATACCGCATGGGAGCTTCTCACTCATCGGTACAATAATCGTCAATTGCTATTCACAAAACAAATAGAAATATTTTTTAATCAACCAGCTTCTTACAAACAGTCAGCTTACGAAATAAGACGTCTTTATGATACCTCAATGGAGTGTGTAAATGCCATACAAAATCTAGGTATTAACACTTCTACATGGGATCCGCTACTCGTGCACCTGATTACGAAAAAATTGGACCCTGACTCGTACAGTGATTATCAAGAAAATCGTAAAAATCCACGAGAGCTGCCTACGCTGGATGAGCTCATGAACTTCCTAGAAAATAAGTTTACAGCTTTAGAGCCCGTACAAAAAAGAAAAGCTCAAACTTTCACACCAAAGCCCTCTTCGTCGCATTTAATTAATACACAATACAATACGAAATACATTAAAGGCAAATACATTGCGAAACCGCATTATCAGGCTGCAGCGTCTCGCACGTGGAACTGTCCGCTGTGTCAGCAAACCCATATTTTATTTAAATGTAATAAGTTTATTAAGTTATCGGCTGAGGAAAAAATGAGGACGGTATTAAAATTAAATATTTGTCAAAATTGCTTATACATACACGATGCCAATGGATGTACTTCTGCAAAACGTTGTAAACAATGTCATGGGGATCACAACACCATTCTACATGATGGATATTACGCCGTTTTCAGAGCACATAAATCCTTACCTCATTCCACATATTCGACGTCATCGATTACGCAAGTACAGCCCGTCGTCACAACAGCTCCGTCGTCGAGTTACATACCTACATCTAACTTACCTATTAATCATTTTACACCAAATAAAAATCTTAATGTTAACTACGTAGCTACGGATAATGAGGAGATTTTATTAACTACATTATTATTAAAAATTCAAACCTACGATGGTACTTACATAGTTTTAAGAGCTCTTTTAGACCAAGGCTCTCAAATTTCATTAATTTCGGAGCACGCCGCCCAGCTGCTAGGTCTTCCTAGACAAAACCATCACGCTTCCATTTCTGGAATAGGATATGGCTCAAAACAAGGAAAGGGAGTCGTTACGTTGAATTGCATGTCTATTTACGATGATTATCAATTTTCAACACAAGCTATTGTCATAAATAAAGTTATTAATAATTTGCCTAATGGAACATTTAATAAACAACAGTGGTCACACCTACAAAATATAAGACTTGCGGATCCTGACTACAACATCTCCAGACCTATTGACATGCTATTGGATGCGAGTGTATACTCTGACATCTTGATGGATGGCCTTATCAAGGGTCCTAACAAGGCACCCATGGCACAACAGACGCGGGTGCGAATAATGCGTTATTCGCAACCCGCGTCTCATGCATAACTCCGTCATCATCGTCTCGCGTCTCATGCATAACTCCGAATAATGCGTTAGCAACATAACCCACACCGTTTATTAGACCTCTCTTCTGTCGTTTCTTGTTATTAAATTGCAACAACCCATTATAATGTTCGAGCTCCAATAGTTCATGTTCCAGTTGTTCTGTTATACTGATATACTGTGGTGAAAGTTGCGATGTATCTTTCTGTATATGTTTTACGTATTTCTGTAAATATGCCAAACTTGTCCAGTACGTTGACATATTGTAGTAAACAACTAATTTCCACTCATCTCTGATTAAGTTCATATCAAATAGTTTGTCAAAATAAAGGCTTTGGCTCGAGTTAAAATATGTCACATTGTAGGTACCCTGTGCGTCCCTCCGTCAGATAGACATTAAATTGATTTTCAATGCATCTTTATTCTCTTCTGCAGGAGGATTGTGGGAAGCCGCCGTCAAATCTCTCAAATGTCATCTTCGACGAGTAATTGGCGAGCAGCGACTTACCTACGAAGAGTTTAGCACACTGTTACAGCAGATAGAAGCATGCCTTAACTCTCGACCTTTAGTTGCGTTGACAGAGAGTCCTGATGACGATTACCTGACTCCAGGACATTTCCTTATAAGGGGGCCTTTGCTGTCTCGACCGCAGACTGAGCCTGAACATTTAAATCTTAACACCAGATGGCACATGGTACAGGCCATGAACAAGAACTTCTGGAAGAGATGGTCTTCGGAGTATCTTCAGCAGCTCCAAGTGCGATCTAAATGGCAGAGTCCGTCGAGGAACATTGAAGTTGACGACATAGTTCTTGTCAAAGACGATAACTTACCCCCAAGGAAATGGGCTTTAGGTAGGATAGTCGAGATACATCCAGGTAAGGATGGATACGTGAGAGTGGTATCGGTTAAAACTAAAAATGGTGTGATTAAAAGGCCAATTTTAAAACTTTCACGGCTTCAAGTCAAAGAGAGCGATACCATACAGGTCAACAGTAGCTCTAGTGATCATCACCAACATAACGTGACTCCTGAAACAACGAGCAGAGTACATACAGAAGGCCAACCGAACCAGCTATCGCCATCTCGACGTCGACCTCGTAGAAATAATTTATGTAATTTCATATTAACTTCACTTCTTATGTTTTTATTTACTATTTCGCCCGCACAGGGTACCTACAATGTGACATATTTTAACTCGAGCCAAAGCCTTTATTTTGACAAACAATTTGATATGAACTTAATCAGAGATGAGTGGAAATTAGTTGTTTACTACAATATGTCAACGTACTGGACAAGTTTGGCATATTTACAGAAATACGTAAAACATATACAGAAAGATACATCGCAACTTTCACCACAGTATATCAGTATAACAGAACAACTGGAACATGAACTATTGGAGCTCGAACATTATAATGGGTTGTTGCAATTTAATAATAAGAAACGACAGAAGAGAGGTCTAATAAACGGTGTGGGTTATGTTGCTAACGCATTATTCGGAGTTCTTGATGACCGGTTCCTGAAACAATATGAAAAGGACATAGAGAAGATTTCATACGATTCTAATCATCTACGAAGCTTACTGAAAAACCAAACAAGCGTCATTGAGGCACAGTCTAACATTTTACGCAGAAATGAAGATATAATGAATAAGCAATTTAGTATGGTACAGTCACATTTACAAAACTTCACTAGTTTAATAAATCGAGTACAGTCCGGCAATGAACATCGATTTAATACTATTACATCAATTTTGTCCGCACAGATTTTAATATCGAATCTGAGGCGTATACAAGATAATCTAATCGAGACAGTAACTGATTTATCTCATGGTCACTTGGACCCACATTTAATACCTTCAGAACAGTTACAGGAGCAGATGCATATTATTTCAAGTCAATTACGAGGTGACATAACTTTACCGATAAATGAAGAAAATATACAGGAATTATATAAGGTCATGAAGATAAGCTCAAAAGCTGGAAGGTCATTCTTAGTCATAGAGATAAAAATACCTTTAATTGCTAAGGAATCATTCGAATTGGACAAAATATACAGTATACCTTGGAGTAGTAATATCATACAAACAATAGAACATTATGTACAACTAAAACAATTAAGTGCGAAGAGCGGTGGATCAAATTACGTGCTAATAACAGGTGGTTATTCTCGTGCTGCGAGAATTGCCTAGTGCGACTTTTCTGCTCGGATACAATGGAAATGATTAACCTACAAGGAAATGGACTCATGGACATAGCGCAGAGATGTGTCATAAAGAGTAAACTCGTAACAATTTACGGACATACTAATTATCTTACAAAACTATCTACAAACCCTAACATAGTCACAATACAAGAATCTTCTATCCTCAATCATATTTTAAATTTAACTCTACCTGAAAATTTCATACCGGACAACCACAGTCATACTTGGAGTGAGATGAAGATGCAATTAGAGAACATAAAACAGGAAGCTGATGTGGTTTACTCTCCCGTCAGCGTACACGATGTACACCACTATACTGCTATTTACGTTACGCTGCTACTGATAATCCTAGCGGGGTGCATTTACGCCGTCCGTCGTGCTCGAAAGATAAGCAAACAGCAGTTCAGAGTATCTCCAGCAGTAGTTGCAACCGCGCCGGTGGTTCTGCGGGCCGTGGAGGCCATCAACGTGGAACTCTCGCAACTGGCTACAACGCAGCAGCCATCAATATCATCGGGGGTGGCTCCTCCGAGCACCAGTACGCAGTTTTGTGTGAACAAAGGTGGAAAGTGGAAATCTGTGCGATTGTCGGTTCCCAAAATTAGTGATAGTGAAATTAGTGATTAATTTAACATTGACTCAAGTGGTTTAGGTTGAACATTTTATGGACATTAAGTTTTAGTGATTTACACGTAGACAACATTCTTTTCCCTGAGTCCCAGGATGTACAAAGTACAATATAATTAGGTTAAACGTGTCGATCGCTGTATGCTGTGTCAGCATATACATTCCACATTTTTCCATTCTATTAATTAATAAATCAGTGTACAAACAGCACTCGTTGGGTTTGGTCATTTATCATCCCTTCTATTAACTGTAGAAACACTACACCCGCCTTTTTAACTTGACACTGGCAAATGGTTATAAGCCGATGCCATATATCAATAAATAAAAAAAGATTTAGATTTTTTTTTCCGAAATAATATTTAATTAAGTATAAGAAAATTAATCTAACACTGCAATCATTTTTTTAAATTAATTAATGTGTTTATAACATAAATATTAATTCTCCCCTCTTATTTGAGGGTGAAGGCCTCCTTGAGAGATGTCCAAAGTCTCAGTGTCTAGCTTTCACCATCCATGAACTGCCAGTGGTTTCTATGATGTCGTCTTCCCACCTCGCTCTGGGCCTACCGGTCTTTCTAGTTCCTTTGGGCCCTGGCCATGATGTCAGCCGAATTGTCTATCTGTCATCGCTCATTCTCGCTACGTGGCCCGTCCAGCGCCACTTTAATCTCATTGAGTAGGATAGTACGTCCGTTACTCTTGATAATTCTCTTATATCAGAGTGGCGTATTTTTTGTACTTATTTTTATATTCAGCGTGCTTCGCTCTATACTCCTTTGGCAAGTTGTTATTTTCTTTTTGACTCGGTGTATGAATTTCCACGTTTGAGAGGCGTATGTGAGCGATGGCAGGAGACAGCTATCCATAACTATTTTCTTAGTTTTTACTGGCATGCGGCTTTTAAAATTTTCCTTGAGTCCCCAATACTTTTTCCAAGTTCCTTTTACTCTTCTATCCATTTCTTATTAGTTGTGGTTTTCTGTTAGGGAGATTTGTTTGCCAAGATAGATATCTAAGTCGACATACTCTACAATTTTACGTCGACCTTAATTTCATTTTTAGCCGCATTTGTCATCACCTTTGTTTTACTAAAGTTGATCTCTAGTCCTAACTATCTACTTAATGTTAGTAGTGTAGTTATCATGTGTTCGAGCTTTCCGCAGTTTACAGACAGCAATACTAGATCACCTGCGTATCTTAGGTGGCTAATGTGCTTTCCGTTTATATTTAGACCGACTCTACTCCAATCTGCTATTTTGATTATGAATTCTAATACTGCGATGAAGATTCTAGGAGATAGGGGGTCTCCTTGTCTAACTCCTCTTTTGATTGGAATGGGAGGTCCCGTAGCCTCTAGTTTCACTCTACTAGTATTGTTATTGTATAGGTATTTTAACACTCTGATGTATTTAGCCTCTACATTTTGTGTTTGTAAGACTTTCCATATTGATGGGTGGAGTATAGTATCGAATGCTCTTTGGTAATCAATAAAAGCTGCATCTAGCGGTCTTTGGAATTCTTGGTATTTTTCAAAAATAATTTCCACTGAACATAAGTGATCCACGGTAGAGTAGCCTCGTCTAAATCCCGCTTATTCAATAAGCTGGTGAGAGTCGAGATCTGGAGTAATTCTTTTTTCTATAATCGATGAAAACAGTTTATATATTGTGGGCAAGAGGCTGATGGGTCGATAGTTACTTATATTGCTGGGGTCGCCTTTTTTGTAGAGCAATATGATGTTTGCCTCTGACCACCGCTTGGAGGTGTTTTATCGGTATCTAGTATCTTATTAAAGAGTATCGTTAGGGGTGTGGCGAGAAGTGAATATGCAGATTTTATAGCTACATTTGTTATTTTGTCTGAACCTGAACTTTTGTCTAGTTTTAGCTGTTTAGATGTTTAGTAATTTCAGTTTCTTCTATTGGGCTTATATATGTATGTGTCGTTAGCAGCAACTTTGAGTTCGAATTGAGAGTAGCGTGCTGTCGAATCATACAGAGCTCTATAAAAATTTGTTGCTATTTGGAGAATGTCCTTTCTGTTGTGTGATGTTTTATCCGAATCGCGCTGACCCTCGATCCATGCGTTGTGAGTTCTTAGTTCATTAAAAGCTCGTTTTAGACTGCGTGTAGAGTTTAGGTGTCTCTCTATTGTGTGTTTTCGATGCTCCCTGTAGTCTTGTTGTAAATATTTACTTATGAATTTATAAAGAGCTCTTAATTCATTCTTCATTGGCCGTGTTTTAGGTTTAGTTTTTTGAAGGACTCTCCTACGCTCCATTAGTGCTCTCGTACGCTCTGAAATAGAGCTACAATTGTTATTTACGCGTGTACTAGGAGTAGTGGATATTTGTAGGCTATTTTCGATAGCGGAGACTATTTTATTGTAATAGATTTGGACTGTGTCGTCTTCATACTGATTGATAAGATGATTTTGAAAGTCTTTTATAGCATCTAGGTAATTTGAAACTTCTTCAATGTTTTTTAGCGTATTTTTCTGAGAACTTCGGTAGCTATTCCTATTTTTTCTGCCATAATATAGCTCTGACGCATCTGTGATCAAACGGTATCAGTAAGTTTAGCACATGTATATCTTGAACGTTCTTTGGTAGGTTTGTTAGGATGTAGTCGAGATCGTTTTTATTTTATTCACCAATGTTTGATTAAGACGTTAATTTAAACCATTGGAGAACGGACAGTTAACTGCTGTAAATACCACGGGTATATTTTTGTCATTTAAAAATGTTTTGAAAGTACTTGAATTAATTCCCGGATATTGATCAGTCAAAATCATACCAATTTCATCCGTTTCCGTTATATTCTATAATAGTTTAATGAAATCGGAAAATTAGCGGTTTGAGTTTTTGATGCAAGAATGAATGCAAATATAAAAGGTCTAGTAAAATGGTCGACTAATAAATGTAGATATTTCTTTGATTATCTCGAACCTCCAAATCCTCCGATTGTGTCAATAGACATTATATCTGAAAGGTTCAGTGGCTGGTCCTAGATGAGACATGTATCCAAATTTATGACTTATTTTTTACTTTACCCTCTTGACTTATTTTTTATACAAATTTCACAGTTTCTGCAAATCTTCTTTATATTATTGGATAAATTTCTAATTGAATAAAATTTACCAACAGTCTTCTGCATTTGATTGATTCCAATATGACACATATTTTCATGGATATTTTTCAAAAATGTTAAACTTAGTTCCTCTGATAAAATTATTATATCTCGTTTTCTAACCTTTTTGAAGTATACGTTTTGTTTATTCATAAATTTATCTTTTTTTTTCTTGTATTTCTTTATTTCTTTCTTGATCTTTTAAAATGTCTTCAATCTTTATCTTATTAACTACTCTTAGTTGTTCAACTGTGTTTTCATCAGAATTCAGTACTGGGTTCCTACTTAAACAGTCAGCCTCTAAATTATTCTTCCCAGGAGAGTATATTATTTTAAATTCATATTGTGAAAGATAATAAGAAAGGTCACCTAGTTCTTCGTCGGTTCTCGATTTTAAATTCATGTTTTCCAAAGGTTTGTGATCTGAGAAAAAATCGGTTGTCTGTAAAGTCGGTTTACTGACGATAGTTGAACGTGACAACGTCATGTTTATAGTGCACGCGGAACTAATTGGCCGCGCCTTAGGTAGGCGTGTTGCCGCCGCGAAGTCCGGCGCCGAACTGAGTAATAACATCAAGCGCCCCCGTCTCTGCGTCCCACCGCTCACATACCTAAGGCGCGGTAACAAGTAACAGTACTTGGTAACGCATGAGTCATGTTTTTTCGTGGGTGTAGCCGGCTCCATCAATTTATAAGACGTTATCACGTCAAAAACTGTAAATGGTTTTCCTGTTAACCAATATTGCCAATACGTTACCGCTTCTTTTATTGCCAACAGTTCTAAATAAATAGCTTTCTTTTTCTTTTGAGTTTCGGTTAATTTCTTAGAAAAATAAGCCACAGGTTTTTCTTTACCATCTGGCTGTACCTGTTTTAAAACAGCGCCAACTCCTTCTATAGATGCGTCTGTATAAATATTAATAGGTATTTGATCGAAAATCTCCAATATCGGTTTTGAGCATAGTAAGTTTTTTATCATCTCAAAAGATTTTTGGCATTCATTAGACCAAAAAAAATTCTGCCCTTTTCTTAGTAACTGATGTAAAGGATCTAAAATTATTGCTTTTCTTGGGATGTATTCATGATAAAAATAATTAATAAAAATAATTGTCTAACATTCTTCTGATTTTTAGGAATTGGAAAATTTTGCACTGAAATTATATTATCCTTTAATGGTTGTACGGAGTTGTTCTGAATTACGTGTCCTAAATATTTTACAGAACCTGAGGCAAAAGTGGACTTTGTAAATTTTAGACGGAATCCTTCTTTTATTATGGCCTCCAGCAACTGCTTTAAGTGATTGAATCGAAATCCTTTGAAAAAATTAAAATGTCATCAATGTAATTAACCATAAAGTCAGTAAGCTTATATTATTTTTTTAATATTATGGTCCGTACCCTTTGAAAAATTGCTGATGACGTTTTCAAGCCAAAGGGAAGGCATGCCCACTGGTAATGTCCTTCTTGTGTTACAAACCCAGTTTTTTTACTATCTTCGACTCGTAACGGTATAGACCAAAAAGCTGAATTTACATCTAGAGTTGTAAAATACTTGCAGTTCCTAGTCTTTATCACTAAATCTTCAATTAACGGGAAAGGTTGAGCTTGTGGTACTACAATTTTATTCAGGTTTCTAAAGTCTACCTGTACATAATCTTGTTTTTTTATTATCTTCTTTTTTAAATGCTAATGTTACCGGTGCTGCAAATGGACTATAAGATTTTTCTATCAGCTTGTTATCTAGCAATTTTGCAATCTGCTGTTCTATCTCCTTTTTGTCTTCTATAGTGCATCTATAAGGCCTCTTGCTGCAGTATCTATCTACTAATAAGTCTATTCTAGCTTCATATCCACTTACAGTGCCAATATCATATTTATCTTTTGCAAAAACAGATTTATATATGTATCAGTTTATTTATTTTATATTTCTCATCTTCTTTTAAATGAATCTTTTTCATTTCAATATCATCTTCTTTTACGTGTTCATTGACATTTATTTTAAAATCTTTAATATCAATTCTATTTTTTTCTATACTTATATCTTCGTTTTGTATCATCTCATTACTATCATCATAATATTTTTTTCTGAATAATAGATCTTCAGTTTGAATTAATCTAAATATTTTTATCAAATCTAATACAATTAGAAAATCATACTTGAAATTCTTTTCATTGATAATGTACCTACACATCCACCTCTTTTTCCATTTCAAAAATCTTAATCCTTAACTTTGTCAAACCAGTAGTCTTTTGGACACCATTAATCGTTAATAGACTTGCCTCATTTATATCACTTCTTTTATTTTTTAATTTAAGTAATTTTGAGTTTATCAAGGATACGTTAGAACCTGAATCGTAAACTCCATTTATTTGTAGTTTTTTATTTACCTTTAGTTTGACAGTTATTAATGGTGTCACTATTAGTTTTTTTGCTCAGTTTCATTTAACTCTGCCTCAATTACAGAATTGTTTACATGTCTAATCAAATTTCTTTTGAAATTATCATCATCTTTTGTTCTAAACCAGCATAAAGCTTCAGGGTGATATCGTAACCCCTTATTTAATTTTTCGCAAATTTTACATGCATTTATTGTAGCTTCGGCTCGGTAGGTAGATCTATAGGTTCTCTTTGCAGTGAATATTCTTTTTTGTACCATATGTTATACCTTCTTACCTCATTAAACAAATCAATTGTATCTGTTAAGATCTCTCTATCAATCTTATGCAATATATTTTCTGGTAAGCCTACTGCTATCAGGTCTATTAAGGTGCCTGCGTCAATTGATGTTCTCACTTCAAGTAGAAGTTTTTCTTTTCTTATAGCGTAATCTAGTAGAGAACCGTCTGTATATTTATATTTTAAAGCAAAATTAACTGGATTCCACCCTTTGTTCGCAAAGGTTTCGCAAAATTTTGATTTCCAGGCAGACCATTCAGAGTTAAATGCTAGCTTCATAATCATTGAGTTATACCAATCGATGCAACTCTTATCCATAAATAATCTAATAATCTCTATTTTCTTTTCATCAGATGTTACATCAAAACGCTCACATTCTCTTTCAAACGTGTCAATCCATAAGTTTGCATTCGAATTTTTGGTTGTAAACTTTTCAATAATAAATTTTTCTGCAATGTGCTTAAGGTTCCTATGTCTAGTTTCTTGTGCGTTTACTACTACATTTTGAAATAAATCTTGAAAACTATTTTTTTCGCCTTTTTGTGCTACCTGTTCATCAATTAATTCTTCCAGATATTGCTCTCCAAATTGCAAATTACCGTCTTCATGTACATAAATTTTCCTTAGGTCCTCTGTCATATTTATCCAAACTCTTCTGGTTTGGTATCTTTTTTTTAGGCTATTTCTGACTTTGTTATAGGTATTAGTTTTTATAATTTCACTGTGGTGGCTTACCGCTTGTAATTCCTCAGGTGTAGAATAGTCTTTATTGCATTGCGTGGTTATCGACGTTATAGAGAGTATATTTGACTTTCCGTCGTTTCCGGGTAGCAACGTAAATTTAAATTGTAATTTCTCCATTTCAAAAAAACAAGATTGTCGTTTTATAAGATAATATCTTGGAGAAAAATAAACTATTTTTGTTTCTCTGTAAATACGAGTTTATTATAAGTCGATATCAAAAACATTACTTTTAAACACACTAAAAACTACATTAAATAACATATCATACCTGTAAATACGAGAAATGATAATTATGTTTATTGTTATTCCTCCAGTATCTATGGTATTAAATTAAAATCTTTTGTACATCTTTATATTCTTTGCTTTTAACATTTTTCCATTTTAATAAAATTTGACAATCTCAATCAGACTTCAAATTAATTTCTTCTAAACATATTTAAAAATCTAGCACATAACACTACTTTAAATAAAAACTTAGTTTATTTACATATATATTATATATATCTATCCCTACCAAACATCCTGTATATATATATGTGTGTGTGTGTGTGTGTGTCGAGCACTATGTTTTCTAGTTCCCGGTAGGATTTTTCGCTTTCTTCGACTCCGAATATTACAAAAAAAATTTTTCTATTAAATCTCTCAATATATCTTGAATATTTTTAAATATTCAATTGTTCTTCTAGAAATTAATATTTTGATTCTAAACTTTTCATTCATGTTGCTAATAATGGTGTTATTCAATTCTTCCTTCATCTCTAGCATGTCTGCTTTTTGTTGGCGTATTTCTTCCTGCATAGTTAGTTCTCAATAAATGTTTTATTTCTTCCATTTTTGTGTTGATTGATAAATTATGATCCTATTAGTGCCCCCTTGTCATGAGATTCGTAAACGTTGTTAGACATGCTTATCCACTAACCTTGTGAGTACTGCCGTTCAGCGTTAGATATAAATATATAATATATAGATAATAAGTATATATAAGCAGACATAATTATTTATTTTTCTTGTGACAGTGATAAAAAATATTGGTGAGATAGATAAATAAACCATCTATTTTGTACTTTATTAGCAACTAAAAGACCTAGATAATACAATAGAAAACACAAGGTTTGTAAGACTTTTTTGTTTTATTTGGATACCCTTCAAATTACTGTATTTTTTCTTTAGTCTACCCTTTGATTATATAGTCTACCATTTTGATTATGTAAATTAAATATTTTATTGTTTTTTAGTTTTATAAGTTTTTTACAAGCAAAAAGTTCCTTTTTCATAATAACTTTTTTTGGTGTGTCCAGAATTGAGCCGCTTAGTGATGTAGTTAGGATTTTCAAACTTTCAGTTTGTTTTTTTTTTTCCTGAAACGAATATAAATTTATATAATATGGGATAAAATAAAATCTTTATATAAAATCGTAGAAGCTTGTAAAATAAAAAATAAATATAATAATTTTCTATTTACCTCATGTAACTCATACCAAATTAAATTTTGAATTGACCATGAGTAAACAACAAAAACGTCTCTACTAAATGGAACAGAATCAGCCCACGTTACCCGAACAAATCAAGTAGCCACGCGACAGTATGAATTCATACTCGTACTGTCGCGTTTACTTTATTTATTATTACCTTTAGTTTTACGAATTTTACGTTTAGTAAAAGTATTTTCAATTGCTTTATAAATCCTTCTAATAATTTCGACAATTTAAAAATAAATGTTTTACGACGAATTCTTGACGAAATATCAGTATAAAAAATACAGTGATAGTAATCATATATTGGTAATATTAATACTTACCGTAAATATATGTCATTACATCCTTTTTTAACGTTCTAGATGTGTGACTTTTGCAACTTTCAACCGAGCACTGAGGCACACAGAACACGTCTTATACCTAGCGGCTGAGGCATGTTTTGTCTTAACCATACAAAAAAATTAGGGGGAATAGGGGTTAAGAATATCTACTATTAATAGTACAAAAATCTACAATGACAAGCAAATAATAAAAATTAATGGTGTGTATTATTATTTTGTACAACTTTATACCAAAAAATTATTTTGTATTTAATAATTCCAAAAGTTTATTTTGTACAGGTTGACTTTTCAAATCACTTTTCGATATTTCAAATTGCTTAATTTAATCAAAAATAAGAAAATAAAATCCCCTTAAAATAACCCTAAAAAAACTTCCCCCAAGAAATCCCTGTAAAGACTTTTTCCCTCTAAATTTAGAGAAACTCCTTAGTTGGCAACACTGATGATAAGTATTACTTGTCGAACACTACTAAAGTCTATAAATAGTCCACCAAAATCTATGATTGGGTGGACTTTTGGTTAAGGCGGCCAACCGTCCCGCATTCTGCGGGACCGTCCCGTAATGCTAGACGAAATCCCGCTTTGAAATTATTAGTAAAATAGTCCCGTAAAACGTTGTATGCGTCCCGCATGTCCCGCATTCCTATTTTTCTACCACACTTCTACACAACACCCACACAACAGCGCAGAAACACAGATTATTATAATAGCGACAAGCGTATCGCGCTTAATCTCGTTCTCTTTCTCTCTACTGAACTCATGAGGCGTAAGAGCGGGAAAGGGGCGCACGAGTAATAGAAGTGTTTTGATTTTAAAAGTTAGTGCACGCCGTGACAAGATATTGATAGTTTATATTATTGCTTTTTGCTTAAGGTTTTTATTTTATAAGTTCCGTCCGATAATTTTCCAATGCCGCCGACGGTGAAAAAGCGAACTTGTAAATTCACTGAAGATTTACAAAAAGAATTTCCGTTCTTGCAAAAGTGTTTAACTCCTTCGGAAGTGCGGTGTAACAAATGCAATGGAACCTTTTTTGTTGCTCACGGCGGCAAAAATGATATACAAAGGCATTTGACTTCGGAAAAGCATAAAAAATCCCTTACTGCTGCAAGTTCATCGTCATCACTTACAACTTACTTCCGTCATGAAAAATATGGTGACAAAGAAGCAGAGCTGGCAAAAGCTGAAGGTTTGTGGGCTTTCCATACTGTATGTCACAATCACAGTTTTCGATCGATGGATTGCACTTCCAAATTAATTCAGAAAGTTTTTGATAAGAAGTTTAGCTGTGGGAAAACCAAGTGCGAAGCTATTGCAACGAATGTGATCGCGCCGTATTCTGCGGATATTCTTAAGATAGAACTAAATGATGTCCCATTTATCTGCATATATACTGATGCTTCAAACCATAAAGATATCAAAATATTTCCATCGTTAGTGAGATATTTTCACCCCACAACCGGCATTAACGTCAAAATATTAGATCTCGCGAATTTACCTGGTGAAACCGCAGAAATGATTTACGTTTCTTTAATGGGCATCCTTGAAAAGCACAACCTTAAAGATAAAGTGATTGGATTTTGTGCCGATAATGCTAACACTAATTTTGGCGGGGTTGAACGTTCAGGTCAATGTAACGTTTTTAGAAAACTTCAAGAAGGTTTAGGCAGACAAATAGTTGGAGTGGGCTGTGCAGCGTATATCGCTCACAACGCTATTCAAACAGCAGCAGATTTATTACCAGTGGACGTAGAACATATAGTTACGAAGATTTATTCGTACTTTTATATATATACTGTGCGTGTAGAAAACCTTAAGGAATTTTGCGAAGAAGCAGAGATGCAATATAAAAAAATGTTGGGATACAGTAAAACAAGATGGCTAGCACTATCTTCTTCAGTTGAGAGAATTTTACAGATGTATTCGCCATTAAAATCTTACTTTTTATCTCAAGAAAAATGCCCTGCTGCACTGTATAATTTTTTCTCAAATAAATGCTCAGAACTGTGGTTGAAATTTGTCCATGTACAGGCATCAATATTTACCGATTCTGTGAAAATGATGGAAGGAGACAAGACTAGCATTACGGAAGTTTCCCACTTCTTAGTTGATTTAAAAAACAAATATTCAAACCGATTAGAAAATGAGTATATTCCACTGACAATAAGAAATGAGTTGATAAATCTTGTAGAGAGCGGCGATATCGACAGAGATTATTTTATGGGACATATTCGGAACTTTTATAACAATTGTATCCAGTATTTGGAAAAGTATATGCGTCAATATGACGAGTTCAAAACGTCTACCTGGATTCAACTAAAACAAAGCCTGAAATGGAATGACGTACAGCTGACGTATCAGCAGTTATATTTATTAGTGCAGATACCTAGTTTGGCTACGACTTTAAACGAAGATAACTTGTTTGACGAAGTAAATTATGTGTCTAATTACGTAAACAGTGATATCCTAAAGGGCTGGGAGGAGAACAAGTACAGCACTGAAAAACGATGGTTGGAGGTATTTGAAAATTTGCAAAAAACTGGAATACCGATAAAGAACTGCTTGCTCATTGTCCAGTATCTGCTTTGCTTACCAGGAAGGAACGCGCCTACCGAAAGAGTATTTTCTTTGATGAATGCTCTGTGGACGTCCGAAAAGTCGTCACTAAAAGTGGAAACACTACGAGCTCTGCTTGTACTTAAATTTAATATGGGCAGTTGCGAATATTTTTATGACATTCTCAATAAAAATCCTGAGCTTGTTAAAAAGTGTCACTCCAGTGACAAATATGATTTTAAAAATAAATGACTTCTACCTTAGTTTTGAGTTTTTTTATTTTTGGTTATTGACTGACTAATCCCTAACACCCCCCAACAACTCTATCTATTCACCAAAAGTTCCGCATTCAGTTTTTAGAAAGTTGGCCGCCTTACTTTTGGTGAGGACGTTTTTTGTCGCTGATTCTGTATCTAGTTGTATTAATGATCAAAGCCTAGTTCCCATTGCTTATATACGATTATTTTACACCTCGATGATACGCTCACAGCAAAGCTAAGTGCAAACACTTTGCCAAACAAGCTACAAGCCAAAGCCCTGAATCCAACGTAAAACCATTCCATTTTACGAACACTCCCCAGAGTGACGTAATTATAATGTTTTTAGTTAGTAAATCTTTCTAAGGTGCTTAAAAAACTGATAATGTTCTAAAACTATGTAAAATTTCTAAATCACAACATATTAGAATAACATTCAGTATCAGTCATGATTTGAATAGCTAATTTAATTATCACTAACGTCAAATTATGTCTATCCTTACGTAAAACGAAATATGATTTTATTGTTTATTCCCATGTGGTGTTAAAAATGGACGCACCTAGATTTTGTGAAGCTCTTTATTATTTTTATTTACTATTTCTGTGAGTTAAACTTTCGAATTAGGTAACTCATAACATAGTGTTGTATAAAAATGACAGAAATGCCTCCTTATCTTGCGGGTAAAGATGAGGAGAGTAGTGTACAAGTTGACAGTGATTCCTCAGACTTGGAGGACGATTTACCCCTAGCTTACGATAAACCGAGGCATTTGGAGCCTATAAGGGGCGAAGAACGTGAGGAGCATACGTGGCGAGTGAAGGAAAAGGTAACACAAGACATTTGCACCACAATTCAGGCGACGCAACTGCGTAGCAGATAACAGGCACGACGTCGAATATTAAAAACAAACACACGTATTCTAGTATCTACTATGCCCATTCATAACTTTACGGTTCACTCCAAAAATAGTTTACTATAGCGACGTATTCATGAACATTTGAGAGTAGACATGATTTTTACTATTTGTTTATTTTGATTTGCCTTCTATATGTGAGTACACTTTCGTATAAATCAATGAATATTGATTAAAAATATCTCGAATGTTTTGTGTAGAATAAACCAACTCTTCTTAAAATATAAGAAGCCCTTAGAATTAAACTTAACTGGCATCTGGCACCTATGTTCATGTAAAAAGAAATCCCAACATTTATAACGCTTTCAATGTTTATAACATAGAATTTTATAATTAGAATTACAATTAAGTACAGTTAATGGCAATGTTAATTAAGAATGATAACAACCATTACTCAAAACATACACTGTTCAGATAAAACTTAATTTAAACAGAAACTAAAAACAATAATGCCCCATAATGCTACCAATGTCACTTATTTACTGTGAGCATATTCATCCTACTAATATTGTAAATTTGAATGTTTGTGAGTATGGATGGATGGAAGGATGTATGGATGATGATGATGTGCTCTGGATTAAAACATAGGCATAGGCATTTATCCCGATAAAGTACAGTGTTCTTGTTGGATACTGTATATACGCGGGCGGAGCCGTGGGCAACAGCTAGTGTTGAATAAAATTTTGTGGTAGTGCTAATGGTCTAAGATCCGGTATAAGAAATATATACCCTCATCTGTTTTTTATTAGTGACAAGAAATAAATGATAGATATTCACATTGACACATTGCAAAGAGGTTGCCTAGATTAATTGTGCCCCTAAAGGCTGATTCACACTGAAGTGTCTGCGGAGCGGCAAGCAGCATAGAGCATGAGACAACCGCGGCCGCTACGGTCGCTAGCAGCCATCAGTGGCCGTGAGCGGCGGTGGTTGTCTCAAGCGTTTCCTAATAAAAAGGTCATGCAAGTCAACTGTGTTATCATTCAAGATATTGTGTTGAAGTTGTTATTATGTAACAAGTTACTATATTTATAACTCATATATTAAATTTAACATTCTAAGTCACAAATAAACAAATGTGTTTAATATTGAACATACTGTAAATATAAAGCTGGTCTAAGGCCCGTATTAATAAACCGTTCTCACAACCTTTCTTGGCTGAGACGGTCTCAAGTAACAATTTGCTTCTCAAGATGGTCTTTAATTCATAGTATGATCTCAAGACCGTATGGGGCCCCATACACGGTCCGGTTTTCCTTCAGTTGGGCCTGAACGGATGCAAAATCGTATCGTCTGTGTGCAATTTCGAGATCGCATCAGTCGGCCGTATGGACTGAAGCGATTCGTTCCAATGTTGCCAACTCTGTTTTTGCGAAACTACTAAACTCGCGTCGTTTTGTACTAAAAACTACTAAAAGAGTACTGATAACTATAAAAAAGCTACCTTAAAATCCCTAAAAGCTTTTTTAGGGATTTTGTGTTTACAAACATACATACATTTTCAGTTTTAATATTTAACCGTTAAATTAAAAAAATATAGTAGGAAATATTACATATGTAGAAATTAAATCGGTAGTTTTAAGCGACTTACGGTTGTATGCTACTATGTGCTAGTATGATAAGGTGTCATAATAGCACATAGAAGCAGGCCATTTTGTATATTATGATTACTGTCTAGCTATTTTCTACAAAACCACTACTAACAACTAAATTCCTGCTAATGAGGGAATAAAATACAAAATTTAGTAGTAAAACTTTGTAAAACAACTAAGTTGGCAACATTAATTCTGACCTGTATGGATGGACTGAACGGCAATAAAATTGGACTGAACAGTAATAAAATTCGAGTGTAAAATAAAACCGGCCAAGTGCGAGTCGGCAAGAGGGGTTCCGTACAAAACGGAAAAAATCACGTTGTATGTGAGCCTCAAATTTTTATTTTATTATGTTTTTGGTATTTGTTCTTATAACGGCAATAGAAACCTACACCATACATGTGTGAAAATTTTAACTGTCGAGTTATCACGGTATAAAAAGGTTAAAATGCAGCCTGGCGACAGACGGACAAACAGCAAAGTCTTAGTAATAGGGTCCCGTTTTTACCCTTTGGGTACGGAACCCAAAAATTGCCCATGATTGAAGTATTTAAAACTTTAGAGCCACTATGGTTGATAAAATCTAAAGACTATTACTTTATAACAAAGAGAAAAATGTATGACACAATTATTTGGTTTCGTCGATAGCGTGATTACAAAATACAATTACTAATTAAAATAATAGCCTAAACTGACCAAGAGCATGTCATGACATGTCTAATTGGAGTTCCGTAACTATCAACGCGCAATAGGTTTTCTTTGAATTACTACAAAAGTTATTGTCATAAAGTTATTACAGAAGCTAGGAGAGCGTCGGACTCACAGACAGACGGACGGGCAGAGTGAAATTATAAGGGTTCCTGAAGTATTACGGAACCCTAAAAACACGACCGAAGCTCGCGGCAATTTTCCGTGTATGTGCTCGAATCCGTTCAGGCCGAACCTTAGATTAAAACGCCTAGAAACCGAGTATGCGCATGAAAAGTGAAGTAAATCATACTGAGCCATATCGGCTCAGTTTGTTCTAACGACCCGTCAGTTGTCAAGATCAAGCGCTAGTGCATACATCTCCGACTATTAAAAACATTATGACGGTTTGTGTCGTTATTGGGTGTCACAATGCATCGGAAAATAATTAAAAAGAGCTTCGGACATAACATTTCATATGTAAGTATGAAATGTTATGTCAGAACAATTTGACTTGTATAAAGTCAAATATTTAAAACATTTTAAAATAAAATCATATTATGTCTCCATCTTGCTGCCCTATTGTGAATTGTGAAAGTGTTAGTAAAAATAAATTTATTTCAAAATTTTTATGTCTAACTAATAGTTGCAACTAAGACAAAGTTTTATAATATTTTATGATTTTTTTAACTATCAATTTAAAGTATTGCCAGTATTAAGATAATTTTTAATATATTCCTTAACATCAGTTTAATATAAATATAATATAATTCACAAATTGTGTTTAGATGGTTTAAAATGAAATAAAAGTTATATTTTTACATCTCACGATATTAAGAAAAACAAATACAATAATTCAAATTTTAAGAGTACACACTCCACAACTTTAGTTTTGTTTGTGTACGTGTCGGTATGTAATGCTTACGCCTTATCTGTTGCTTGCTTTATTTTGTACGATGCGTTTGTTTGAAGACTATCTAGGCGTTACTAATCTAAGGGCCGAACTGACACCAGTTCTGTCGGATGCGATTTTCTCCGTGTATGTGCTCGAATCCGTTCAGGCCGAACTGACGTTAGTTCTAACTGAAACTATCGGCCTTTCGTCTGTGGGAGGCTTATCAGTTGATATTGTTTTTGAGATCACTTACTCAACTTTTAAGCATCATCTACACGACAAAGAAGGAATGAAATAACGTTTAGTTTACACTTCTACAAAGAACGGATTTATTGACTATACATTCCTTCAATATTTCTTTTTAAAAATGTAATATTTAATAATATAAATACCAAAAAAAATTAGTCTGTATATTTTGTATTGAAAACACGCATTTTCATTATTTTTCACGTTCATATTAATTTTTTTAAATATTTTTTTTATTTATATATGGCATCGGCTTATAACCATTTGCCAGTGTCAAGTTAAAAAAGTGGGAAATATAACTTTCGTTTCAATTTTCAACGACGATTTAGGAATACGGTGGTATTCCTAAATCGTCAAGTCTTAAGTCTAGTCAAAGTCCAAATAAATAGTCAGTGCAGTCCATGAGTCATGTCAGTCGATTCAGTAAAGTGTAAGAAGCTTTACAGAAAGTTCCTAGGGAGTTTTGGAGTGAAACTCAAAATAGCACGTTTTTAAAAGTTTTACCACTTGCCCACACTTGTGCACGTTAACGAATATTTAATGGTTAATATTCTACCAATATTACACATTAAGAACCGAAATAACACAAATTTATGAAAGAAATGCAAAATCCACAACGTCAACCATTGAATTCCCCGGCAAAACTCCAATATTTATTATTCTCTAACTTATTAATATCCATATTTTTATAATAACTACGTAAAACGGTATGCGGATCATTGCCATTCGAAAAAAGATTGTCTTATTTTTTAAAATGCCTCCTTAGTGATTCGCCAATGTCAGAGTGTGTTGGCGAAAACTCTGCCATTAGAGTGGGTTTTATGAATAAAATTAAAAACAAGGGCACGGTGTACTGGATGAAGTCTGTTGAATAATCTAAAACCTTGAACAAACATTTAAGGTTAGTACCCGAGTTTAATTTTGTTATATTATTATGTACATAAAGTTTCAATAAAAGGAGTATTTACAAAACATAGAACAGATTCAAGGTCGATAGGACGAGGAATTGTGGGAATCATATAGTGAGCGCGACAGCGAATAAAAAGTTCTGCTCTCAAGTGTCAAATCAAGTCACTTTTGTTTTGACTTTTATCTTTGGTATTGAATGCTATTAATAAAAAGTCAAATAGGTAATTCGTTTAATGTAAATAAATAAATAAAACCGAAATTATTTTTATAAATACTCGGACACTGGCAGAATGGTGCAAAACCTTTGCAACCACGATTGCCAAAAAGGAGAAGAAGTATCAACAAGCGACTATTTTTTTATAACTTTATTTTGTGTTGAGTATGTAGTGTGTCTAGGTTTAGCGACTCCCTACCGACCAGACACAACTCATAAAACTTCAGAAAGAAACCTGACATTCTTTGGCTTATTAACAATCATAAGCCGTCAATTCTTGCTGTCCAAGAAACTTGGTTGGTGCCTGGCTCTCGCTTTCGGGTTCCAGGATACGCCTGTTTCCGGGACGACAGGTCTGACGGCAGAGCTGAAGCAGCCATTTTGGTCTCCAGCCAATGTACATACTATTTATATAGACTTCCTGTTCATAGTAGTTATTTTAATATTGTAGCTGTCCATGTTTTAGATACTATTTTTATGTCTGTGTACATCCCTCATCCTAATCCCTCCATTTTCTCTGAAATTTCCTCCATAATTTCTACGGTTCCTTTCCCCTGGTTGTATTGGGTGATTTTAACACTCATCATACATCTTGGAGTTCCCACTTTAATGATCCTAATTCCTTTTCCTTCATTGATTTGATTGATGATAATAATCTAGTAATTCTTAATGATGGATCCCCCCACTCGTCTTCTTCTCTCACCTTTACAGAACCCGAGGAGTGTGGTTGATATATCATTGTGTTCTCCCTCCCTTTCCTCTTCGTGTTCCTGGTCAGTTATTCCTGATTCTTTAGGTAGCGATCGCTTCCCCATCATTATAACAATAATATACAGACATACAAGACCGACTTTATCCTCGAATTCCCCCCGACTTAAATATAAAATTATTTCTGCAGATTGGGCCCAATTTGCAGAAATTACAGACTCTGAAGTTTGCCTTTTCCCCCCTATCAATTCAGATAATTTTCTTTCTTCATGCCAAAACCTAAAACAAGTGCTGTCATTGGCTGCGGATAGGGCAATTCCGTTAAAATGTACAAGCAGCCAAAAAACGTTATCTCCTCCATGGTGGGATGCTGATTGCACTAGAGCTTGTAAGCGGCGTAAAGAAGCTGAAAAGTTGTACTCTAGGTCAATGACTCAAATAAATTTTTTAAATTATAAAAAAGTTGCAGCAGAAGTGCGACTTTTGTTAACAGAGAAAAAGAGAAATGGATGGTATGATCTCGCCCTCGTCTCGTCCTTCGGCTGTATGGAAGTACGTCAGAAAATTCCGAAGCGCTCTATCGTGCGATTACCGTCAGTCCAATGATTCATCTGAGTGGATAAATGACTTCTCTCAGAGGTTGGCGCCGCCGTCAGTTCACTCTTTTGACGAGTGTCAGTATTTTAATTCTGCTAATCAGCCTTTGAATCATCTTGACACTCCTTTTTCTCTGGATGAATTTAGACTGATCCTTGGTTCATTAAAGGATACCGCTCCGGGCAGTGATGGGATTCCATACTCGTTAATCGTGAAAATTGGTCCAAGTACTCAAGTAACTTGCCTGAACATTTTAAATGCTTTTTATCAGTCTGGAGTTCCCCCGAAGGAATGAAGAACTCAGATCATTTTGCCTATCCTTAAGCCGGGAAAACTTAATAGTGATCCGAGTAGTTATAGCCAAAATTTTAGAACACATGATTAAAAATAGATTAGAATGGCTAATGGAGAGTAAGGGCACTCTATCTAAAACACAGTTCGGTTTTCGAAAGGTCTTTAGCACAATTGATAGTTTAGCCACCTATCCGTGACTGATATCCGCATTGCCCTTTCGAAAGGTGAACACGTGGTAGGAGTGTTCCTTGATATATTATTCGCATATGACAATGTCCATCTTCCGGTACTCAGGCAGAAACTGCTAAATCTGAGTGTCCCAGTGAGGATGACAAATTATATTTGCAACAGTATTTCCTGCCGGTCTGTTACTATTTCTACACCTAATTACACCCTTCCACCTAGATTAGTTTATAAAGGCCTTCCTCAAGGCTCTCCCCTTAGCCCTATCCTTTACAATATATACACACATGATTTGGACTTGTCTGTGAATAGTTTTTGTGAGATCCAACAGTATGCGGATGATATATCTTTGTACGTTTTCTCAAAGGATATTAATGAATGCTCTGCTCGCCTAAACTTAGCCATTAGATACCTATACGATTGGTTGGATAGGCATGGTGTGCATCTCTGTCCCAAAACTTCGGTACTAGTTTTCTCTCGTTCCAAAATTATTCCTAACATTAAAATTTAATATAAACAAAAAGTTTTTCCTGTTAAGGATAGGGTAAAATTTTTAGGTGTCATATTGGATTGTAAAATGTTTGGCGTACAACAAATTCGTCATATCACACAAAAGTGTGAGAAGAATATAAATATCTTGCGTTCACTTAGTGGTGTATGGTGGGGTTCTCATCCTTACACCCAAACACTATTGTACAATGCACTTGTCCGCAGCCATATGGATCATGGATCATTTATATTGGTACCTTGTAACAAAGCTCCTTTGAAAGACCTGGATAAAATTCAGAGTAAATCTTTAAGAATTATCCTAGGCGCAATGAAGTCATCTCCCACTAATGCCCTTCAGGTGGAATGCGTAGACCCTCCACTTCACATCAGGCGGCAGTATCTAGCAGATAGATTTCTTTTTAAAGTTTTTCAATCTTCATCTCATCCCCTTATTGGTAAGCTACACACACTATCTCAATTAATTCCATCTTCGAATAACGGCTTTACAAAGAACCTCCCTGCCTCTTAGTCAGTTACCTTAAGGTAACCCGTCTTCCTTGTCCAGTCTTCCAGTGCATCCTCAATCCTCTCTTTTCTATCCCATTTGATGCCCTAAAATTTTCTCCAAAACTAATCCTCATCCTTCCTATAAATAAAGGTTCCTCCTTGGCTAATACACAATTGAAACAAATTATTGATCATCATTTTGTGGACTGGTTGCATGTTTTTACAGTTGATTCTACGCTCTCTGATGATGGTTGTGTTGGAGCTGCCGTCTGGATTCCGAGGGTTAATGTGGTTTTGAATTTTAAACTGCCTCCTACCTCGTCTGTTTTTACAGGTGAAGTACTTGCCATCTATGAGGCTATTTCGTTTATCGAGTCTCATGGGCTAGACAAATCCATTATCCTCTCGGACTCCAGGAGCGCTTTGGAGGGTGTCATGGCCAATCAGTTTGGAGCTAAGAATAGATTTCCTTTGATCTTGAAAATTAGGCAACTACTCCTTAAATGCGAATTACAAAATATTCATGTTATTTTAGCATGTATACCAAGCCATAGCATAATTACTGGCAATGAGAGTGTAGATGCCGTTGCCAAAGAAGCTATAATATCAGGTGGACTTAGTCATTACAAATTATATTGCCAGGATTTAGTTCCCATAGCATTAAAGGCAAACACTACTTTGATATTCAAGGCGGCGTTCCAGTTAGGCCATGGTTTTTTAAATACACACAGAGCAGCAAAATGGCGTGCTCTACAGTCTGTCGAGTTAGACTCGGACATTGATGCTCACCAGTATTAATTAGGGTTAGGGATAGCTCTCTATGTGAGTGTGGCCTTGACGAGGGTACCCTAGACGACATATTTTTCTGTTGCTCTAGAAACCAATCCTTCCTTTATGACCTTCTCCCTTCCAATATTCCCCGCCCTATCAATTTCAAATCCTCTCTATGTTATGTAAATACTTCTTTTATTGAAATTCTATGTGCATATATTTTCTAACAATATTAAATTGTGAAGTTTTACTAACACTTATTTCTTTCTGATTGTTTAAGATTATTCAACAACATAGCATGAGTTATGTAGATCACTGTACCCTTGTTTCCTCACTAGATCTACAACAGAGCAGGGTTTAAACATATTTAGCACTCGGACATTGGCAACTCACTGAGGCCGCCATACATAAAAGAAGAAGAAGAAGAGTATGTAGTGTAAATCATGGAGAATAGAGGTAAGGAGTACCATCGCCATACATGAAAAGTGTCCGTAAAATAGCGTTAAATAGGGGGCGCTACAGACGCAGACGGGAGTAAAGCGGCAAAATTTAAACGGATAATTAAATCTTAGCATCTTCTTGGGTTTTATATATAAAAATATGTTCGACTCTATGAGTAATTAGAATTTTTATGATTTACTGAATTAACTACTTTTAATCTACTAAAGTCGTCAAAAATTTTAAATAACTAAACTCAACTCACTTTACTTCATCTCTTATTGCTAACTTCATATCACACACCCCTGCCACTCTAGCGCCATTATGGCCAGTTTTGGAACTATTATTTAATTACTTTTGTCAGACACTTTTTAGCTTTTCTGCCTTAGTCCTCCTTACCTCTATTCTCCATGGTGTAATTTCTGAGTTTGTTTAAGCGTCAGTATTTAAATTTTAATTTACATAATTGTAACACAACCAAAAACACAACAATATAATATTGTACTGTATCAAGGTTTGACTGTACTCAAGAAACCACGTGTCAAGTAACAGTTTGACAGCAATATATGTATATGTCGGTGTCAAATGTTCCCTGCTAGGCCCACAGTCAAATGATTCTTGTATTAATTTCATTTTACTTTGTTTGTTTGTCAGTTAGTATAAAAATCACTGACTGAAATTAAAATTCAGAGTTTATAGTGAGTTTTAATATACACAAATATATTGTTACAGTACAAGACGCACTGTGTGGCGCTGGTGCTATGTCTGAATGTGGGTGTGGATCCGCCAGATGTGATCAAAACACAGCCCTGCGCTAGGCTGGAATGCTGGATAGGTATGATAATTATAAATGTGCACTGAATGAGAGGAATTCAGTAAAAACTCTTTATAACGACATAATTTATAACGACGAACCGGGTATTACGATATATTTTTTTAATTCTGTCATGACACAATGAACATTTTAATATCAGTTTAAGAACTATTGGCTATTACGGCTATAATTTTTGGCCCCTTCTATGTAGTATAACAGATTTTCACTGTAACAGTATCCTCGAGTTGGACTTTTAGTACATCACTTATTATTTTGTATAAACAGGGGGCAAACAAGCAAACGAATCACCTGATGGAAAGCGATTACCGTCGCCCATGGACACCCGCAACATTCTGATGGAGTTGCAAGTGCGTTGCCGGCCTTTTAGGAGGGAATACGCTCCCTTCTTGAAGTTTTGCAGGTCGTAATGGTTCGGAAATACCGCTGGCGACAGTTCATTCTAGAGTTTTACTGTGCGCGGCGGAAAGCTTTGGGTAAAGCGCACGGCGGAGGACTACCACTCATCAAGGTGATGAGGATGATAAATATATTGTCGGTTGGAACGGTGGAGAAAAGTTGCAAAACTCAAGTGTTGTGCACGAAACACAATATTCCAACTGCAATAACTTGCCATAAATAGGTAATTGTTAATTTTGGTGAAAATGCAATTCAGAGGTATATTTAATGTAAATGTTACAATAACAAATTCGTGTTAAGTGTTTACATTTAGGAAACCCGAGCTGCGGGCATAGTAACATCAACATACGACTTTTTGGAACGAAGTTCCTTATCGCGTGTTGCGAAAGGGGGCTAGACGGAAAAAATTAAGACCAAAAGTTGTATCGACACTTTTTGCTATAGTTGTAAGGCGTGGAATAAATTATAAATTCCCTTAATTTTTTATTATATTTTTTTATTTACCACAAGCCAATTATTACTAAAATTGAGCCTACTGATTAAGTTTATATTACATTATATTTGTTAATAATAAAAAAAATATTATTATAACTTAAAATAAAAAAAAATTATTACAATTCCTTCACTAATTAATCGAAAGGAACTTCGTTCCATCCGGGTGTCCCTTGACACCTCTCAAGTTTTTATAACTATTTATTGACTTTCTTTATTCAAAGATAGATTGAGACAAACGAAGTCTTCATATGATACGTTAATGTAGATCATATTTTGTAGACTTAATTTGTCTCAGTCCTTGTCATAAGTGAAAATATAATACGTGAATTAGCGGCCAAATGTGTAAACAAATATGTATAGGTTTCAAGTAACTTTTCACATAGTGGTGATATAATTTCGATGAGTCGGTTTCTTCATAACTTATGAGTAGTGAAAGATGCGACTCATATGTCAAATAAATATTTTCAAGGCGATAATTGCATCGAAATTCCTCACAATCCCATTGCACAAAGCCATTCGATTCTCAGTCGATTGATTTCGTCGGGAGTACCAAAAGTTACGATCTAACGAACTTCTCCATCCAGGTTAGTTACAAATTGAGCGACCGCACGATCGTGCGCTAGTGTGGGTGTATCAAGCTACAGAGATCGAACTGATTCGATTCTCGATTGTGTGTGCTTCGTAAAATTCCGATAAGACCTTATCTTACCGGAATTTTACAAAGCACGCAGATTCGGCGTCGAAATGTGCATTTTTACGGTGACGTGAATTTGCGTTATGTCGACGCATCATATGCCGTTGACGACGTCGTGACGTGGACATGTGGACAGGCCGTGTGACGTATGACGATATAATTATTTCAACACAGATCCCAATTCGCAATCACCGACCAAGGCCCTGGAGTCAATAGGCCATGCCCTGCAGTCACAGTACGAGCGGTGGCAGCCCAGGGCGCGCTACAAGCAGTCCCTGGATCCCACCAGTGAAGATGTAAATAATTTTTTTATCCGTAATTCTTAAGAGTCTGCAAAATATCCAAATAATATAGACAAATATTATTATATTTCTTCAACCTATAAAATACCTCCAGTGCCGGTTTTAGCATTACCAGCGCCCTGGGCGATTACACAAAGATTTGTAACAGATTATGCAAAAAAGCATAATAATATTTGCACACTTTTAATGATCTAGTAATAACAGTCACAATATCAATTGGGACAGCTATTGCAAAGTTTTTACACTATAGTTCATAATGCTGAGACATTAAAGTAACAGATTTACTAAGAAAACTACATAACTGTTACTACATAAGGTAAAGAGATAATGACAATGTTTATAACTTTATTTTAGGTCATTCACACTTTCCAAGGAATTTTAGACATTTGGAAATTTGATTTCTTTTTTATTGATTTTTTAAATGTATTTTAAAACTTTATTATTAATATTTAATGCGGAAAACTTGAAAAAATATTTTTAAATTCCTTATAAACAATTAAAAATTGATAAAATTAAAAAAAAACACCACGTGACAATGAACGCGACACAATCGATCACCATAGTTGTGACGTCATAATGTTAAAGCCATATAAGAAAAGTCAAAAAAACAACTATAATTTTGATTTTCCAACGCCAATACTTAATACGATCGCCAGTTGCGATACCCTGAAGTGAAAACTAACATTATGACGTCACACGCGCTCGGATTTGTTCGCGAGCTGTCGGCGTGTCGAAAATAAATTTTTATTTTGATATAACTTTTGAATTATTGCGAAAAATAAAAATAGTTTTGTTATAATAGTTATTATTATAGTTGTTATTATCTTTCCATTTATCACAAAAAAATAATAATTCTAATACCCAATTATTATTAATACTCATAAATATTACAGTTTAAGACATTACAAATCAATATTAATATTTTACCAGAATAAGTAGCTACCTATCACCCTTGTCTGTTTGAATATATTGTTATTATAAGTATGGGTCGACATTGATATCCTTTGTTTTGGTAGCTGTAATGCCCAGAAATGCTTAATTCGGATGTATTAACGTTTGTAACCTACTAAACCAATTTTATAATATTTAAAAAATATATATAATATTAGTCAGGTATTAATACAGTAATGTGTTTGTAGATTAAGAAGTTATGCTGTTCTCTGCGGCGCAACGCCAAGGAGGAGCGTGTGCTGTTCCACTACAACGGCCACGGGGTGCCCAAGCCCACGGCGCAAGGCGAGATATGGGTCTTCAACAGGGTCAGTATTTCTAGATATAGAAGCTGCGCTGTTCTCTGCGGCGCAACGCGAAGGAGTAGCGTGTGCTGTTCCACTACAACGGCCACGGGGTGCCCAAGCCCACGGCGCAAGGCGAGATATGGGTCTTCAACAGGGTCAGTATTTCTAGATAAAGAAGCTGCGCTGTTCTCTGCGGCGCAACGCCAAGGAGGAGCGTGTGCTGTTCCACTACAACGGCCACTGCGTGCCCAAGCCCACGGCGCAAGGCGAGATATGGGTCTTCAACAGGGTCAGTATTTCTAGATATAGAAGCTGCGCTGTTCTCTGCGGCGCAACGCCAAGGAGGAGCGTGTGCTGTTCCACTACAACGGCCACTGCGTGCCCAAGCCCACGGCGCAAGGCGAGATATGGGTCTTCAACAGGGTCAGTATTTCTAGATATAGAAGCTGCGCTGTTCTCTGCGGCGCAACGCCAAGGAGGAGCGTGTGCTGTTCCACTACAACGGCCACTGCGTGCCCAAGCCCACGGCGCAAGGCGAGATATGGGTCTTCAACAGGGTCAGTATTTCTAGATAAAGAAGCTGCGCTGTTCTCTGCGGCGCAACGCCAAGGAGGAGCGTGTGCTGTTCAACTACAACGGCCACTGCGTGCCCAAGCCCACGGCGCAAGGCGAGATATGGGTCTTCAACAGGGTCAGTATTTCTAGATATAGAAGCTGCGCTGTTCTCTGCGGCGCAACGCCAAGGAGGAGCGTGTGCTGTTCCACTACAACGGCCACTGCGTGCCCAAGCCCACGGCGCAAGGCGAGATATGGGTCTTCAACAGGGTCAGTATTTCTAGATATAGAAGCTGCGCTGTTCTCTGCGGCGCAACGCCAAGGAGGAGCGTGTGCTGTTCCACTACAACGGCCACTGCGTGCCCAAGCCCACGGCGAAAGGCGAGATATGGGTCTTCAACAGGGTCAGTATTTCTAGATATAGAAGCTGCGCTGTTCTCTGCGGCGCAACGCCAAGGAGGAGCGTGTGCTGTTCCACTACAACGGCCACTGCGTGCCCAAGCCCACGGCGCAAGGCGAGATATGGGTCTTCAACAGGGTCAGTATTTCTAGATATAGAAGCTGCGCTGTTCTCTGCGGCGCAACGCCAAGGAGGAGCGTGTGCTGTTCCACTACAACGGCCACTGCGTGCCCAAGCCCACGGCGTAAGGCGAGATATGGGTCTTCAACAGGGTCAGTATTTCTAGATATAGAAGCTGCGCTGTTCTCTGCGGCGCAACGCGAAGGAGTAGCGTGTGCTGTTCCACTACAACGGCCACTGCGTGCCCAAGCCCACGGCGCAAGGCGAGATATGGGTCTTCAACAGGGTCAGTATTTCTAGATATAGAAGCTGCGCTGTTCTCTGCGGCGCAACGCCAAGGAGGAGCGTGTGCTGTTCCACTACAACGGCCACTGCGTGCCCAAGCCCACGGCGTAAGGCGAGATATGGGTCTTCAACAGGGTCAGTATTTCTAGATATAGAAGCTGCGCTGTTCTCTGCGGCGCAACGCGAAGGAGTAGCGTGTGCTGTTCCACTACAACGGCCACTGCGTGCCCAAGCCCACGGCGCGGGGCGAGATATGGGTCTTCAAAAGGGTCAGTATTTCTAGATATAGAAGCTGCGCTGTTCTCTGCGGCGCAACGCCAAGGAGGAGCGTGTGCTGTTCCACTACAACGGCCACTGCGTGCCCAAGCCCACGGCGCAAGGCGAGATATGGGTCTTCAACAGGGTCAGTATTTCTAGATATAGAAGCTGCGCTGTTCTCTGCGGCGCAACGCCAAGGAGGAGCGTGTGCTGTTCCACTACAACGGCCACTGCGTGCCCAAGCCCACGGCGTAAGGCGAGATATGGGTCTTCAACAGGGTCAGTATTTCTAGATATAGAAGCTGCGCTGTTCTCTGCGGCGCAACGCGAAGGAGTAGCGTGTGCTATTCCACTACAACGGCCACTGCGTGCCCAAGCCCACGGCGCAAGGCGAGATATGGGTCTTCAACAGGGTCAGTATTTCTAGATATAGAAGCTGCGCTGTTCTCTGCGGCGCAACGCCAAGGAGGAGCGTGTGCTGTTCCACTACAACGGCCACTGCGTGCCCAAGCCCACGGCGCAAGGCGAGATATGGGTCTTCAACAGGGTCAGTATTTCTAGATATAGAAGCTGCGCTGTTCTCTGCGGCGCAACGCCAAGGAGGAGCGTGTGCTGTTCCACTACAACGGCCACTGCGTGCCCAAGCCCACGGCGTAAGGCGAGATATGGGTCTTCAACAGGGTCAGTATTTCTAGATATAGAAGCTGCGCTGTTCTCTGCGGCGCAACGCGAAGGAGTAGCGTGTGCTGTTCCACTACAACGGCCACTGCGTGCCCAAGCCCACGGCGCGGGGCGAGATATGGGTCTTCAAAAGGGTCAGTATTTCTAGATATAGAAGCTGCGCTGTTCTCTGCGGCGCAACGCCAAGGAGGAGCGTGTGCTGTTCCACTACAACGGCCACTGCGTGCCCAAGCCCACGGCGTAAGGCGAGATATGAGTCTTCAACAGGGTCAGTATTTCTAGATATAGAAGCTGCGCTGTTCTCTGCGGCGCAACGCGAAGGAGTAGCGTGTGCTGTTCCACTACAACGGCCACTGCGTGCCCAAGCCCACGGCGTAAGGCGAGATATGGGTCTTCAACAGGGTCAGTATTTCTAGATATAGAAGCTGCGCTGTTCTCTGCGGCGCAACGCGAAGGAGTAGCGTGTGCTGTTCCACTACAACGGCCACTGCGTGCCCAAGCCCACGGCGCAAGGCGAGATATGGGTCTTCAACAGGGTCAGTATTTCTAGATATAGAAGCTGCGCTGTTCTCTGCGGCGCAACGCCAAGGAGGAGCGTGTGCTGTTCCACTACAACGGCCACTGCGTGCCCAAGCCCACGGCGTAAGGCGAGATATGGGTCTTCAACAGGGTCAGTATTTCTAGATATAGAAGCTGCGCTTTTCTCTGCGGCGCAACGCGAAGGAGTAGCGTGTGCTGTTCCACTACAACGGCCACTGCGTGCCCAAGCCCACGGCGTAAGGCGAGATATGGGTCTTCAACAGGGTCAGTATTCTACTGTAGAATAGACTAGAATCTACTGGGTGATTTTTTATTCCGTTTCGAGAGAAACAAAAGGTATGGTTGCCTACAGATTAAGACGACCTTACTTCTTGGTAATAAGGTCATAAATGGTACACCGGTTCTGTCGGACATACATGATTAAAATAGAGTACTATGGTATACTTCGTTTTCTTTTTTCTAAGTTGGTTAAAATTTGTTTTACAATATCACACTACTAATTTTATTATTTACCACACACACATTATTTACTAATTTATACATTCAAAAAAGTATTTAAGAAATAAACAAAAAATTAAAACCGACATAAATAATTCCCCTTTTAAATTCGGTTAAAATTTTAACTATTTCTCTACTAAATCTTCCTAATTTTGAAGTCAATCCCAAACAATATCCTATAATATTTTATAGAACTCACGTTCAAACTTGCTGGTACTGACTCCAAAATTAGGAAGATTGAGTAGAGAAATAGTTAAAATTATAGCCGAATTTAAATGGGGAATTATTTAGAAAATAAGTTTTATTTCATACTTTTTTGTGCATTTTTACTCTGGAAGTCGGTTTTAATTTTATGTTTAAAAATAATATTTTTTCTCTTTTTAGTTTAATTTATTATCTAAATTATTATGAACACATTAATATCGGTGCACAAAACTCTGATGAGTAGTGAGTACCTATGTTATCATAAAAATATTATGTTGGTTTTTCTTGTGAAGATGGTGGTGATGATGATGATTACTGTAAGGGTATGATGGCACATGCTTTCAGTTCTTTAAACATCGCCGGAATCCCCTTCATCAAAACATGTATCTATAAGGACTCAGGAGTTCTGTTCAGTACTTTTGGATCCAGGGTATACCTTGGTACAAAAGCCTACTTTTTGGTAGCATATCCTTTGGAATACTTCAGAAAAAGTCGAAATCAGTATATGAGTCCATGTAAATTTCGAAGAGTTGCCTAGATTTATTATGGATCCACTCCTCATCAGGTTCCACTTTGGTGACTAAGGGACAAATTTCGAATTATAACCTTTACAACAACAAAACAATTTTGAAAATAGGTTTACATACGGCAAAGTGATGACTAATGTACAAGATATCAAAAATACTATGAGAAGTACCTAATATATCATCATAATGTGATGATGTATAGTGTGACGATGGTGTATGGTGTGACGATGGTGATTATGTGTCCATATAAATTTCGAGTGAAATCGGACAATAACTTTTCAAGCAAATTCCAATAAAACCTATTGCGCGTTGATATGTAGGGAACCCTTCAACAACCCTTCAAATAACCGTGTCAGGATACTATTTTGATCAGGTTATTTAAATGATTGAGCAATTATTTTGCGTTTTGTTGTGTTCTAATGTGCGCCTATCCTAATGTATATATGTTATTGCAGGCATACACACAGTACATCCCGCTGTCGATCTACGACCTGCAGACGTGGATGGGCGCGCCCTCGCTGTACGTGTACGACTGCTCCAACGCCGGCGTCATCGTCGACAACTTCAAGAACTTCGCCGAGCAGCACGAGCGCGACTATGAGGTACTGTCTACCGCTTGTAGCTATAGTCGACATTACGAGAAGTAATAAAAAAGTTAAGCAAAACTTCAGGGGTTTCCAACCTTTGGATCAAATTTAACTTGAAACAAATCTGTTAAATTTACTTAAAATTGGCGCCTCGCCGTAACGATTTTTGACAATTCATATTATTTCAGTCATGACAATGTAGTGTCAGATGCAACATTATAATCCGACCAAGTGAAATTGCTTATTTATTTCAAATTAGACGTATGTTACTTTGTGGTTATTAAATTAACAATTATTTAGGATAACAGCGTTTTACCCTGCAATAAAACACTTATTAACTACTTACTTAATTCAATGCCAAATAATGAGAGTGGCAACACTATTTTTCGTATGTGTGGCGGAAACGGTACTTAAACCACTTCAACATCCTCCTACGTCAGCTGGTTTCTGTCCCTATTTTTCTGTCCTTTCTGTCTATTGGCTACCGTTTAGTTCCAAGTTTCTCCACCAGGTGGCAAAGTTGAGCTCTTTAGAGCGCAACTAATTTGGAACCATTGCGTTAAAATTCCAGGCAGAATTTGAAGTTGGCTTTGAATTAGGTAAGTAGTTAATAAGCGTTTTATTGCAGGGTAAAACGCTGTTATTAACTTACTGTACCGTAATTTAAAGCCAAATAATGAGAGCTGTCTGATATCGCCTGGTGGAAAAGAAATGTTAAGACTTATGTATGTTCAAACTTTTTGAAACCAATAAGGACCTGGCATACATAAGCTTGTACAATCAATTATTTATTTAATTAATGACATTAACTTATGGTATTCTGGTTTCTATTTGTTATTAGAGAACTAAATAAAATAGGACATGACAAGAAATATGTGCAATCAAAAACATACCATTTATTTCCAAGTAACACGTATGGCATGATAAATGATTTAACATTATGATAAATTAATATAGATTATACACAACGCTTGTATAAAACCAGCAATGTAAGATTAATTATTACTCACCGAAAATTAAAACATAAACAGTAAAATATATACTATATGATATTATGTATATAAAAATAGAATAATCATGGATGGTTATATAATCCTAAACTAAAAAGATATTTAAAGTGTTGGCTATAATAAGGAATTTCATATTATTCAGTTCTACAATAAACATAAAAGACAGAAAAGAAAATTATTTAAAATAAACATGTGCAAATTAAGCAAACAAGTACTCAATTTGTTATGGGAGAAAACATAGCAGATACCACATTTGTTTGTTTTTTGTTTGACTTAATTTCACGACAATAATACTTCCTAAAAGTTTCCTGTGATCGCCAATTGCCTCTAGCTAGTATTTCGTCTAAAGGACAGTTTATTACCCAGTTTTTTGATGCCACTGCGGGTCTGACACTGCCAGCACTTGCCTTGATTCCAGCCTCTTGTAGCGGCCGTCGCTCCCATCCACCGATCACAGCGCGTGACGCTGGCTTTGGCTCGCCGCAAGCTTTGATGAATAAACTGTTGCTGTTGCACTTCGTCCTTTTCGCTGATAATCTTATGACTTGTCTTACCCACTAAAATGGATCGATATTTTTATCTGAAGTAACACAGTGATTATTATCAATTGATAGTAGCGTTAAGTCGTGGACACGACGTCCAGAACAAAGTAGCAAAAGAGTTGCGGCTCTCTTAGAACACTGGTATAAATTATCATGATTGGCATCATTATCAAGGAACGCGCTCAAGTCATCCACGTCCCAGATGGGAGGTTTTGTGATCTGTTTTGGTTGTTTATTAGAAATAGATAAAAGAAATTTCTTTACAAGTATATGAGATCTGAGTCTTTTAGATAGGTCAGGGTTGCAAAGTGTGGATATAGCTGATTTACGAGGGCTGATTGATAAGTTTCCGAAACGACAAAGAAAAACTTCAAAAATCTATTTAAAATAAATTTATTTCTCAACGTAGTTTCCTTCTACCTCGATGCATTTAGTCCAGCGCTTCTCCAATGCCATTACATCAGTTTGATAAAATGTTTTCTCCAACCCCTCAAAATACTCGTCCACGGCAACAATGACTTCTTCATTTGATGAAAATCTCTGGCCACCTAACCATTTCTTCAGGTTTGGGAATAAGTGGAAGTCGCACGGGGCCAGATCCGGGGAATAGGGTGGATGCGGTAGCAATTCGAACCGCAATTCATGGAGTTTGGCGACTGCAACCATTAACGTGTGTGCAGGTGCGTTGTCATGGTGGAACAAATTTTTTTTCTTGGCCAAATGTGGTCGTTTCTTCTGGATTTCTTCACTTAATTTTTGCAGCAAGATTGCGTAGTACTCTCCATTTATTGTTTTTCCTTTTTGCAGATAATCCACTAAAATAATCCCTCGAGCATCCCAAAAAACAGTCGCCATCACTTTGCCGGCCGACAAAACAGTTTTTGCTTTCTTCGGCGCAGGTTTTCCGCTCTCAGTCCACTGCTTAGATTGTTCTTTTGTCTCGGGAGTATAATGATGTATCCAGGTTTCATCGACTGTTACATAACGCCGCAAAAACTCATTAGGATCTCGGTTAAACAGCGCCAAACACTCCGATGAATCGTCCACTCGACGTTGCTTTTGGTCTACAGTGAGCAAACGCGGCACCCATCGCGCGCAAAGCTTTTTCATTCCCAAATGTTGGTGCAAAATATTAAAAACGCGTTCAGATGAAATGCTCACCATCTCTGCTATCTCTCGCAACTTTAAGCGCCGATCATTCAATACAATTTTGTGATTTTTTTTGATCGTGTCCGGATTCGTGACTTCATTTGGACGGCCAGACCTGTGGGCGTCTTCGCAGCTCTGTCTTCCACGTTTAAAATCAGTTACCCAGGTGTGAATTGTACTCAATGCAGGAGCAGAATTACCTAAAACACTGTCTAGCTTGGTTTTAATCTGGGTTGCTGTTTTCTCTTTTAAAACGTGAAACTTTATCACCGCACGAATTTCGTTTCTTTCCATTGTTAAGAAAATTTACGACAGAGAAAGTTCTACGTCCTCTCAAACAAATTCCATCAGTTCGATTAAATTCAAATTTGGCGTTCTATTTTCAAAAAGATGCCAGAATATAATGTAATATTCCTTTTTTGCGTATCATTTTTTTAAGTTCGTCGTTTCGGCCAGTTATCAATCAGCCCAGGTATATACTAAAATGGTATTATAAGATAATTTATGTTTTTGAAATAAGTCTGACAAAAATCTAGCCAATTGTGAACCAGTAGGATTGCTAGCCGTTTTTAAATTATTGATTTTACACCATTCTAACAATTTTTTCCATGCATTTTCATAAGTTTTAAGAGTAGAAGGCCGCCAACCTGATTTTAATAGATCCTTTTGATCAGATGTCCAATCTTTTAATGTTGATCCACCCCCACATCTCCAGACTTGTAGGGTCATTTCGGTGACTTTCGGAGGGGCCTGGCTGTCGCTGTGTCAACCAGTACTCGATGGAGACGATGAATTATGAAGGGTGGAGACAGGGCTCGTCGTTTGATGTCCGGCCTCCAGAACACTTTTTCCCAAAGAGGAGCCACGATTAAGTAGATTCCTTGGGCCGAGTTCAAGTAGGTCAGAATTCTGGGGATGAGAAAAGGGGGTGGGAACACCCACGCCAGATGAAAACTCCATTGTTGGCTGAAATCATCGTGGAACACTGCGTGTTCGTCGTTTATATCGAGGCTCACGTAAGATGGCACGACGTGAGTTGAACTTGATGCTATCAAATCGATTTCGGGGGTTCCCCATTGGTTGAAAATGATTTGAGTTATCTTTGATAACAAGTGCCATTCCGGAGCTGCTTGGTAGCGAGAAAGATGATCTGCTTCGCAGTTCATTTTGCCTGGTAGATGGTGGACTATGAGATTTATATTCAAAGAGTCGAGAAGGGCGAAGACCTTGCGAACGAGATACATAAGAGCGGGGTACTTTGAGCCTCCTTCTTTTTTCAAATAGGAAAGAACAGTTCTGTTGTCGGTCTGAAGCATAATTGAAGAGTTGGCTAGGTAATGACATTGATCTTTTAAAGCATAAATCACTGCCAGCATCTCCTTCTGGTTGGAATGCAAGATCAGCTCGTGTGGTGTCCAGGGACCGTAAGCTTCGTGATTGTCTATTCGGGCACCCCATGCAATTCCAGAAGCGTCCGTAGAAAGAAAATGTTTGGCTGGGGGATGATGTAGGTAAGACCGAGCATTGCAATTCTTTATCCACCATTTTAGGTCGCGAAGTACTACGTTTGGGACTGCGTAGCTACGACAGGAACGGATTTTTATAAGAAAATTACAAAATTGACGCAGTTCTCGGAAGTTCAAACGGCCTCGAAAGTAAAGCACATTTTGTACATTTTGCCACAAAGCTGGCAAAATGTACTACTCCAACAAGGCTCTGGATTTCTTGTAGATGTGCAGTTTTTCTCTGCAGTATAGGTAGAGTTTTTTCGATAATAGATTCGGTCTTCTTTAGAGGAAGCCATTTGAGGCCAAGCCACGGATCCCAACAGATTCTGAGAAATTCCAGTCCCCTTTGAGGACTTAGAATAGACTTTTTTTTTCTTTTTGAAGTTGATTTGCCAACCTAAGTTTTGCAGTAAGTTGATTGTATACTGGATTTGACTCGAAAGTACAGTTAGATAATCGTCCAAATAAGAAATAATTCTTATGCCTTTGTCTCGCAAAGTCTGCGCGACCCAATTGCTTAACATTACGAATACATGCGGCGCTGTCGCCAGACCAAAAGGAAGGCATTTGATATAAATTTTGATTGTACACCATCCTTAGGAACCTTCTGTGAGAAGCCGCAATGGGTACATGAAAATACGCATTTGATAAATCTATCTTTGCTAGGTAATCATATGATTACCTAGCAAAGTTCCCAATTTCCCAACTCCCAACCATATGGTTGTAAGAAATTGGGAACTTTTTGCATATTTATTAGTTTGAACTTGCTCACAATTACAAAGTTGTTTAATAATCGGAGATTGAATATTAGTCTTAAACTGCCGTCGCTTTTGTATGTCAAAAACATTGGCGAGATAAAACTCGGGGAACTGGGCACTTTTTCCAAAGCATCGGTCTTTATTAAGGTATCTCCAGTAACTGATGTCTGAGACGAGTTTCGAGTGTGAAATTATTGGCAACTTGAGGACGGTACCCACAGCGGTGGTTTTTGCTTTAAAGGGATTCTGTATCCCTGAATGATTTTTATTACAGTTTTTGGAGCATGAAGATTTTCCCAAACATGAACAAAATACGCCAAGCGACAGGCAACTCGATCGTCTGAGTCAAAACCTACGTTTTGGTTGAAATTTTTGTTCTGAGTGGTCTTATACTGGTTAGGTTATACCTTTAATATTGTCAAAATTAGACCTCTGGCGAGATCTGTTTGTGTCCGACCTTGACTTGTCTTGGTTCTGCGCGAACCGTTTGTTTTATGTATATCTTTGCAGTGGGTAGTAAGAATATGGCTAATTAGGAAAATTAGGTCCAAAAAGTGGTGCTTGAATCGGTTGATAAAAGGATATACATTTTGTGCAAAAGTAAGTGTATACCTGTTAAATGAACCCCCCTGTTGTGGGAAGCGGCCACCCTGCGCGGGTGTTTTATAATTTGTACTTGAGCTAGCCTGCGCGGCGTTTCTTTGCATTGAAGGCCGAACCGGCCAAAATATTTTACTACTACCCCTCGCTTTTTCAATAGCTGACGAAAAACAGTTCCTTGTTAAATAATTTATGACTAATAGGAGGTATTTTACGTAAGGTTGCTCGTAAAAACTTATCTTTTACAGATCTTAAAATCCTACAAGCGAGTTGGAACATATCACTAGAAATTTTATTGTACGTACCCTCCACAAAAACTTCATTAATTTTGTCTTTATTCTCTGTCTTCATTCTTTATTAGAATCTCAGAAAACCAACCTAAAAGCATTTCAAAACCTGCCTGCGCAGCATCTTTTTGTTTTAATATAGCTTGCGTAATAGCTGCATAACTGCGTTCGCAATACTCATACTTAGATATTTATCAAAAGGTTTTATTTCATCATTACATTCGAGTTCTACGAATCCGGGGGTAGAACAATATAATTTTTGAACATCTGAATAAAGTACGTCACCCCACTCGAGGGCATCGAAATTTTGATCCGATTTTAGTAAATCTAAATGATCTTGAGATGACCTTGGTAACGAGGGCTATTTTAATATAGTATTAATGGAAAAATTTACACAGCTGTCAACCGGTTTAAAGCCCGCGGATAAATCGTCATTTTCATTTTCGGAAAACAATTCACCGCTAACATTTAAACTCAAGTTATCATCGCCATTATTATGTAAGGGCACAATGAAGCGGTTTTTTGAAGCGGTTGCACAATGGGTGCAACTGCAATTGCAGTTATAATACGGTTGAAAAGTTGATTGAGCCAAAAACATTTGAGTATTACTGACCTGTTCCGTGAGCTTACTTAACTCATTATTAGATGTCTTACGACGTTTACGCTGATCTCTGAGCCTCGAAGTCTCAGCCTTCCTTTCGTTTCGGCCCCTTACAGCAGGAGGATCGGATTCGGAATTTGAGGAAGAGCTCGACCTACTATTATTTTGATCCCATCATGCTTACTACAGTTAGAAGTCGCACGGTAAACCGTAAACTATTAAAATATTATGTGCAATATTGAAAACTAGCTTATAAATTTGAAGATATAAAATTACACGTAAAATAACATTCTTCCGCACAGCACGAAAAGTAAACTGCCAACGGTTCCAAATTAGTTGCGCTCTAAAGAGCTTAACTTTGCCACCTGGTGGAGAAACTTGGACCAAAACGGTAGCCAATAGGGGGACATAAACCAGCTGACGTAGGAGGATGTTGAAGTCGTTTAAGTACCGTTTCCGCCACACATACGAAAAATAGTGTTGCCACTCTCATTATTTGGCTTTGAATTACGGTACAGTAAGTTAATAATTATAATGTAAAAAGTAAAATAAAAAATAATCAGTTTACATAAATTATTATTTGTTCTCGTGGTTTTAACTTTACAATATTGTGACATCCGCAGAAGATGTCCCGCTCGGGCGGCTCCGGATCGGGGAGCGCGGAGCCCCACGTGTCGTACCGCAACTGCATCCAACTGGGCGCATGTGCGGCGGGCCAGGCGCTGCCCATGTCGCCCGACCTGCCCGCCGACCTGTTCACCGCCTGCCTCACCACACCGGTCAAGATGGCCGTCAAATGGTTCGCGCTGCGCACGCGCCTACGCGTCGCGCGCGCCGACCTACTGGAGCTCGTGGACAGGATCCCCGGCCAGGTCACCGACCGCCGCACCATGCTAGGCGAGCTTAACTGGATTTTCACCGCCATCACCGACACCATCGCCTGGAGCTCGCTGCCCGCCGAGCTGTTCCAGCGGCTGTTCCGCGCTGACTTGCTCACGGCCAGCCTGTGCCGCAACTTCTTGCTTGCGGACCGCATCATGCGCTCGTACAACTGCACGCCGGTGTCGGCGCCCGCGCTGCCATCGCTGGCACGCCACCCACTGTGGGGCGCGTGGGAGCATACGCTGGACCTGGCGCTGGCGCAGCTGCCGGCTTTGGTGGCGGGTGGTGCCTACGTGCACGCGCCCTTCTTCCGCGACCAGCTGACGGCGTTCCGGCTATGGCTGGGCCCGGGTGCAGGTGCGCGGCCGCCGCCCCTGCAGCTGCCCATGGTGCTGCAGGTACTGCTGAGCACGCTGCACCGCGTGCGCGCGCTGCAGATCTTGTGCCGCTTCCTGGCGCTGGGCCCGCCGGCCGTTCGTGCCGTGCTGGCCGTGGGTATCTTCCCCTACATGCTCAAACTGCTGCAGGCCTCCGCGCCCGACCTGCGCAACTCCATGGTCTACATCTGGGCCAAGATCATCGCCGTCGACCCGGTGAGACAACCATACTGGTTTTTCTTTCATACATTACATGTAGGTTTACATAAATACAAATAACTCTTATTTATGTGAAAGCAATAAATAGAATTGAAATGAATTATTTTCGGTTTTAGAGTTGTCAAGTGGACCTGGTAAACGCTAAAGGCCACAAGTACTTCCTGGCGATCCTGCAGGACCCGAGCGTGGACGTGAGTATGTCGTGTGTGGGTGTTTACATGTCAGTGTTCAATGTGTCTGTGGTGTGTGATTCTGTTGATATAAATCTTTGTGTGACGTGTGTCGTGTTGCAGATCGAGGTATGTGTTAATGTTTATGAGTATGTCAGTATATTTTTTTTCGCTAATAACTAAAACGGTACTTTGTGTGTTACAGAGCGAGCATCGGACGCTAGCAGCGTTCGTGCTGGCGGGCATCGTGGACAACTATCCCGCGGGTCAAGAGGCGGCGCTGCAGGGCTCGCTCATCTCCGCCTGCCTGGAGCAGCTTGGCGAGGCGCGCTGTGGTTGCGGCGCGCTTGCCGTGTGGGCGTGTGTCGCGCTCGGCCGCCTGTGGCGTGGCCACGACGCGGCCCGCTGGGCCGGCGTACGCGACCTAGCGCACGAGAAACTGTTCGCGCTGCTGCCACACCCTCGCGCCCCCGTGCGTGCGGCGGTCGCGTTCGCGCTGGGCACGTTCGCGCCGGCCGCGCGCGCACGCACGGACCACGCCAACGCGCTCGACCACCAGGTGGCGGTGCGTCTTGCCGCGCGCCTGCCCGTCGACACATCGCCGCTAGTCCGCGCAGAGATACTTGCCGGTAAAATAAATTACTTTAATTTACAATGTCGTCTTCATTATCGACCAGTAACGCCCCCACTACAGAAGAGTTTCGACATAAAATACAAAGCTATTAGATATTATAACGTTATACAAAAACGTTAAAATCTAGTGTCGTTTGTTTGCAGCGCTGCAGTGGATAGTGCTGATATTCGAGCAGCACTTCATCGCCGTGTACCTGCAGGACCGCGTGCGCCGCGGCGACAAGTGAGTTACTCCCACAGCTAATATTGTGATTTGTGATATATTGCACTGAAATGTGGTGCTAAAATTATGAAAGTACACGCTCATTTAAATTCTTTTCGTAAAGAAATGAAATAATAACGACCGTATGTTTGTCGCGTAGGTATGGCGTGATCAAGGAGACGCGCGACCGCAACCGCACGCGCGTGGACCCCGGGCAGGACGCGCTGGCGGCGGGTGCGCGCGCCATTCCCTTCACCCGCGCCGCGCCAATCGCGCTGCCCGCCATCGGTAACTATAGTCGAGAGCACGAAAAAAAAATGTAAACAAATATTCAGGGGCTCTAACTCTTCTAACTCTTGAATTAAATTGATAAAAAGTCTCGTCACCTTGCATTAACTGGAATCACATGACTTGTGATTAACTTTTTATAAAAAAAAGTTTTGTGCAGAACCACTGGTTTACATTTCATTAGTCATGCTAGATTATAATCTGATCGAATGATGACTAAATTCATAAAAATGACACGTGTCACTTTGGGTTTTCATTTTCACAGCATTTTAACCAATTTTTACAAAAGAAAATTTGTTCTGTTTTTACTATACAAGCACACACAAACACACACACTTATAAAAAACATGTATGGAATATACCTACATATTATGTACGTACGCACACAAATGTATAAATAAACACTAATACACGTCATTATATTTGCAGGTTTCGGGTCCGTGTACACGAAGCTGTGGAGTACGCTGTGCGACATGGCGCGCGAGCCGCACCCTGAGCTCTCCCGCATGGCCAAGGAGATCATCGAGTACGTCGCCAACCAGGTGAGATCATACATACAAACATTCTGTCAAATATAGCATGGATATGTCGATGGAGTAATTGCCACCATTTCTTCCCGGGAATTTTGTAAAGAACAAGGGGCATTTTTGTATGTAGCCCGTCCCATTCTTGTAACACTAAAACACATATACCAAATAAATAATGTATCGTTTTACTGTACGACGCTAAATCTATAAAGTCTAAACCATGTCAGGGGTGGGGACTTTTTGCCCCTTCTTCTTTCGGTCTACTGGTATCACATAGTGTTAACATAATTAACGACTACTACAACATTATAAACTTCATTTAAACCAGTAATATAATTTGTCAGGCGGACACGGTGGACGCGGAGCGGTCGGGGTTTATGTCGCAGCCGTCGTCGCCCAACACCCGCGCCTCGCACGCGCAAGACGCGCGCACGCACACGCTGCCCGGTACATACTCATATAATAGCTATACCTTGTTCAGATCCTATTTCATCTAAACGTAAACAAATACATTTAATTCGACCGAATTTATGTGAAATTGTATTTCAACGGAGTATACAGATAACAGAGCTAATCGCCCTTTGTACAACAACATTTATGAATAGTTCCTGTTAAGAATGAAACAGTAAAAGCTAAGAAAAGGAAGATTTATAATTCCTACAAAAATTAAATAACCAGAATTAAAAGCTGCGTGTTAAAAAGTGTAGTAATTAGTGCGTGTGCGCAGGCGGACGGCGCGGCAAGTCGGGGCTGCCGCACACTATCTCCGAGGACTCCGTGCACGCGCGCGACCGCGACTCCTTCTCCTCCACGTCTAGTGAGTACTCTAGTAATTATGTGAAAATAACAGATAATGTGTCGCTTTATATAGAAACTAAAGAAATAACATTTAATTTAGTAATTAAATAATTTAATTTAGTAAATAAATAATTAAAAAGCTAATATTGTGTATAACAGTTTAGCTGATAATTGTTTCTTTTTAAAAATTAAAAAAAAAGCCACTATAATAAGAATATTTTATAATATGAATTACATATTATACATATGAATCTAAATATTTGTCTGTCCTGATATTAACTGTCAAGTCTAAAGGATAACATTTACATGTATAATTGTATACAGGTCAATCGTTAAAGAAGATGATAGTGAGCACGCAGTTTGTGGACTGGGCGACGGCGCAGTTCGCGCGTGGCGAAGGCGGGGAAACCGGCGTGGCCGGCTGCAACTGCTCGCGCGCGCCGTCCCAGACCCCGCCCCCGACCGCCCCGCCGGCCCCGCCCGCGCCAGGCCCCGCCCCCGCCTCGCCGCTCGACGACTGCGAGAGCGCCGCCTACCACGAGCGGCTGTGGCGAAAGGCGAGAAACGCGAGCATACGGAAGGAGGCCAGAGGTATTTCAAATGAAATTCGTACTTTGAGGAGACATCTAATTTAATCTATACTAATATTGTGAAGAGTAAATATTTGTTTGTATGTTTGTTGGTTTGTATTGAATAGGCTCCGTAACTAGTGGACCGTTTTTGATAAAATTTTGGCACATACATAGATTAGACCATGAGGAAGGACATATGCTACTTACTGTCGCTACAAATTATACGGTTCCCGCGGCATTTTCTTGTGTGTGCCCGAAGTCATAGGAAAGTCTAGTATTTTTATAAACTAATAAAAAAAATTAGGTAACCCCCGTCATTGTCAAACAGCAAGCGATCTGATGATGATGAATAATAACTAAAAACACTCCCGATCACGTCAGCTTTCAAACAAAAGCTTTCAAAACTAAATCGGTTCATCCGTTTGGGAGCTACGATGCCACGGACAGACACACACAGACAGACACGTCAAACTTATAACACCGTTCTGTTGTCGTCGGCGGTTAACAAATATCAGTGCACTGTACTACAGTACTACTCTGCAATAAAACAATACAATCACACTTCAACTTTTGTTTGTGTTTAAATTGGATCTAATCTAATCTTTAGGATGTAGCGTACGACATAAGGCTCAGGCCACACGGTGCGGTGCGGCTCCGACGGGGCGTGTCAGCGGTGCCGCAACGGTTTCCTCGATATAATTTATGATATGCCACACGGCGCGCCCGGCTCCGCTCCGACGCCGCACCGTGTTAACGGGTCATTTAAATGAAACGAGAAATTACCAACGTGACAAATATATTTAAAAAAAGGGGACGTGGGCAGAAGGCCGAGAGATCTGATTTAGCCTCGTCTGGTAGTTTAGCGTCTCTGTCGTTCAGGCCGGTATGTTCACTTCGGCGTAGATCGTCCAAGGAGCGGCGCAGACTGGTTCCAAAACCAGTTAGTTCAGCCCGGAATAACTAGCGGCACTCAGAAATCCGGATGTGTGAAAACCAGCCATAAGTCCATGAAAAGCGGTGCCTTGAACCTGGAGTATAGATCCCTGGAAAATCCATAAAAGCGTGTGGAGTTATGTTGGAGTCCCACAGCCGTCGTGATCTTAACCCCAAACGATCAAAATCACGGGCTGTGTGATCCGCATAATAAAAAAAGTGTAAGCAAAATAAAAGATGATATAAAGAACAATTAAAGTATGGATACAAACATCCTAATGTTATAACAATGCAAGAACGGAAAGAATGTGCACGTGATTTGGCCAATCAAATTTTGACAACTAATTTTACAATGTGATAAAATACATGAAAAAATAATGTGTTTTATTACAAGCGTGATTTACCAAATAAAACATTACAACACGAAGAATAAGAATATAACGACTACATCTTGAATCTATAGAAAATTTTATTCTAAAAGAGAAACGTCATTCGACGAAGTGCGTTGTATACCCTTCTCCGTCTTCTTTTTTAAATCTTTTGACAACTAAAAAACTAAAGCGTAAAGAGAAAAAGTCCACAAATGAAAATAAAATATATTATATTAATAATCAATATATTATGTAATATAATAATGCAATTCTACTGTATTTTAATTATTATTCAAAATTAAATTATTATTTTTTAATATTTAAGACGGAAAAATCGATCTACTCGTACGAACCAAATATTAAAGCAAGGCTAACGCCGTTTTAGTAAGGACGTGCGCTGATAGATGGCGCTAAAGCCTCTGAATGACTAAAATAATTAAGTATACAAATTATAGATGACTCGAGTAACGCCGAAATAATTGATTTTACGGAGAGGAAATGTAACTACGTTACAACCGCAGGCGCACTGGGCTTGGGAACGAGGCAGACGAGGCGTGGAGGGGTGCGACCAGTGCAGCGCGGGGTGGCGCCGCACCGTGTGGCTCGACGTTAAGACATAAATATCTATACTGTGTAGGATATAGCGTACGACTTAACACAAATATTGTATAGGAAGATCAGCTACAGGTATATGACAGTATAAAATGGAAACTGCGAATAGTGAATATTATTTATAAACATAATGTGTCCGTGTCTCATGATGTGTTGCGCGTGCGCAGCGCTACGCGGCGGACGCGCGCCGCGGCTGGAGACGCAGGCGTTCCACTCGCGCTGCCCGCTGCCGCCCGCTGTCGTGCTGTTCCACCCCTACGAGCAGCACGCCGCCGTCGCCTCCAAGGACAACTTCGGGTGGGTACCGGGGGTGTCGCAGCAAGCCTACTTAACAAGGACTAAGAGTACTAAGGATGTTGCACTTGAAGTAGACAATAATTACGAGACAAATAGAAGGAATAGCGCGCTGCGATTTACGCCCGAAATTATTAATCAATCTTAATCTCATTTTAGCTATCTGAAATCAAGATTTCAATACATTTCAACGATCCTAGGATAATTTAACGTCTATTTACGTCAATTTTTGTTTGAGAATCTAAGGCCCGTAATAATAAACCTTTCTTGGCTGAGACGATCTCAAGTAACGATTAGCTTCTCAAGATGGTCTTTAATTCATACTGTGATCTCAAGACCGTATCAGTTGATAACGTTATTGAGATCACTTACACAACTTTTAAGCGTCATCTACACGACAAAGAACGAATAAAATAACGTTTCGTTTACACTTCTACAAAGAACGGATTTATTGATTACACATTCCTTCAATATTTCTTTTTAAAAATGTAATATATAATAATATAAATGCCAAAAAAAGTTTAGTCTGTATTTTTATATTAAAAAAACAGTTTTCTTTTTAATTTTTAAAACTCTAACTCTAACATAATATTAATATCCACATTTAATTTATCTACGTAAAACGGACTGCGGATCATTGACATTAAAAAAATATCTTCGTCTTTAAAATGGCTACTTAGTGATTCGCCAATGTGTATGTTGACGAAAACTCTGCCTTATGAGTGGGTTTTATAAATAAACAAGGGTACGGTGTACTAGAGGAAGTCTATAGAATAATCTAAAACCTAGAACAAACACAAACATTTAGGGTTAGTACCACAGTTTTATTTTGTTAGTAAGAATATATTATGTACATACAGTTTAAATAATAATATAATAATAGTAATATCTATAGACGCTTAACACCACGTCAATATGATCCCGTGGTAAGTTCTCGAAGAACTTGTGTTACGGGTACCAGACAACGGAAATATAGTTAATACTTTTATATTATACACAAATATAAGATTTTTATTATATTATACATATATTTAATACACATCCATGACCCAGGAACACGTAAAAAATTTTGTTCCTTCGGCGGGATTTGAACCCTCGACTTGAGCACCAACACGCTCAACCACTGAGCCACAGAGTTCGACAAAAGGAGTATTTACAAAACACAGAACAGATTTAAGGTCGATAGGGCGAGGAATTGAAGGGGGGAGGGAATCATATAATGAGGATTGTTTTTTGGACAGTGAAAAAAAAGTTATGCTGTCAAGTGTCAAATCAACTAACTTTTGTTTGACCTTTATCTTTGGTATTGAGTGCTATAAATATAAATCAAATAGGTAATTCGTTTAATGTAAATAAATAAATAAAAACGAAAATATTTCTATAAATACTCGACACTGGCAGAATGATGCAAAACCTTTGCAATCGCGACTAAATAAATAAATAAATATCTATAGACGCTTCACACCACGTCGATCTGGCCCCATGCTAAGTATCCGAAGAACTTGTGTTGCAGGTACCAGAAAACGGGAAGTATATTTAATACTTTTATACTATACATATATTTAAGATTTTTATTATATTATACACATATTTAATACACATCCATGACCCAGGAACACGGAAAAACTTTTTGTTCCTTCGGCGGGATTCGAACCCGCGACCCCCGGCTTGAGCATCAACGCGCTTGACCACTGAGGTCGTCATTAGATTTCCAAAAAGAAGAAGAATCAACAAGCGTCTTTTTATTCTTTTTCTATTCGTTCATAACTATCATTTGTGTTGAGTATGTAGTATAAATTCTGAGTTTGTTTAATCGTCAGTATTTAGATTTAAATTTACATAATAATTGTAAAACAACCAAAAGGACAGATAATATTGTACTGTATCCCAAGCCGTACTCAAGTAACAGTTTGACAGCAATGACAGCGTACTTAAGTAACGAGTCTCGAGGTTGGTCATTGGCTCTAGGCCACTGCTGCTTCAGGACAACGCTAGACCACACACTGCACAACAGACGGCTACCGAATTTAGAGGAGCTTCAATTGGAATGTCCAAGACATCCACCGTACTCCCTGGACCTTGCTCCAACAGAATGGAAGGGAGGGAGGACAAGGGAGAAAATTCAACTCCGATGGAGCAGGCCAAAGCGCCTTCAAATATTTTATTGATTCCTGTCCGAATGGTTTTTTTTAGTAAAGGAATCAATGAACTACGTATGAGATGGCAAAAGTGCATAGATAGCAATGGTATACACTTTGATTAAATAAAAATATTATGTTTAAAAAAAATCGTCTCTATGTTCTTTACAAAATGCCAATTTCATATGTAATGACCTAATACGTTCGCACTCACTTGATACGCTGTACTTAAGTACGATCCATTAATTAAAACAACATCTTAAGTACTTTCTTGAGAATTGTCTTAGCGATAAGATCGGTTTATTCATACGGGCCTAGATTGAAGTCAATCTAAGATTTTAGATACGTTATTAATTTTAGGGCGGTAAATAAAAAAAATGTCATGTATCTTTATTACATTCCTAAACATATTTCGATCAAAATAAACGCGTAGAAAAACAGTGAATTGACTTAATCGATGTCGACATAAATGGAGCATGAATTCCGTTATAATATTTTTATTAAATAAATAACGATTTTATAAAATTGTTTAGTGTTATCGATTTTTAGAAATAAGTCAAAAAATTCTCAAAGCCGGCACTTTAATTTTTATTTCTAAAAACACCCTCTCACCCTAAACACATCACATGATAACCGAATCCGTACCGGCGCGGATTCAAAAATTAAATATATTGCTCTACAATCCACACAAATAAAAAATGTTAGCCTTGAACTAACAGAGTTCTAAGCATTCCAAGAATTTTCATACTGTGGAGGTACATTGGCCATCCTAATTAGTAGACGGACTTTTCAAAGATATATCTCCTGATTTCGACACACTAGAAGATGGTATGTATTCTATCAGCTGTTCAGTGGTGTACCGAGTATATTTACTCGTCTATTCCAGTGTGTGGGACTGGGGCACGGCGGCAAAGCTGTGCGTGGGGCGGTGGGAGCGCAGCTGGGGGCGCATCACGTCGCTGGCGTACCTCAACGCGCACGCGCGCGCGCTACTCGCCGTCGCCTCGCACGCCGGTAACGTCGCGGTCTACAGGTGCGTGCTCAGTTTATAATGCGTAAGCAAATAACCTAACGAAGAACATGTCAGGACATGTCTAAGAAGGGTTCCGTAACGCGCAATAGGTTTTCTTTAAAATATTTCAAAAGTTATTGTCAGATTTCGCTAAAAATAATTTTCCTAAAGAGCTTTTAGCTTGAAAACTTACACAAGTTTCTGTCTCCTATAGTTTAGAAATACCAGATGGACCAACTTATAAAACACTTTGGAGGCCGATTACTCGAAAGTGGTTGACTTTGTAAAAAAGTTATTTATGAATCCTTATATTTATTTTAAAAGACCTATTCAACGATACCCCACACGATGGGGGTAGAATGAAAAAAATATTTTTCATCCCCACTTCACATGTATGGAGAGCCACCTCTAAAATATAAAATTATTATTATTTTATGTTGTCAAAACTGGGATCTACATACATTATATAACTTGACCAAATTTCATCCATTTATATATTTATAATTACAGACGCTAGAAGAGCGGACAGACAGACAGACAGACAGACGGACGGACGGACAGAGCGAAACTATAAGGGATCCTTGAAGGGTTTACGGTGCACTAAAAAGGGAAGTGGCTATGTTATGGTTATGAATTGTTACGTAGAATAACGACTACAAAATGTCATAGTTTCTTTCTCTCACGAGCGCGAAACTTCAGACCTCAATACTCGGAGATGGAAATTATCTTCGCTATGGTAAATAAGCTCGCGCTGTTAATTCAAATTTGCCGGCTATCCCGGTACTAAGTTAACGTGATGTCCGCAGGCCGGGCAGCAGCGGCGCGGAGCCGGCGCTGGTGGGAGCCTGGCGCGCGCTGGACGTGCGGCCCGCCCCAGACTACCGCCCGCCACCCGCGCAGCCCATATACAGTATGTGACGTAGCTGTCGTATATACTACAGGCGAATACTACACGCTCGATACATATTTATCACGATATTTAGATTGTTACGAGCGGCCCCGATAGACGTTGTCCTGCCGGGCTGATTTGTAAATCCAAACCAGTTTAGGAGGAGTTCAGTGACATACACACTTACAGTAGAATTATATATATAAAGATTTACGATTACAATTAATCATCGCATGTGTATACTCCGTTCTGTGTGCTTAGTGCGAGTTTTTGTCACTACTCGCCCTGAAGAGTCAACTACAATTTGTATGACATCCAATGTGTTCCCCTCGTTGCCACTATGAATATACACTACATTGGGCCGTTGTAGATTCTTCACGACGACCAGAGACAAAAACTCGCAGACAGCACACAGATCCAATTAAATCTAAACGTAAACAAATAATGCGGTAGCGCGCTATAATGCTAAAAATTTTAATGTCACTTAATTACCATGCAATAAATAAATTCGAATTAAGTATTTTTGTTTACGTTTACATTAAATTGGATTTGAACGGAATGATACAGCATATCACGGATCGTTCGAAAAAAAACGCACTGTCAGCGCTACAATCAGTATCTTAAAAATATCGATAATATTAAAGTAGTAAATAGTAGTTCCTAATAGTAATGAATAAATATTGTTAGGTTTAGCGCAACTGGTGACGGAACAGTGGAGCACGATGGACGAGAAGCAGATCAACAAGAACAAATCGGCTGATAGCAAAAGTGAGATTATATTGTATCATCATACATTTTCTTTTATCCTGTACTCGGTAAAAGTATCTAACTCAAAACAATAGCTTTTAAAATTAAAAAAAAAAGTGTGGCTGTCTTATGACAACGACCGTCTTTTGTACTTGAATACATGGGTTACAATGTAACATAGAATAATGAAACACTACTTAAGTTCATGTAACAGGACAGCAGCGCCTGTCATCCTGTCGATCTATGACAGTTCGCCTGTGATTTAGGGTCCTCTAATAATTATGTTGCGTTTCAGCATTCGGCCGTTAGTGCTGCAGTTGCAGCTTATATACAAACGTAAATGTGTATTTCATTTTACTCACTATGTTGCCGTAGGCGGGCCGATGAGCACGTACAGCCCGCCACCGCCGGCGACGCTGGTGCGGTGGGGCTCGCGCTGTGGTGTGCTGGCGCTGGGCGGCGCAGCGCCGGCGCTGCGGCTGTGGGACGCGCGCGCCGAGCTGCTTCTGCGCGACGTGCCCACCGCCAGCGACGCGCCCGTCACCGCGCTGTGGCTGGGCGGCGACACGGCGCTCGCGGGCTTCGGCGACGGCCACGTGCGCGCCTGGGACACGCGCGCGCCCGACCCGCTGTTCGCGCTGCCGCCGCTCGCAGCGCGCGTGCTGTGCGCCGCGCCCCGACACGACCTGCACGCGCTAGTCGCCGGCGGGTGCGTGTACAACTCCTATAGAGTAGAACAATACTCTCTGCTTGTACTACATTGTGTAATAAACAATATAAGAAACAAATAAACATACATCAATTTAACTATTTTATTTGTCTATTCAATATTCATATTTAACGGGCTTCCAAAAGGATGAGGCCATCAATTCTTCGGAATATTTTTGATTTTATCAATTTTTTATTGGTTGTAGTGTGGACGGCGAGGTGCGCATCTACGATACGCGCAAGCTGTCGAGCCCCGTGCACACCGTGCGTGCGCCCGCGCCGCTCGCCGCCCTTGACGTGCACCCGCGCGCCGACTTGCTCGCTTGGTGCGTACTCTTTCTCTCTCTCTATCCCCCTCTCGCTCTCACACGCAAATGCACAAATGACTAAAAATCTATATCAATTTTATATTTAAATGCCCGGTTTCTGAGTTTTTTGTCGGTAGTTTTAAGTTTATCTATTCAATATCACTTTTGATTGGATTATATTAATTCCTATCTCTGTTAATCTGAGTTAAATATATTAGAGATGTGAGATTGAGCGGATCTCCTGCAAACTCCTAGAACGGATGGCGATCAGTGAATTTTGTATAAAAAATATCATTTTGAATTTGAATTAAAATTCCGCAGCGGTTCGGTGAACCAGTGTATCAGCATCTACGACTTGCGCGGCTCGCACCTGAACACGATCAAGTTCCACGAGGGCTTCATGGGCGCGCGCATCGGGCCCGTCTCCTGCCTCGCCTTCCACCCGCTGCGGTGCGCGCTGGGCGTGGGCGCGAAGGACGCCACCGTCTCCGTGTACGTCGCCGAGGCGCGCCGGTGACCGTCGCTGTACGGCCTGGCGCTGACGCTGCCCTTCCAGTAGTGCCGCCCTGCGCACGCGCCGTGCACGCAGGTACTGCCGTTGTGACGCCGTACAGGTACTATCAGGGAATCTAATTCATAAACAGGTATAAATATAATTTAAAATACGAACAAATTATGAAAACGATCACCCTGCTTAAAGAATTAAATTCCCCATGATAGTACTACACAGATACGGACTGTGCTGTGACGTCACAGAGTAGGTATTACAGAGCTGTGATGTCACACAGGTATAACTCGGTTAAATTGGAACAAGGACTGAGACAAATTACGACTACATGTGATCAGTTTATATATCGTATGTAATCGTCATTTGTATCCCAGGCTGTATTCAATGTAGTAATAGTGAGCGAGTTATCGAGCTGTGAGTATATATTATGCTGTGAGTTGTGATGTTATTCGCTATCATTTTTATTCACAATTTCTATATCAAACTAGCTGACCCGGCAAACGTTGTTTTGCCATTGCATGTATTTTTTAATGTCACATTATATAAAAATAAAAAAAAATGAAAAAATTTAAAAAATATATTTACTCTTATTCAAATGGGTTGAAATTTTTTCAACCAATTTTCATTTGATTACGACCCATTCTCAGACCTACTGAATATGCAAAAAAAATCATAAGAATTAGTCAAGCCGTTTCGGGGGAGTGTCCGCCCGAACACTATGACACGAGAATTTTATATATTAGGTATGGCGACTAGCTTTTCAAATATTAATTTTAGTAAAATATATCTTTCTGTGGCTCAGGGGTTAGCACGTTGGCGCTAAAGCTGGAGGTCGCAGGTTTGAATCCCGCCGAAGGAACAAAAAAAGTAATAAACTTCCCCTATTAGACACTATAAATTTCACTTCTACGCTGATGATACCCAAATTTATATATCTTGTAGGCCAAGTGATATAGAAAAAGCAGTTGCTTTGTTCAATGAGGACCTTAATCGTATAATGCTGTGGGCCAAAAAAAACAGCTTATGTCTTAATCCTGCTAAATCCAAATACTTAATCTGTGGCTCCATAAAACAACTCAAACATCTGAGCCTTACATGCAATGCATTTATGTGGCACGTAATCTGGGTCTTTTGCTTGATCGTAATCTGCGGTTCCGAGAACATATAACTAGTCTCGTCAACAACTCTGAACTTTTACAGACTGAAGATACTATACAGAGCGAGACCGTTTCTGTCAGTGTGCTGTCAAAGTTGAACTATACAGATGTTGTTTTTGGCCCACGTTTAACATCTGGAACTAAAAAGCTCATACAAAGAGTTCAGAATGCCTGCGCCCGTTACTGTTTTGATATCCCATCTAGAAGTCATGTGACCCCCCCTTCTTGAATGAGCATTTTATGTTGAAAATGAAGCATCGGCGAAAACTTCATCTTGCATGTCTTTTGTTTGCGGTATTAAAATATAGGGAGCCTAGATATCTATATGATAAACTCTCAAGAACTGCTAGCCCTAGGTCTTGTGGGTCCTGTCTGACCAGGCAATGTTCTATCCATAGCCGTAGCCATCGAGAAACATCATACATCGTCGTTCAGGGGCAGCTCTCGTTACTCGGCACCCGAATGCTGGAACAACCTGCCGCCGCCGATTAGAGATCTAAAAAGTCTAGCTTCATTTAAAAAGCAACTCGGACAATTTATTTTACGCGAACAGAGAGCACAGGAAAGCTTGCGACATGATATAAGTGTAATATAGGTGTATGTTTCAGGTTACTTGTTTTGCACTTTGCTTCCTGTATTAAAAATTTTACTGATTCGATTGGCATCCTTAATTAGTTGTTAGCATAAAATATTTTCTTTGGTGTTGGGTTATACTACCCGTATTCACATTTCGCATTTATTTTTAAAATAAAGACTAAAATTCTTCTTCTTCTTCTTTTGGCGTAGCCTGTAATAGGAGTTGCCAACGTCAGAGTGATGGAGCAGATGTTCAGTGAAAAGCTGGTGGCGTACAGTGCAGGGAATGGCTCATGCGATGACTTCATGGGTACCTCATGCTGATACAAGTTGTAATTACTAGTATAAAAGCAGAATAATATACAAAGCCAATGTTTCTTAGCCTTTTTTTATTAAGCCCTACATAATATACAGTACATTTATAAATAAAATTAATGAAAATTAGTTATACTTTAATTAAATATACATAATCAAAGTTTTATATGATTTGAAGCTATAAATAAACTTAGAGTATCTACAAATGGAGTAAAGACGTAGGATAAAATAGTCTTAAGATTAATGGGTCGAGGCATGTGTGTAGGAAGGAAGTCGTATAAAGAAAGATTTATAGGACAGTTAAAGAAGATATGATCAGGGGAGCCCTCATCTAAGCCACACTCGCACAATGAGCTATCCTTGACTCTTATTTTGGCCAAAAATACATTATTACACGAATTTCCAAGGCGAAGTCGAGAATTAGTAGAACAAACAGATTTGCTAGCTTTAGAGTATTTAAAAAACCAGGGCCTACTAGGTATAGATCATTGTATTTCGGCATAAAATCGTCCCTTAGTTCTACTCGAATCGGTCAAAATATTATTCCACTCAGATGTCATATATGTCTTGCCAGAGATAGAAGATCTTGGCAATAAACTTTAAAATTACTTAAACCACCAGACTTAGAAGCCTCTTTAGCATAAAGGTCTACACATTCATTTCCTGTAATGACACTATGCCCGGGGACCCAGACAAGTACAACCTGAATGTTACTGCAATAACATTTAAATAACAGCTTTCTAATTTTAATAATTAAAGGGGATTGAAATTTGCGCCGAAACTGGTTTGACAAAATAGCTTCAAGAGTACTTATAGAATCCGAGATAATAATGGACTTATTCAGTCTGTGAGAATCTATTAAGGCTAGCGCTTCTCGGAACGCTAAAGATTCGCCAGAAAATACCGATGAGAAGGAGGGGAGGTTGTTATTGAGAATTACATTATATTTTGGTATCCAGACAGCATTACCATAGCAACTAGATTCTGATTTTGATGCATCAGTAAATATAAGAGTCCAATCTTTAAATTGATTGCTTACTATTGAATTAAATTTAACATTAGCAAAAGGACAACCTTTTGTAATGGGATAATTTAAAATAACATTTGGAGAAAATATAAAAGAGGAGAATGATGAGTCGAACAGTGGATTAATGGGGAATTGAGCTACTGGACAAGGCAAGGATGCGAGTTTTGTATAACTTTTCAAAAGACAAGGCAAACTTTTATGTGTCCAATACTTAGTAGATGAAAGTTGTAGTAGAGAAGAAAGTTTATTAATAAGAGGGTGAGAGGTCCACTGATAGGCTTTTAACATAAACCTATCAGATAAATACTGTCGACGAAGAGCCAAAGGAAGCTCCACACACTCTACCTGAAGTGCATTAATTGGGGACGATTTCATTGCACCTATAATTAACCGTAAACATTTTGCCTGAAGTTTATCAAACATTTTCAAATTTGTTTTATTACACGGTTCTACGAGGGGAGGTCCAAAAGTTCGCGGAATGGAGGGGATGGAGTGGGGATAGGGTAGCTCGCTTAGTGTCATACTAATTGAGCACTCATAATTAGTATATATATAAAATCTCAACCCTATAGCGCCATTCGTTTACGAGTACTCGCCTGCTAAACAAGTCAATCCGGAAGCAAACTGAAACTATGGAGAAAATTGAACATCGCGCTGTGATAAAATTCCTTACCAAGCAAGGAAAAAACGTTCAAACCATTTTAAATGAAATGGAAGCCGTTTATGGAGATCAGTGCCCTGGTAAAACAATGGTTTATAAGTGGCATGGACTTTTCAAACATGGTCGAGATTCAATTGAAGACGACCCTCGCTCTGGGCGGCCAGTTGAGGCCACCACATCAGACATCGTCGAAAAAGTCGAAAAACTTGTACTGGAAGACACACGTTTAAAGAAAAAACAATTATCTGCATTTGTTGGAGTATCAGATACAACCATTTTGCGGATCCTGCACGACCACTTGGGCATGACAAAAGTCAGTGCAAGATGGGTGCCGAGAATGCTCACGCCGCTTCAAAAACAGCAGCGCATCGACGCGTCTAAGCACTTTTTGGAGGTGTGTGGAGACAACCCTGTGCAGATTTTGGAGCGGATTGTTACTGGAGATGAAACATGGGTTCATCACTTTGAACCTGAATCAAAACAGGAGTCCATGCAATGGCACAAAAAGGGTACACCACCTCCCAAGAAATTCAAAGTGTCAGAATCGGCTGGAAAGTTGATGGCCACTGTTTTTTGGGATTGTGAGGGAATATTACTGATTGATTATAAAGAAAAAGGTACCACTATAATCGGAGAATACTACGCCACAATATTGGAAAAGTTAAAGGAGGCAATTAAAGAAAAACGTCGTGGAAAATTGGCCAAGGGTGTGTTGCTTTTGCAAGACAACGCGCCGGTTCACAAGAGCCGAGTTGCCATGGCTGCTCTTCACACGCATGGATTCGAACCACTTGTTCACCCACCCTACAGTCCAGACCTGGCCTCTAGCGATTTTTATTTGTTTCCAAATTTAAAAAAAGAGCTAAGGGGAAGGAAATTTTCCGACGATAACGAAGTGAAGGAGGCAATTTCGGCGCATTTTGAGGCCAAAGACAAAAAATATTTTTTCGATGGTTTAGAAAAATTAATCCATAGATCAAATAAATGTATTACACTTAAGGGTGATTATATTGAAAAGGAAAAATAAATTTATTGTTATATTTTATTAACAACCCTTTCATTCCGCGAACTTTTGGACCTCCCCTCGTAGTAGATAAGACCCGTAATCCAATTGACTACGAATCAATGCATTATACACAAGTCTCAGAATATATGGGTGTGAGCCCCACCAAATTCCCGATAAGGAGCGGAGGACATTAAATTTCTTTCCGCCTTTTTAAGACAATTATTAATGTGGTATGAACCAGACAATCTGGAATCCAAATATACGCCCAGATACTTAACACTATCCCTAACTGGAAAAAAAATTCTTGTTGTAAGCTACAGAAACATTAGAAAGATATCTAATACGAGAGAAAACCACTACACAGCTCTTTTCAGTAGAAATAGCGAGACCATGATCCTCCAGCCAGTCACTTAAGTAGAGCACAGCAAAGCTAAGTCGATTGACACCTTGAATAATATATTAACATGAAATATATAAAGTCAGATCATCCGCATACTGCAGTATACTACAAAAGCAACCGACAGAGAGTTCAAGGTCACTGGTATAAATGTTGTATAAAATAGGACTGAGAACAGAACCTTGTGGAAGTCCTTTCCAAACGGATCTAGGAGGAAGATACAAATTTTGATGATTGATAATAACGGATCGAGATGATAAGAAGTCATACATGTAGTTGATCATCTTCTCTGGTACACCTAATCTAAGAATTTTTTGTCTAAGCACTGGTAGAAGGACATTATCATAGGCAGATGCTAAACGGACATCAGTCACAAAAAGTGTTCCATAATTTTTGCCAGTGTTGAAGAGAGAGCAATAGGACGATATGAAGATGGAACACCATCAGGCTTTCCTGGCTTTAATACAGGTATAATAATCTGAGTCTTCCATTCCGACGGAGTAAGACCTGACTGAAATATAGCGTTAAGAGCCTGAAGGATAACTTTTTGTGCGGTAATACTGCTTTTAACTATAAACGAGTAAGGTATCCCATCAATTCCAGGGGCTGAATCCTTTAGGGCTCCCAACACCAACTGAAATTCCTACCACGAGAATGGAGCCTCGAGGTCACTTGTATCCGAACCAGAATTTTCATAAGTTGTTAATTCTTCTTGTGACAGGACTGAAGGTGGAGCCAGTCTTTCCGCAAACGAATCAATCCAACATGAGGGATTATTTGAAAGTCGGTTATCACTTGATAATGACCCACGAAATATTTTAATATTCTGCCACACAAGAGAAGGATGAGAGCGAGGGGATAGACACACTAGGGATTCTCACAGAAAAGTTGTTAAATTCGCTTGTATGAAAGGAAATTTGTCATAGACATCGATGATGAATAAGCTCGTTCTGTTCTGCTCTGTTAGCACTCTCAGCACTGTCTAACTCGATGGCCACCCTATTGCGGCCTAATCTTTTAATACCATCAGCTACAATGTGTTTGACATTATTTTTAAAAAGGAATTGTCCAAAATTTATTGGCTTCAAAACAGCCCCGGAAGTATTGTCTGGTTCAATTCTCGACACCTGGACCGTAAATGGACCAGAGTCGCTGTCAGAATATTTTTTTGCAGCCAAAAAGTCTGTGTGGTTCAAAACTAACCGAGCAGATGGATGAGTTATCGTATTTTTTTGGGTTGAATTGGAATTATATTGTCAGTATTACGTCTCTTTCCACTCCTTGAGGATTCCGTCCCGACGACGGATAAATCCGGCGAAAGCCCATCCCTCCCACCAGGATCCGGTGGATCGGAGTCCATACTAATATACTATTAAACTAAATACACTAAATATACTAATTATTATACTAAAAATAATTATTCTAATAATAACATAAAATTAACTAATAAGAAGGAAAAGAAACAAGAAAAATTGAATGGAAAGGAAAAAGAAATACTTAAATAACCTCAAAAACTTGTATCTTCACTCTATAATCCCGACTAAAATTCTTAAATTTACAATTTCAATATAAAATTGCGATTTTGGTCATGAAACTGACACATTTGACACTTATCACAGATTTTTTTTTTAATTTAAATATATCGAGTCGGCTTAAAACCATTTGCCAGTGTCAAGTTAAAAAGGCGGGAAATAGAACTTTCGTTTCAATTTTCAACACCGTATTCCTAAATCGTCAAGTCTAAGTCTAGTCATAGTCCAAATAAATAGTCAGTGCAGTCCATAAGTCATGTCAGTCGATTCAGTAAAGTGGTAGAAGCTTTACTGAAAGTTCTTAGGGAGTTTTGGAGGGAACACAAAATAGCACGTGCACGTTAACGAATATTTAATGGTTAATATTCTACCAATATTACACATTAAGAACCGAAATAACACAAATATATGAGAAATACAAAAACCACAACGTCACCCATTGAATTCCCCGGTAAAACTCCCACAGATTTATTGTTTGGTTTTTAATTATATTTTTTTAATTATTATTTTTGTGTAAAGTAGTGTGTGTTTGGACGGTTGTGAGGTCACGGAATGGGTCAAGCGGAAGACCGGTGCTCGACATACCTAGGTGTGCCAGCAATGCCGAGCTTGATCCAATTTGCGGCTACCTACGCTGTTTTAGTTTTAGACGTTTTTCATTTATGTATTTTTCTTATTATATTTAAATATAAGCTTAATTATTATTTTAAGTTTTTAGTAGACCTGCAAATAAATGTTTCTTATTCTTATTCCATTGACTGGTCCGCGAAACACAAGTTCTGCAGGTACTTAGCATGGCGCCAGATTGTGTCCAGTCCATAGATGTTATTTATTTGTTATATATTACTTGACGAGGGCGCGACCTCAACCCCAGATATTGATAATGTTTGGAAATGGCTGTTATTGTAATAACGTGTTTATGTTTTCAGGTTGTACAGTGTTCCAGTGCATCGTAAGTCAAGTGATGTCATATGCGCTAGTTCATAACTGTATAGCCGATAGCGCATACACACATAGTATACACATGTATAAACAGCGGCCGCAATATCTCAGTCAGTATATTACACTTTGCCTCTATTTCTTTTGCTGTGAGTTAGTAGAGACAGAATGATCGTCATTTTACTGACTGATGTTAGAAATCAGAGTATAGCATTTAGCAATAGACAGTGATGTATACCGTACATATAGATGCATATTACTTATAGCATTTATGGCAAATAGGTACAAATTGGTTCATGTCATCGAGGATACAGCGTTTCGTTATTAGGATTTTTTGGTTTTTGCTGCTTTAAGCAGTTTGAATCTAGTTGGGCAAGATTGAATGCACTGGTATTATGTATACGACATGTCTATGGTCTACCTGTGTGGTGTATACATATTACATAGACCTATATATACAGACGAGGCATGTCGAGACAAAATTTAAGTGAGGATACTTAAACTGCCCCATTTTTTACTCAGACTGCGAATTGAACATTTTTAATTTCGAGATTTGGTCCTGATAAACGATTTTTGGTTGATTTAAATAAGTCATGAAAACTAAATTCAAATAGAGTAAATAAATAATAAGTTCAGTCGGCGACGAATATTGCGCATATTATGTACGCGCCTAGCAGGCTACGTTTACTGTGTTCAGTGTATATTTTCGTAGCTGACAATACAACATTTAGACAAATATATTATGTTATTAATTATGGCAACTACCCACTGTTAAACAGTGTGTTGTAATTTTACTGATTGTATATATTATTATGTTTGCGGGCATTATTGATATTTTTGCGCTGTACAGAAAAGAATTTGTTTAAAAATGCAAAATAAATGATGTCTAGGGATTTGGAGTGAGAGTGGCGGTAGGCGCGTGCGAAAATAATAATGTATTTGAATCTAATTTATATTTGTTAATAACTCTCCTCAGATTTAGCAGACATTGTATGGGTTAAATCAGGGCTTCAAAACTGAGTTGCGACGCCCCGGGGTGTCGCGGCCAATTCCTGGGGGTCTAAAAAGGCCACTTCTAAGTGTTTCATATTATGTTGCATATATTTTTTTCCATATAAAAATCGTGAAATTGTTAAATGGCTACATCGTTCATCTGATTTTATCATATTAGAAAACACCAATTTTAACAGTTTTCAATAGAAATGCGTAAAATGGCGCACTTGATATGAGTTGAAAAAATATATGAAACAATATGAAACACCTAAAGTGGTCTTTTTAGACCCCCTGGGGTGTCGTGAGGCGATTTAGGGAAAGAGATGACAGTGTCAGTTTCGTTACTTGAGCCGTGTTTTGAGAAGCTATGTGCTCTGAAAAGCTAGCACGTTGGGCGTCGCCAGAAAGCTCATTCCCTATGATCTAGACCCTAGAGCGTCACAGTTAAAATGAGTTTGGGAAGCCCTGTGTTAAATATATTTATATATCTGTAAGTTATAACAGATATTAATATTATCGACGCAAGGGCCTGCACATACATATCAATTTTAATTATAACGCGTTTACTTAAATAATTAAATCTACATATATTCAGTTGACGTATCGTATGTAGACTTCATTTGTCTCAAGCCCATTCTTTAAGTAAACAGGCCATGTATGTCGTGAATGTGTGTAGGCCCCAGTAGCACTACGTCGTTCACCAGGATGTGAGGTGTGCGGGAACTCGCAGCTTTGTATTCTTTTATTTTGTAAATACTACCTGCAGTCAAATTCACGAGACTAACTAAAAAATGTAAACAATCATTTAGGAGTTCACAATCTTTGGATCAAATTGAAAAAAAAAAAAGATTCGTCACTTCGTCAGAGACTCGAATGCCAAATCAGTCAAATTTACTTAAAAATTGCGCCTGTCCCTCAAACTTAGAGAAAGAAAAAGATAGCCTTTGATGTTTTGTGAGACAGATAACTGTTTTCTGCTTCTATTTTTCATTTTAGTGATCCTTCCATGCATATTCTCCCTCCAAGGCATTACAGATGCAATGGTTGACAATTTATATTTAAAGATATAATCCGACCCAGTGAAGTTTCTTGATGACACGTGTGTTACTTTGGGTTGATTGAATGTAGAAATATTTTCAATTTGACAGCATTTTGACAGAACATCATTGTTCACATGAATTATTCTCTCTCGTGGGTTTTACTGTGTGATGGGTGACGTCACAACATTGTAGTACCGAGGAGCATGTGTCTGGTACGGCGACACTAGTTACTAATGGCCGACTACTGAAACGGCACTTAAGTAGGCATTAGGCACGTTGCCTAAAATTTTTTTTTTTCGTCTATTCGATGTTAGTTAACATGATAATAAAAAATCTTTTTGTAAATCTTAAAATTTTACGAAGATAGGAACAATTTAAATTTACAATAAGAAAGAGAGCGATATATCGGCCTGTGACGTCACGAGTTGCACCCGTCATACATTTGTCATTACAAAATGTATGGCGGTAGCCGCTTGTGACGTAACAAATCGTTTTGCGAGAAAAAGATGGGCAATATTTTTCATTTGCTCATAATTTTTAATCGCGTCAACCTAAAAAGTACCTTTTTCTTTTAAATTTATTTTTTTCCAATTAACAATTTTGAAATTTAATTCGTAAAAATGGGCTATGCGACACTAGGCAACATCCCTATTAGTTCCCGTTCTCGTTCTGGCGCAGGCCTGCGATTTAGGGGGCCGCTAGAGAGATATGTCACAATGCAACAATAAACAGTGTTCGCTCTAAGCGTAGCCCTGTTACAATTTATATTGTATTTTCATTTATGTATTGTTATTATTTAACAGGATACATGGAACTGATTGTAAAAGCCACAGAAAAAGTACCCTTTTCAGTGTTTACTGCCAACAATTTATATGTTAGTATATAGGGGCATAGGTTTTCGAGGTAATGTATGGTCACGACTTCTAACACAGTTACGCGCTATTTGCATAAATATGTATTGACGACACTTGCGTTATTTATATTAAGTAAACATAAATGCTTGTTAAATATTTTATGTACAAAATAGTTCGTTTAGGTTTCATTGACAATAGGGAGGTGGGAGGTGACTTCTTGTAAAATATTTAGTGTATTTTATATATTATGAAATATTGAGGTACTCCATATGTGTATAAATAATATAAAAAAATATTCCAGTTTTTTTGTAACTTTGAAATACAGTGCATCTAATTACACATTAGATGCATTGTATTTAAAAGTTACTAGTTAAAAAATTGGAATATTTTTTTACATAATTAATGTAAAAACCTACATAAATTGTTTACTTACTATATATGTATGAAACAAAACTTTGCTACCTATATATATCGTCGCTGTAGAATGATAAACTCGTATGTCCAGAGAACCAAACTTTACAAGAAACGAAAAAAATGTTTTATTTCGTCAATGCTTAAAGTATTATTATATGCTTTTTTCCCAAGTTTTGGATGGTAAAAAGGACTTATTTAAGTTATTAACCAATCCCTTAATTAATTCGATTATACCAGTTAAATGACATAAGAGGTTTTCTGTTTTTATGTGTGCAAAGTTACGAGGTTTTCAAAAGTAAAGACAGATGTAGGCTAAAAAAATGATGTTTATTGAATACGATGTGGACAAGTTTTTGGTAAGAAATCAGTACCGAAAGATGTTCTTTCATAAATATCAATCAAATCTTAATCTTAACCTAAAATTATCTTAAACCTAATCTTACTAAATGAAGTCCACTTTCATCCAAATACCTACCCAGAGAATACAAATTTAATTCCTGAAGATGGTTGTACTTTACCTTAGTAATGGGTAATTTTGAATGATACAACTGTTGAAAACAATCATTAGCATTTGGTTGATTAATTCTCCTTGGTAGTAATTGGTATGCTTCGGAATGACTTAGCTTGAACTTTATGGATCGGTCTGGTTTATATTTAAGGCAACGTATGTCGGTGACTTGTGGATCTCCAACCTTATTACCTGGTCTTATCGAAGAAAAATACGGTTGAGAGCTATATTTTATGAAGAATGTGTGGTCTAACTGGACAACATTATAGGGACCAGGATTATTACGGGCAGTCTTACAAGCTTCAACATACCCTGCTGGTGAATAATTCTCACGATTTTTTAGCTGCCGCTCTATTGTGGAATGCATCGCATCACATTCCATTTGGGTGTGACCCTTCTCAAGGTATTTTTGAACTATGACTATACCTGTCTTAGCGGCTACGAATATAAGTGCATTGGAAAGAATAGAATTCCTATTTTGATACGTGCACCCATCACTGTACATAATCACTTTGCGAATGACTGCCGTGTCAACATGGTTAATTATGAAATCAACTATGATACTTGCAAACTCATCAGCTGTTAAACCAACTTCAGACTCAGAGGAAACAAAATCCTTCTTTGGTTTTCAGATTATTTATCGTAAAATTATGCACCTTGAGCTTCATTTTGTAATAAAGCGCTGATGCTTTTAAATACGGACATAGCAATACAGCTTGCAAGTCCATAGTAAATACAGCAACAGAAGCATCATTTATTGCTTTGTCTTTTTCTTTCTGGCTTTGCGCTTCCGTTTTCCGAATTAAATGTAGTTAATAGTCTGTATCACTAACATTTCCAGCCTTGTGACCACAGCAAGTGTCGCACTGGTCCTTTTTCGGGTGAAATAAGGACAAATACAGGCTCTCAAATACTTCCCAAAATGTATACCTTGAGGCACTGAGATGAGATTTGTTTTGGTCGTTTGTGTATTTTAAGTATTCATTAAAAAGTGCCGATTTAGATTGCCAATAGGGTTCTAAGTAGTTTTGATGAACTCTTTCTGCAATAGTGTGACTCAAGCTTTGGCAGGGATTGGAAAAACTCTCAGTAATTCCTTTTTCGAATTATTTGCTTGTCCTCTGTTGCTGTTTCTGTCTGAAACAGGCACTGTATTATTAGCAACAGTGTTTTCAACCCAGTTGTGAACAGACCATTCACCGATATTTAGTGTGTTTAAAACATACATTTGCAGACTCTAAATGTTGCCCCTTTATCTTTTAAATTATACTTAAACGAATAACTTCTGCGAGAGTTAAAGTTTTCCGTCTTTTTTTTGCACAGTACCGCTTTTCAATACAAGTGATGATACAAAGCAACGTTTTGCTTCCCTATTTAGACGCCAAAAATGCTCGAAAATCTGTAATCTTGTATCGTCCGAAAGTTTACAGCATTCATAATATTTGGCGCTACTGTTATGTTCACACCGAGATTTCATTTCTTTTGGCGCCTTTTGAACATCGTAGACAATTTTTCCCTCTTCGTTTTTTCTTCTTCCCAGATATCCCTCACCTTTCATTCGTTTGATTTTTTGTTGCTCGAAGGTCCATTGAGATTTATCACTCCGTCCTCGTTCATCTCGTTTACTCTGATGATTGGATATTTCCCTAAAACTTTCAGGGTCGTCATTTGGCTGAAAATTAGGATTTTGCACAGAGTCGTCGCTGCTGAAATCTGTATCATCTTGAGCCTCTATAACTTGAAAGTTAAGATTTTCGGTGTTGTCATTATTTCCCGTAGCAGAAGTAGATGGTGCAGATACTGAAATTTCGGAAAGTGTGATTGTTTCATTATTTTCAAGACCGAAATTTGCTGTAGATGGAAGATTTTCCTGTGTTTGTTCTGAAGACATTATTGCAGAGCATTCAGTACATCGTTAATATTTAGATCAGACGGTAATAAAGACGGAGATGCTTCCAAGTCAGAAAGGTTGATTAAGTCTTCTGGTGACAATTGGTTCTTTAGACATTCTGCAACTAATTTTCTTCCTCTGCTGAACATTTTGGCCTGAAAAAAAAACTATGAAAATGAAAACCTCGTATGTTATTTGAATACTACCTATACGAGGTTTTTTCGTGTGATTTTTAACTTATTTCTGTCACATCAATACTAACCTAATATTTAGAGCCGTTATTGGAAATAAACTAAGATACCACATTATTTACACTTTCGGCACACTTTAGTTTGATGATTTAAAGCCGTTAAAATCTTATGTGAAATCCTAGTATGTCACTAAAGTGGTTTGCTTTACCGGGGACATACAAGGTTTTCCTTGTTATTAGTCCGCTAAATAAGCCAACGCATATTTACTGCTAAACAACAAATCCCCGGCTATAAAAATACAACCAAAGCGTACTTAGAAACAAAAAATAGAAATAAACTTACTTCTCATCTATTTATCCACAAATTTTCACAAAAAAATCTCGAAAATACATAGCAACGCCCACACCATGCACTTTTTACGAGGTTATCTCACTTGTGCCGGCAAGATGGCCGACAAGTAACAAATAAGAGGTTTTCGGTTTACTCCATAGATGGCATTAGTAGTCATAAAATTGGGTTCAAGGGTTCGCCACATAATATATACGAGGTTTTCGTTCGATTTTTACAAAAATAAAAAATAAATGTTTTTTTGACATACGAGGTTATCATTCTACAGCGACGATATTTCATACGACTGCAAGAACGCGTGACACCATATTTTATATTATGGAGAGTTTTCTCGATACTTGCGAAATTATGTATTACAAATCGCCGTACCTTGGAAAATATAGATTTGAATATACTGTTTCTTCCGAGAAGTTACACATATTTAAGAGTACTATTCATCTATGCAATAAAGACTACAGTCAACTAGTCTATTGTCCCTGTATGTTTGTCAGTGCTTGCGATCTTTGCATTATAATACGTTGACCGGCCGCCCAGTTTGTGACTCGGCCGTGTTCGTTCGGTTTAGTTTTACGCGCAGTTGGTGATGACACAGTTCCTACTATAGTTTCTAGATGCCATATGTAGTGTAACCGGTCTAGTCACGACCCAGGCTGACATGTATACGTGTCAATTTTTATAGTAATGTTCATTGTTCACATTACTCTTACTATTATATTATTTTGAGAACACGATTAATGGCTTAAAATTTTGTGTATACCTACTTACTTTTGGCTTAATATATGATATGTGTACAAAGCTACAAAGTACATGTAAATGCTTGTGGCTGTACCTAGCAGCTTGTATATATTGTGTTCCATAAGTTTTCGCAATAAGTCTCTGTTACCAGTACAATGAAGTTAATGACGTCGCGTTGTACATATATATGTAGCGTAAAATAGTAGGGGCAGGCATCATGTCGGTTTGGTATATACAAAAAGTGGAAAATCTTATCAAAACTCTTCAGCGGGGCTGTTTACAATTATTCCCGTTCGACTCGGATTTAATCACTTGGCGCGCGGTGATTGGTCGACACTTAGCGTGACGAACGTTTGTTGGTTGCCGCGCAGGAAAGTTAATAAATACAATTCATTTTTTATATAATTACATAAAATACGAGAAATGACTTACCGCTGGAAGCGGTTTCTTCCATGTACCGACATGACGACACGACATGTTCCAGACAAATTTATTAAATCCAAATCAAATAACGCATTGTAAGTAGACTCACTGATCGAACTCCTGAAATGATCAGACTCTGACTAGGATTAAGTAACACTATAATTATAAATTAATATTATAATTTTATCTGTCATTGTGATCATGACTGTGATTATGCCTCTGAAGAGCTGGATCTCAACTTTATCATTCTTGAAAAATATTTTAATCATTTTAATATATTCCTTAATCCGGCGTACGAAATTGTATATCTATTAAAGATATTATTGTCCCATAATGAAATAATGTTATACATAGTTCAAAGAAGCGAACCTGAGGTCTTTAATAAAACCTATGCTGAACTGCTTTTACGATAGCAACTCGCAACATTTTCGCTGATTTAGCATTGGTATTGGTCTGCTTTAATGAAATTCTAATATTATATTTCTTTTATCTGGCCATAAAAACTTTGCAGAATGATAATTGATGGATGTGTGGAATGTTGTGACAGGCTGAGAACGAGAGGTGTAGTAAGTTCGTTGAACCAAGAACTGACAAGTTTCGGTGATAGGTGATGATAGATAGAAGTGATGGTATGATGGTTACAGATTAGTTATGCGGCACACATGTATGTATGTTGCAGCGATACTCAACCTTTCTTTATAGGGGCTACAAACATGTTTTAGTCACGGTGTCGAGGGCCGCAAGCAAAAACTATTTAGGTTTTGATTAAAACGTAATTCCAAGATAACGATGAATATACTTTATTAATGAAGATATTTTTTCAAATTATATGTTTAAAACATATAATTTATTGCGTTTCTTGAAAATGCGAACACTTAGGTGTTCAAAACTTTATCAAGATTTAACTTCAGATGGGCCAATAACAAAGGTCCGCGCAGGTTGAGTATAGCTGGTAGGTATGTCGTGTCTGCGTTGTCACTGCCTGAGATGAACAAAGTTGGCAATCGTGAGGTGTACACTGGATTTCCTTTCACAGCGGCAACTACCAGCGTATAGTTGGTAGTGGGCGACTGTGGCCGGAAACCCCGCGATGTGTTGTTTATAATGTTGCTTCTACAATATACTGTAATTAATTGTACATTTTACATAACATTGTTATTGTTACAATAAAACATAATATATTATGCCAGTGCTTTCATTTCTACTCCCCAGTGCTACTTAAAATGTTTTTTATAATAAAGGACACTGGTGAATCCTGCCTGATTTACCATCAAGAGCATCCATGTTTCGAACTAACTTTTTAATATAAACAATAACTTTTTACGTACTACAAAACCTATTAATAGTATAAAAAATATATATATTTTTACGACTTGGGAATAAAAAGTTATGAATCTCCGAATATCAGAGAATTTATCATTCATGTGCAAAATATGTACCTACTTATTATCTGTGGTAATTGTTGCCATCATATCTGTATAGTCTATGGCGTGTCTATGGTTATCATGCTGTAAATTGTCAAAAGAAAGGGAAAGCTCCATCTCCCAATAGATAGATTTTTTTAATAGGAGTAAGTATAAAGTTATTTTCTTTTTCTATAGTTCAACAGTTTAATTAGTTTTATGAAAAAAAAAAAGGTACTTGGGGTGCGAAATAGATCCCTCTTATACTATATTTTATATTTATACTAAGAAAAATAATTTATGTTCTTGGTTTTCGTAACGTGAAAGCGACATCTATCATTTATCTGTTAGCATATTGCGTTTCCAAACACGAGTTATTCATTTCATTAGGTACGTAATTAACATCACCACTAACAGATGCCGCGTTTCCGCAAACAGCCACTAGGACAATTTACTGAACAATAGGTTAGGTTAAATTTAATAAATTATTGTTCTTTTTGTTCCTATGTTCATAAAGTACAACTTACGATAAATATTTTTGTGGACACGTATTTTAATTACCATGCAGTAAATGTATGGCGACTTGCAGGTTTCATTTTTAGTTTAATGAGCATCAAATTTTGGCTCAAGAGATTCTAATAAGGGGGGTTTTAAAAAATTCCTGCTTCCAAATCGTAGATTGGTTAGGTAGACATATAATACAAAGAATAGTAGGTAGGTATGTTTCTTTGATGATGACAAGTCAGGGTTTAAGATTACTAGTTGTACAATTACAGGACAAGTGATGTTGACAAGTCAGGGTTTAAGATTGTTAGTTTTACAACAGGACATGTGATGATGACAAGTCAGGGTTTAAGATTGCTCGTTGTACAACAGGACATGTGATGATGACAAGTCAGGGTTTAAGATTGCTAGTTGTACAACAGGACATGTGATGATAACAAGTCAGGGTTTAAGATTACTAGTTGTACAACAGGACATGTGATGATAACAAGTCAGGGTTTAAGATTGCTAGTTGTACAACAGGACATGTGATAATGACAAGTCAGAGTTTAAGATTACTAGTTGTATAACAGGACATGTGATGCGTTGTGTGATGTTATTTGTTATGAATTATTAACATATTATAAACATAATGACGACAAAGTTTGTTTACCAAATAAGTCATGTCAACATATAAAAACATTACAGGGGGTCTAAAAAAGCCACTTATGGTGTTTCATATTATGATTCATACTTATATTTTTTTTACTCATAATATGTGCGCCATCTAGTCCATAGAGTCTAGACTATACATGTTCCAATTGAGATTGAATCAGAATAACAATCCTTTAATTAATAATAAATCTTTATTGACATGATTGTGAATAATTACAAAAATACTATGAAGACTGAAACCTAAACTAGGCTATAGGTAAAGCCCGTATCTCAGGAGTCAGTGGCCTCTCCCAATATTTGTAACAAATGCCAAGAAAGTTGAATCAAGATTTTACAGTGATATCCCTAAGTTTCAAAGTTTCACAGTAATAACACACAGGACTTCTTGCACTATTTCGACTTTAATAAGTATTTTACATTAATTTTAATATATTACACGACCGGTTTCGACAAAGTCATCGTCAGGTGTTAATATATTAATATATATTAATTTAACAGTAATATTCTCGGATTTTTAAGTAAGTAAAAAGTCTTTGTAAGCATTGTGAGAGGAATTTTAGGATCATTTATAATCAGGCCATATATAAAGTTCAAAAATATGCATGAAGATTGCCGAAAGCATGCAACGACCAACCTTCACCTAACAGCGACAAATGCTGCAAAAAAATTTCTTGAAAATGTTCCTTCAGAGCAGGGGTCTCCAAACTACGGCCCGAGGGCCACATCCGGCCCGCGGACAGATTTTGTCCGGCCCGCGGAGAGCTAGCATACTTGAAAACTCCTTTTAGAGAACATATTTTTATAGCAAATTAAATTTAGTTTACTGAAGTATTCTAATTTTATGTTGAATAATTATTAATATGACATCTACATTGATATGGTCATGGGCTAACTACTCATAACATTGTTGTAGGCTTATTGTTATTGTTTTTGTGAAACACAGAATTGTAATGAGTAAAGACATGTATAATATGCAGAAAATTTAACTTCAGTATATAGTTAATAACTAACAAATTATTGAAATGAATCCAACTAACATTTTATACATTTTAAATAAAAACATAACTTATAACAAGCATAATGACATATGAAATACTAATGAGATTTATGTAATTGAGATTTTCCACTGACAATAGTTTGTAGTTGTGGACTAATTTTACTTGTACCGATTAAGTATTAAAAGAGATTTAAGATGCTCATCAGTTAATTTAGATCTGTAAACATTTTTTGTGTACTTCATTTTGGAGGTCTTCTCACACAAATAAGTAGTACCAAAAACAGAAAACAGCCCACGAGCAAATTTATGCAAATTATCAAATTGTGTACTGACACATAATTTTATGGAATTTTATAAGGGTCTTCCACTGGGAAGACCCTTATAAAATTCCAAGAAAGATGAATTTTGATATTTCGCATGCATAATGGAATACTGACACATTTAAAGAACTTATTTTTTGGGAAATCACAAAAGAAGATTTTGCTAAGAGGACTCGACCCACTTTTTGGTGCATAAGTAATAAATACTGATGATTTCTTAATAACAACTGTTGCTTTTTGACGTGTGGATAAATATTCAACAAGTTTGCGTAAAAAAATGCCATAAATATAACGCCATTAATTATTTATTTAATTTTTTTTAAGTGACATTTAACATAAGTCATTTTTTTATTAAAAGTAAAGCAAATATTTTTTAATACAATTATTGTTCTATTAAGTATTAAGATTGTTTCACTTTAAATTTTTTGATTGTTATAATGACTCATTTAGTATTTAGTCTATATATGATTAATATAGTGAAACACTTTCACATATTGTCACTTTTTTCAAATGAGGAGATCACAAATAAACGTTAATAAAAGTTATCAGTCATCTTTAATGAAATAAATAAAAAAAAAACATGTAATATATCAGTATTTTATTGTAATAGAAAACAAAAAACTTCTAAACAACATAAATCTTTCAAATCTTATTTATATTTCTTATAAAACAGTGTCAAAATCAAGCACCGGCTTTGTTGTGTAAATTACGTAATTTATACAACAAAACGCTTTTAAAAATAGAACATCCTTAAAAATTAAATAAAACAATGATCAATGACTCGTCATGATCAGTCTTAATTAGATAACTTAAATTATAGGAACTTTTAATTTTTGATTAACTTGGTAGTAGTCAATGAATACTTAAAATAGATCTATTAAAGAATAGAATTATAAAAGTAGGAATAAAAATTTGGAATCAATTTTTTTTTCCAATAATTCTCTCAGATCTTTCTTTTTGTTCTCACTTAACTCTTGTTTTCCTGTGTAGGCATTCGTAGGCATGATTTCATTCACAGAAAGCATTTTGTTCCTTATATTTCTAACGCTTACTTCCTTGTATTCGCTTTGTTTGTAAGATGTCACAAAAAATGAAAAAGGGGTATCTCTGTTTACTTTAATAATTTGTAGGTCATTCCATAAAACAGTTGTCCCGTCTTTAGTTTTATTGAAGTAAAGGCCCCAACCTTCTTGAAGTTTTTTCAAGTCTAAAAATGACTCGAATGTCAGTTCATGTACTGAAAATTTATTGCCAGACTTCTTTGAATTTTTTATTATAGCTAACTATATATTGATGAGGAGAATATATAGGCCCAGATTTTAAATTTTTTGTTATCTCCTTCTCTATAAGGCTATGAATGTTATCACCCTCGTTCTGGGTATGCCCCTTTACTAAAAATTTGTGTGTAATAGATTGAATGTTTAGATGAGTGACTGCAAATAGGTGATAAAGTGCTACAATAAATTTATTTTTATTTTGACCAACACAATTGTCAGAATATATAATTATGTTACATTTATTGTCAGTTGATGACTCCGCTGATAGCTTCTCAAAAACTTTTAGTAAACAGGAGCCGATTTCGTTAGCTCCACGCTTCGCATCAGTTTCGTTCCAGAAGAAACGTTGTACATCATCATACGAGTCTTTCATCTGGCCGTCAACCTTTTTGTTCAAAGACGTAACAGTAAAATTGTAACTATTCAACTTTGATTTGTAGTAAAATCCTGATGTGTCTCCTTCAGGCGATTGCAGAACGGCTTGCAGATCAAATACAAGAACTTTATTTTTGTCCTCTATTTACAGCGATCATCGTATTTTTCTTGGCGGCTTAGTGTTTTCTCTTCTAGGTGAGTATCATAAGACTTTGAGTAAGATTTTCTGTTCAGGCGTCGAGTTCTTATATTGTTAACACAAATCACATTGGTCTTTTCTGGGACGGAAAAACGATATATTATAATCTTGTGTAAATATTTTATAAAATGTACAATATTTACTAGCTGCTTTGTTACTTCTATTTTGTGCTGCTTCAAAGTCTCTGAAAAGGTCTGAAATTGTTTTCCCTCCATCAATGTACTCTCGATTAGAATACTGCCTAATATAATGGGATGCAATCCTCCATATCTCGTCTATGAACTTTCTAAAATCTGAGAGTAGTTGTTCATCAACTTTTACGTGATTAGCATGCTGTCCTCTCTGATCTTGTGCTAAAATCCCATGCTCGTCTATTTTTCCTTTTACAGTACGTATAACACGATCAGAAATGTTTAAAGTTTTTATAAAAAATGTTTGAGACACGTACTGACTGCCCGTTCACTAAGAAGTGAAATGCTTGATTGCAATTTCTTGGATTACGTGCATTTGTATATTTTTAGACTTTGACTAACTTGGGTGTACTGGTATTTGTTTTTTTTTTGTTCTAGGAACTTCGTATGTCGGATCATGATCGCTTAGATCAATATCGCTTTGTTCGTAATATATTTTGTCAGTGCAATCGTCAAAGTCGTTGTGTTATAAAGGTGATTTTCATTACCGATTGAAGCTGATGTTGTCGATGAATTTATCATGTCAAAATAATCCTGAAGGTTGAAAAAAAAAATAAATGAAAAAAACAAAGAAATAAGTAATACAACCAATTTTTAAAGTCATAGGTAACATTTAAGACAGTTACCGTCACTTTAGTTACTGGCTCGGATTCGTGTTCTTCACATTGTGTTTCATGTTCTGAAGCCGGATTTTGAACCTTAGCAAGTTCTATCAACTTTCTGCCCCTATTAAATGACCGTGTCACCCTAAAACATACACAGTGATATTAAAATTATGTCTTTTGTACATTTTTATTTGCAATTTGTGTTTAGACTAACACAGACTTAATATAAAACATTTGCAAGCCATGAAAATATTACGCATTATATTCTATTATTTTTATTCAAACAAAGACTTAAGTAATATAACGACTCGTAGGTAACATTAACCATAAGTAGTAAACAGACTTATACTTGAATGTTACAAAGTATTACTGAAATAATAGATACATTTTAATAGTAAAGTGACTCAAGTCAGTATTGGACCACGAAAAATATAATAGATATAGCTTAGTGAAAAACTGACTTAAAACGTAATGTTCCATTCAATATATTAGTAAAACAAGTAGTAAACTAAACTAAGATTTAATTCGTCAGTACTTGATTACAAAATTTGATGCAACTTACCTTTTAATTTAGTAGTATAAAGACTTAAAAATATATTAGGTCTTTTTTGAATAAAATAACGATAATGTTGTTCCGCAAAAGCCCGACGCAAACGGGCATGAGTCGTTGTTCTTCAAAAACACAATGAAAAATCCTAGAGAGTGAAAGAGACGGATATATCTCTGGAGCGTCTCTCTTTCATAATTTCGACGTAATTCAAACAGTAGACGGTAGATGGCGTTTAAATATGCCTGTCACTGAACGTAACTCAATTCTGTCCTATGTACTAATGGGTCAATTTTCCATTACGCATGCGATTTGTTCTTAATTATATCACTGCACTGTAGATCAATCATTTCCATTTGAAGTTCCAGGGCTAGGGTTTCAATGTCAGTATCAAAAGGATTCTGAAAAATCTTAATTTGATTCGCAATGGCATCAAAGTCCGAGAAACGAGTATCAAAATTTATTTTCAAAGCACTCAAAGTTTCGATTGCAAAATCGATAGGAAACTCAGTCTCAGGGGTGTGGCTGAATATTTCACATGTTTTAAAATGTGAAAAACATTTACTTCGTAGTTGTGATTGAAACAGAATCAATTTCTTTCGGAATGATTTGATATTAGTGTAGGTATAAATCAGGAAGATGCTGGTTTTCTCCTTGCAATCTCAAATTCAGTTCGTTCACATGTTTTGTCAAATCAACATAGAATGCTAACTTCCACAGCCATGCGTTGTTTTGTAATTCAGTAAGAGGAGAATGCTTTTCATTAAAAAAAATTTCGATAACTGCTCGAAGTTCAAAAAAGCCCTGAAGGACTTTCCCACAACTAAGCCAACGTACGGCAGTATGATAAGGTAAGTCATTTTCTCCAATCTCTTCAATAAATTGTCGGAATTGTCGGTGATTCAGCCCAAAAGATCTGATTTATTTATTTCTTTATTATGAAAACCAACAGCTTAATACAAATAATTTTTTAAGATTAGTATTTTACAAAGATATAGCCAATAACAGGTTTCCCATAATTAACAATAGTGCTAACGTGAAAAGATGAATGATAATTTAAAAGTAAGAAATGTCAATAGTGATTCTTAAAAAAAAAACTGGTTTACAATTTTAATTTAAAAAAAAAGTAAACAGTAACTCTTCCTATGAGTTAAATTCAAATTTTACAGCTACCATGTAGATTAGGAATTTGTAAAAACAATACCTGTATCATTGTAGCAGTAGATACTAACCCAATAACACAGCAAACAAGCAATTAATATTTTATGAGTCATCATTTTAGGGATTTTATTGTTTTTATTATATTATTTTTGAAATTAACTTTAGAGCTAGTACAAAGATCAACGTCACTAAAGTATTTATTATATGATCGAGCGATTCGTGTCAGGACCGAGTTATGTGCATAGTTGGTGTGATGCATTGGAACATGTAGTAGAGTGGTGTTACGGGTTCGATATTGGGGGGTTCGAAATGCGATGTTTGAGACAAGGTGAATGCAGTCTACCCTACTATTTATAATATCATACAGAAAACCCATATCGAGGACAATGCGTCTGTGTTCCAGAGTCAACATATCATACTCGGCGCAAGCGTCTTCATACGTGTTAAAGTATTTGCGGTTACGATAGTTAAGATGGGATATGAACTTTTTTTGTATTCTTTCTAGTCTGGACTTATAAATAATGTAATGAGGAGACCAAATAGGGCAACTATATTCTAAGATACTTCTTACAAAAGCGGAATAGACAGACTTGAGAGCTGTAATGTTTGTGAATGGTTTACAACTGCGGAGAACAAAGCCAAGATTTTTGTGTGCTTTGGTTATATTTTTTCGATATGATCAGAAAACATCAACTTGGTATCTAAAAAAACACCTAGATCCCTAACACCTCGTTTCCTTGGAATTACGCTACCATTAAAGTTGTAATATTGGGTAATAGGTTTTTGTTTACGAGTAAAAGTTATACACTCACATTTACTCGAGTTAACTGTAATGTTGTTCATTATATAATACGCAAATAAATTATCGAGATCTTTTTGAAGTAATAAACAGTCTTGAGCTGTGGTAATTTTACGAAAAATCTTTTTATCGTCCGCATACATTAGATATTTAGAGTGTTTTATGATTGAACCTATGTCATAAAGATACGCGTTGTATAGGAGTGGACCTAAATGTGAGCCTTGAGGTACCCCAGTTGGAACATTAATGAAATTCGAGCGATAACCACCCATCACTACAGCCTGAGATCGGTTTGAGAGATATGACCCTACCCACCGTAACAGGTCACCATGAATGCCGAGTGCATGCAGTTTGTGGAGGAGAATAACATGGTCCACACGATCGAAGGCTTTCTTAAAGTCCGTGTAGACCACATCAATCTGCCCACCACGATCCATATTCTCTAATATATAATTGGTGAAACAGGCCAGGTTAGTTGTCGTTGAGCGGCCTTTTAAGAAACCATGTTGCTGATTGGGTATAGAACGGTATAAAACGGGATAGATATAGTTGTATACAATTTTTTCCAGTGCTTTAGCCGGTATATTTAGAATAGATAGTCCTCTGTAGTTCTTCATGTCCACGCGCGACCCCTTTTTATGTATGGGTACTATTTGCGCGGCCTTCCATTTACGTGGGAAGATACCTTCTCGTAGGGAACGATTAAATAATATTGCTAACGGTAGAGAAAGTGAGTCGGAGCATCGTGACCAGAATATGGCAGGAAGGCCATCACAGCCGGCGCCCTTGTTGATGTCTAAAGATTTTAAAATTTTTGATACTGTCGAGTTTGTTGTTTGTACGTTCGATACAACGTCTGTGCATGAAGACAACGATTGATATGAAGTACAGATATCAGAAGGCTTACCAAATACGCTTTGGAAAAAAGAACTAAAGGCATCGCATATTTCTTTACCGTCTGTATAATCCACTCCGTTTAGGTTTAATTTTTTAGGATAAGCTGAGCCTCCACGCAATGCTTTTATGTAAGTCCAAAATAGCTTCGGATGGTTTTTTAAATTGCGCTCGCAGTTTGTAGTATAGTCCCTAAAACATTTCCTTTGTATCAGACGTTCTCTCGACCTCAACAATGAAAATTCGTCGTAGTCCAATTTATTCCTATACTTTTTCCACCGTATATGTGCTTTGGATTTTTCTTTTATAATGTTTATAAGGGCTGGAGAGTACCACCTTGGATATGAGCGCTTGCCCGAGCTACGACTGATAGGAACATATAACTTAACGCACTCGTTGATAGTATCGTACATAAAGTCGACAGCTTCATCCAAGGTGCCCGTAGATAGTGCAGACGACCAATCTTGTTCCATGAAGTAGTCGTTAATCGATGAGTAAGGCGCCTTTCTAAAATTATACCTTTCAGTAGCGACCTCACGTAATAGTGTTACATTTAAATCCAACACGGTGAATATAAACGAAGGGTGAGCACGGTCTTCATTGAGAAGGGGTTTAGAAACTGGGATTAGATGTACTGGAAGATTTGAGAATACTAAATCTAATGTGTTATTGGAACTATTTTTTAAGTAATTGTATTGTTGAAGGCCATAAAAAGCTAATGAGTCTATAAATTTGGTACCGGAAGCTTGGACCTCCACCGACCCTTTTCTAATCGAGGAGCTACCATATTCATCCCAATAAACACGGGGCAGATTAAAATCTCCAATTATTATGAAATTATCATCTGGACTGAGTTCTGCCATGTCGGTAACGGTTTTAATGACTGTATCCAAGTCGGTAGGCAGACTCCTAGGATTTGGTGGAACATAAACAGCGCATAAGTGCAAGTCCGATGTCGAGGAGCACGCACTAGATGGTATAGTAACCCAAAGCATCTCCGTGATGGGGCAGGCGCGCGCGCGTGGCACGGCGGCCAGCGCGCGGCGCACCAGCACGGCGACGCCGCCGCCCAGGCGCTTGCCGCTGGCAGCCGGGTCGCGGTCGGCGCGGAACACGTCGTACCTGTCGTCGCACAGCTCGCCGTCGAATACACCGTCGTGCAACCACGTCTCAGTCAGAGCTATTACGTCGTAGTTGTTACTTAGAATGCTAAGTCTTAGGTCCTCGCATTTGGTTCTTAAACCTCGAACGTTTTGGTAGTAAATATTTAAAGAAAAAGAAGCCATTTGTAATAGCATTAAAACCAGAAGTCATGCGTAAGTATAATACGAGTATTAAAGAAAATAGTACATTATGAATGTGTATATCCGTGAGAAAAATATTTGTATTTATATCGATTAACGACAAAATATTAATCAATAAAATTGTATAAATACCCAAGCGTAGTTTTAAAATATGTTCAATCCATATTGCATCTCTTCTACAGGCAATAGGCACGCACAATATTAGTAATTTAAAATAATAATTAGTCGAAACTTCTATTGTTATACTTTTTAGACGGTAAGATAATATTATAATAATCAGTATTATCGTTGTACGAGTACCTGTGAAATTAATTATATATCTCATAATAATAATATGGTAGTTTAAGTAAAATTCATCCACATAAAATATTATGTTAAATATTAAAATTCTGACTGTAAACGGGTGGTTTATAAAATTATTATATTCCGGCAAAGTCATGTCGTGGCCCGAGTGGTGACGACGGGAGCCGAACGGTAAATCAACTAACATCGTAACCGCAGTCACACGATACACGATAAAAAGTGGTGCGAACTTTAGGTGTGATTGAGTTAATTCCGTCGTGTGGTATAATTTGAGGCTATTATTAGTTTGCAAGTATCTTAATATCATATTAAGGCCTAAGAGGACGGTGAGATTCAAAACATAAAATTGTTTATCTGTATATAAAATAAAATCCTGGAACACAGTCTGCATTATGTAATTGTAACTAATATTTGATAGTAGTAGTGTAATGTGTAAGGTCAAAATTCCCTTAATTAAAATTAATTTTTGGGCAATAGGAATTATAGTAGTCTGATTGTTATAAAGTGTCGCACTCTTATTTAGTGTATGTGCCATGTCGGTAGATTGAGAAAAAATATTAATGCTTGCTATTTTTTTATGTGGCAAAGAGTATGTTATTGCAAAAGAGAAGCAACTGTAAAACATTTCGATAGGACTAAGAGTTACTTCAACAAAATGCATGAAATTAATCATAAATGACTTTGAGACCTAATTTTAAAATATTTGAGCATGCATTAAGTGGAAAAAAGAGTTTTTGTGAGACATGCAAAAATACGTTACAGACATATCTGGTGTTTTAATGAAATAACGGTTAATTAAACAATCTTCAGTATATCCGCCTCTTGTGCAATTTGAAGTGCCCGTGCAGTGTCGCTTTCTTCACAAAAATTCTTCCATGTTTTGCCCACACGTACTGATAGTTTTTTAGCTTCGCAGCTTCTCTGCACTTTTTCAAAAGCATCTTGTTTAGCAGCGTGAGATGCTCATTCACAAAAATTCTCGAGTTATTCCCTGTAATTCCTAAAACGTTGGGGGTGAGATGGTTTTTACGTGCTCCAGATATTATGTTATCCTTTAGAAGACGTGATTTTAGTTTTACTATAATATTCCTGGACCGCCCTTGCTGCTTGTGTTTTGGCGTTACACGGTTAATCTCGAGAACGTCACCTAGTGATATATTTACGCCACAATGCGTAGCTATCGCAAAAAAGATGTCGAATAAATTTTCATTCTTTTGTTCTGGAACTCCCACAATTTCTAAATTCAATAACCGTTCTCTTTGATTATTAGCGTTTAATTCCAATTGCAAGCGATTATTTTCATTTGAGAGTATGACAATTTTTGATTCCAATGCGTCAATAGCTTTATTTCCGATAGCTAAAGAATCCATTTTTTTATTGAATGTATCGTACTGATCGCTGTGAAACTGTAACGACTTCTCAATAGCTGTTACTTGCTGGATCGTGTCATTTTGTTTTAGCTCTAAAGATTGAACGTGATTTTTGACATCTTGATATTCTTGATGCATATGGCTTATATCCGATTTGATTTCAGCAAGAGAGACATTGAGAGATGCACTAAGTTTTTCGAGATCCGTTGTCAGTAAGGTGTTGAACTTAGATGTCATGTTTAGGAAGTTTTTTTGAAAATCACATTTCTAGACTTCCATAGTAGTCATAACTTTGGATGTAATGCTTTCAATAGCCTCCGTCAACTCATCGTTGTACTTCCGTTTCGTTAGTAGAGTCACATTACATTCTTCCAATGATTTTCTTATTTCGGGATTAGAAGCGTATTTATCCTTTTCGTCAGGCGATCGAAACATTTTTGCGCTTCTGGCTTGATGTTACTCTTTGACCGCTGCACTTAACGGTAGTGATTTGTAAATTGTGATTTAAGTGAGTAGGGATACGTTTAATTTTGAATGAAGACTTCGGAGTATTAACGATAACACGTCCGCACTGCTCAAGTCTCACTGTCGAACTGATAAAATTAACAATTGATATGACTGCTTTCAGAACTTCAGACATATCCAAACATTTTCCGCACAAAGACTGTTAATGAATGATACAATGTAAGACTAATGGTTTTGAGCCACCGTCATTTTCTACAGCCTTTGACACAAGAGCGACCACTCCTTTATCTTTCCCACTCATGTTTTTGCCTCCATCAGTTGTAATACATTTCAAGTTTTTCCATCGAAGGTTCTTTTGATTAATGGCCATTTCAACTCCTTTAAAAATATCTGTACCAGTAGTTGTGCCATGAATACTATACATATCAAGAAGTTCTTCATTCACTTCATAGCTTTTATCTACTCCTCGAATATAAATCAACACCTGAGCAGTATCTGACACATCCGTTGACTCATCCAAGGCCAAAGAAAACCACTCAACATGTCCAATTTTGTCGAACAGGATATATTTTCGAGCCACAGTGTTTGCTGACATACTGACAGTTTTTAATAAATTTACCTTTTCAGGGCACATTTCTTCGGCTACTGCAATTATGCATTCTTTGATCATTTCTCCATCGGTGAATGGTTTTCCACGTTTTGCAATTTCAAGAGCCACACGAAAGCTGGCACGAGTTGCAGCCTCTTGTTCAATTTTGAGTTTTGTAAATGAAGATTGCTGCGATTTCAATCCGCGCTTCATAGCTTCGAATTTTTCTGTCCGCAGACTTCCTGTATATTTTGAGTAATTTTGAAAATGTTTTGTTTCATAATGACGTTTAATGTTATATTCCTTGAGAACGGCTATGCTTTCATTGCAAATCAAACATAGCGACTTGTTACTGGACTCAATTACGAAATACTGAATGTTCCACTGATCTTTGAATTTTCTGCATTCACTATCAATTTTTCGCTTCTTTTCCATACTACTAAATCACACACAAAAGCAACAATTCAAATCAAAATACTGTTACAAAGATGTCTTAAACTTAAACACGCACAAACACGTTTTAAGGAGGTACGCACAATTTTATTTCACAACAGTGTCATAGGAACTGACTTGTGGTAGCGCCACTAGCCTTCTTATATATTCCAATTACTAGAAGTGAGTGGAAGACACCAGAACTTTCTCGAACCAACGAGATTATTCTGTACGTGCTATTAGCGCCATCTGTTAGCGATAGAAGGTACTACCTATTTCCGCTTGTGTCCACCAGATGTCGTGTCACGTTACTCCTCATAGCTCGTACTCTACGACTAATCTAGAAATTACAGATAATGACAGGAAAATTAATAATATGCAGTATTGCCGTTTTGCGGACACAAAAAGCAATCAATGAAAACAGACAAATATTCTCATCAATTATTTCTTGTATAGTATTTTGCGGTGCACATGATATGCCTCTTAGGGGAAAACAAGCAGATGAGGATGAGGGGATTCTCAACTTCAATAAATCTAATAAAAGATTCAGGGGACGACAAATTAAAGAGTCACTTGGAAAAGTGCCGTCGCAATGCAGTTTACACATCGCCAAAAATACAAAACGAATTGATAAATTTATGTGGCGAAGTTATTAAGGAGAATAAAATAAGTGAGGTTCAGAAGACCATGGCTTACGCAGTCTTAGCTGATGAAATAGCAGACGTAACTGGGAAAGAACAGCTGTCAATAGGCGTGCGGTTCTACGACGAGAGCAAAAGGAAAATCAGAGAAGAATTTGTAAGGTTCGTTGAACTAAAAGCACAAAATGCTTCAGCAATTGCCGAAGCAATTGACAATTTCTTGATTAGTTCTAACCTCCCAACCGAAGATTGCGTAGGATTTGGATTCGATGGCTATTCTACAATGGCAGGGAAAGAGGGTGGCGTACAAGCCATTTTGAGAAAAAAATATCCTCGTGCTTTATATTTTCATTGCTCAAGTCACAAACTCAACCTTGTTGTGAATGATGCGTACGCAGTGCCAGAAATTAGAAATACTGTCGCCACTGTAAAGGATGTTATAACGTTTTTCAGAGAATCGACTACACGTCGAAACTACGCTCCAAACCTAGGTATCACGATTGTGTGAGACGAGATGGTCCGAAAAATATAAATCAATCAGAAAGTTTTCTCAACATTTCCCAGAGCTTGTGAAATCTCTAGAAACGTTATCCGTAGAGGGAAATTATGCCACCAGAAAATCTGCATATCAGTTGCATTCAGCCGTTTCAAAACCAGTGTTTAATGTTGCTCATATACATATATCTGACAGCCGATTTAGTAATATATATATATATATATATATATATATATATATATATATATATATATATATATATATATATATATATATATATATATATATATATATATATATATATATATATATATATATATATATATATATGTGTGTTATATTTCACCATCGTGCCCGTTTCACAAAATTCCCAAGAAAATCAGAGTCCGGTTGAGCGCTGAGACGTCGTTTCCACTTTACAATAGTCCAAATTCACAAGCAAAACAAGAGTCCAGTAGAAAAGCCAAAAACACGTTGAAAATCACAAAACAAAATGCAGAGGCGCAGATAACACGTCGGTAGCACGAAACGCAAGGTAACGAACTGTCAAGCCAGTTCGTTACCTTGCGTTTCGTGCTACCGAAACTGGCTGGGGCTGGTCTGGCTGGCTGGTCACTTGGTCAAGATCTGCTATCGCCGTCTCTTTCATTTTAAAACTTGTTTTACACCGTTTCTTTTGTTATTCAGAACCCGTGTTGGGCGCCCAGGCAAATGGCAGGTAAAATGTGTATGCCGTCATCTTCGCCTCAACAGCTTTATTCACACTCTCACGTATTGTGTAAAGAATCAAAGGGCAAGTGTTACACTATTTTGGAATCGGCATGGCATAGGGAAGTTTTTAAAGGTATTTGTTCATTATGTTTGAAGTAATTTTTTTCACAGTAGCTGCTCAAAGTCGAAACTATTATTTTTATGTGAGAATAAAATTGAGATTGACTATTAACTGTCGTTATTTCGCATTACTTATCGACTAAGTATTGTTTGTTTCGCAAAAAAAAGTAAAATAAAAGTGTATTTTAAAAAGTCTCTGATACGAACATTACGAAAAAATGGTGATTTTTTAAAAATGACTAAAACTGGTCATAACTCAAAACCCACGAAACTTTTCTATGGGCATGTAAGGCTTGTTCAATGCGTCTTGGGTTCATATACCTCCGGGTGACACCCTGTATACACTTACGAGACAGCCCCCCCCCCCCCCCTTAACAAATCAAATAATCATAATATTAAGTACATATGTGTTTTATTTTGACTCACCTCTTTCAAATAATGTCCTGATATCCATTTGACGGAGTAATATTTCCAGTTGTTGCGCGGTAAACGTAAATCTCGTGTCGCCGCAACTACGAGGGCGGCACTGAAAATTTCGGGAATCAAGGAAGTGACACAACATTACTATTTTAAAAATGTATTTATTGCTTTTCGATACTTTATTGTATTCTTTATTGTATTCTCCGCGAAATTTGACACAGTTTTCCATACGATGGAACCAATCATTGAAGCAACCATTCCATTCGGAAGTTGGGGTCTCCAAAATGGCCGTTTTGTAGGCGTCCACAGCTTCTTCAGGTGATGAAAATCTCTGACCACGCAATTTATTCTTTATTTTAGGGAAAGTATAGAAATCATTAGGGCTTAGGTCGGGGCTGTACGGCGGATGGTCTAATAATTCTATGATTTCTTGCTCTAAAAACTCTTTTGTTCTGTGCGCGGTGTGAGAACTCGCATTGTCGTGATGGCGGACGATGCGGTGGTTGCAGTTCTCTTCACGGAGTTCAGAAACGACCTGTGGCAAACAAATGTTAGCATACCATGCTGCATTAACCGTTCTTTGTCCCTCAAGAGGAATAGTCGCAACATGGCCGGTTTTGGAGACAAACGTGGCCACCATTTTTTTTGCAACACTCCGTGAACGAACAATTTTTGTTGGCTTTAACTCATTTTCGAACACCCAAACTCGTGATTGGTTTTTTGTTTCGGGTTCGTACGCGTATATCCAGGATTCGTCACCTGATACGATGTTGTATACAGCATTTGAGGATCCTGCGTGGAATCTTTCGAGAGTTCTGACGCACCAAGTAACGCGAGCCGCTTTTTGCTCTTCACAGAGCAAATGCGGTATCCATCGGGAAAACAACTTTTTTACACCTAATTGTTCATGCAAGATTATTTGTATTTGACTCATGCCAATGTCTAAAGTTGCCTGAATTTCGCGGTATGTCACATGTCGATCTTCCTCAATCAGCTTACGCACAGCATCAACGTTTTCTTGGGTGACTGCAGTTTTTGGACGACCTTGACGGGGATCATCACTGAGCTTGACATGTCCACGTTGAAATTCAGCAAACCAGCGATAAATTGTGGTTTTGGATGGGGCTTCATCACCAAATGCAGAAGTCATCCGGTCAACACACTGTTTTTGTGTTAAACCACTTCGAAAGTCATAATAAATCATCGCTCTAGAATTTTCTCGAGTCAATTCCATTTTCTCAACGACTAAACAAGTTTGACAAGACCGAGAATCTTTTTTTAAATAAATAAACGGTATTCGATTTTTAAAACCAAGGAGTTTTAAATTAAAAAGATTTTAATATGACAGGAACAGTGGAAATATTCCATTCCCGATACTTTTAGTGCAGCCCTCGTAAACTATAAGACACTATGGCGCATGAAATATTTGCTCGTATTAAACTCCGAACTGAATTGAATTGTATTTGAACTGAATTGCCTTGCTCTGCCTCACGATCACGCTTATATATTCAAATATTCTCCCGAAATAATGTAGCAAATACTTGACTCTATTTCCATCCTTGTCTCATACTTGCTATCACTGTCTTTCCTTTCCAGAATAGTCCATGCTAGAACGTTCCTTGTGGTATTTCTATTCAATACAAGATGTCGCTATTGACCGTATGAATTGATCCTATTTCTCTTTACTGGAAAAAGTACTGTCGTCCATAACTAGATAGCGCTAGATCAGCTAGATGTTGTTTTCTCCAAATTATATTCGGCTTTAATCCTAGATGGCTCTGATTGTCTCGTCGGGAGCGGAAACTACGAGATGCGACGGTTTCGCGCGAGATTTAAATTATATTGCGTCGCTAACAGTTACGTAGATTAAAATTTTTAAAAAATGTCGTAAACATTGTGCAAAGGGTTGCCAGCATCATGAAATTTTTACAATTTTGTGCAACGTAAAAACCGTACGTTTTCTTAACGTAGTCTCCTTTTTTTACAGGTTCACTAAAAAAAATACTGTGTAATACCGCTAGTAATTGCAAGACATTTATTTTAATTAATATTTATAGGTTATACTATGTTCTTATAACTTTTCGACATTGGTATTAATTTTGGATGAATTTTTGACATAATTTATTAATTTTAATTTTGACATGTATTAAGGACATTTTAATTCAATTGAATCATTGGTGATAGTAGTATTTTTAATTTTATATTCTGACATCCATTTTATATAATTATATAATTCTATGACATTACAAATCAATAAGCTATTAATTTATCAATCTAATGTGTTATAATATTATACTAATATTAATTTGTGATATACAGTAGAAAATAGAATAAGTTGGTATAAAAATTTAAATTTTTACGTTGCACAAAATTGTAAAAATTTTATCATGCTGGCAACCCTTTGCACAATATTTACAACATTTTACAAAAATTTAATCTACTGTGTAATATATTAAAATTAATGTAAAATACTTATTAAAGTGGAAATAGTGCAAGAAGTCATGTGTGTTATTACTGTGAAACATGAATTTCCACCAAGAACCTTCAACCTACAGTACAATCAATAACATATCTAAGTTTCAAAGTACTATGTTACAAAATAAATACCAAGAGGTGTTTTCTAAACTTTCAAATTTTTTTTCTAAATAAAATAAAATAAAGCATAATTTAAAATTGTGTATATTAATTCTTTACAATATTGATTCTGATGCAGGATTAACATTCAGTTAACAAAGCTCTTTGTACAGTTCCACTAAAACGAAACAAAATTTTTTGTCACTATTCTGCTTACAATAACGTCCAATAGGTTACAATCACCTTTGACATTGTTTAATTTGTATGTAGATTTCAAATCCTTCTCATTTGTGAACTGTGATAGTTCACTAATATCACACTGCTCACCTTCTATTTCTTTGAGTATCTCTTCTCTGCTCTCTGTGTTCAAAAAACATACCAGTATGGAATCATCTTTTTCAATACCAAACTTACTCAAACTTTGTGATATGTTTTTTGAAATTGATAGGTTATAAAGAATTTCTGAATAAACTGTTTTGGTTACTAAGGTATTTGACTTTTCGGAGAGCACAGCTCGATTTGCAGCTACAGCTACTTGAAAGGGATCTAGAATTAGTGTGGGTTTGATAACAGCACATTTCCAGATTCCTTTTATTATATTGCTTCTTATGTCTTCCACGTTTTTAACCTTTTTGAAAAGATATAATTCAAGACACGTATTTGTATCTGAATCAAGAGAACACTGAAAATACTTCATATTATTTTCAGAAATTAACAAATGTAAATTTTAATTCCCTGTGCTCAAACAACTAACTTTGTTTACTTTTGTTCTTCTTCTTCGCCAACATTTGTTATTTTATTTAAATATATGCGTCGGCTTAAGACCATTTGCCAGTGTCAAGTTAAAAATGCGGGAAATTGAATTTTCGGTTCAATTTTGAACACCGTATTCCTAAATCGTCGTCTAAAGTCTAGTCAAAATCCAAATAGATAGTCAGTGCAGTCAATGAGTCAAGTCAGTCGATTCAATAAAGTGGTAGAAGCTTTACTGAAAGTTTCTAAGGAGTTTTCACCAACATTAGTTGTATTATTTTGCTATAACTGTCAAAAAATTTCGTACGAGCAAATCTAAGTTTTTTTTGTTCGCAATAAACGAAACTAGAATATATGTTAACAAATATCGATTAATCACATTACTGCATTTATTTAAGTAAGTAAGCTAAAAGAATCAACGAATTAGGAAACGTAAAAGAATACACGGAACATAAATGCAGCGCGCGGCGTTATTTCTTGGCCGTGGCCAATCTTAGCCCTAAAATTAAAAAAATTTTGACAGCTTGTTATCACCTTCACGGATGTCATTTGATAAAAAGTAAACAAAATACAAACTTAACCTTTGTTTAATCGTAGGTATAGCCTATTTTATTCATTCATGACAGTTCCGCGTAATACCAAACATTGTTATCTGTTCATTTTCGGGAGTGTTACATAATATATTGTAAAACATGATAACCTCCAGAGTAACGACGATGAGAAACGTTTGTAGAATCCAGAACATTCGTCTCCTGTCTACTCACATCCATGAAACTGATAATGTTGGCCCTATTGTTTTCAAAAAACTGACAGGCGACGACAAGGGCATAGCGCTGTACGGTCTCAACAGCCCGACCAACAAAAATGCGCTCGGATTTGATTTCTTAAAAGCCATGAAGGAGCTTAACCAAATCCTGAGAGAAGACACCAAAATATCCGTTGTCATTCTCCATAGTTTAGTTCCTAATGTGTTTTGTGCAGGTATGTTAAGCTGTAAATGAGGCTTATAATAATTGAAATAACAATATATTATTAAAGTGACCTTAGTCTGTTTAACCACAGCCATATTATCAGTTACTTCCTGTAGCTCCTGTTCTGTTCAGTGCAACCAAAAGAAACATGTTATGGCTTATATTAAAAAAGCTTATTTTATTTTAAAGGTGCAAACTTGAAAGAAAGGTTTAAAATGAGTGATGAGGAGGTGGCAGTATTTGTAAGGGGCTTGAGAGAAACCTTCATAGAAGTTGAAGATCTGCCTATGCCAACAATAGCAGCAGTAGATGGGGTGGCAGTCGGGGGTGGTCTGGAGTTGGCCCTGGCTTGTGACATTAGGATTGCAGCTGACTCTGCCAAACTCGGTCTGATAGAGACAAACAGGGGCCTGATTCCTGGGGCTGGAGGCACCCAGAGACTGCCTAGAGTAGTTAATTTGAATATTGCCAAGGAACTGATCTTCACATCAAGAATTGTGAGTGGCTTAGAAGCCAAGGATCTTGGTACGTAAGCCACAAAATGGGCCCTACAAATATTTCTAGTTTTTCTCCCCTTTTTCTCTTATCTTATCACTATTTTCCAGGTGTTGTTAACCATGTTGTCCCACAAAATGAAAAGAAAAATGCGGCATTTGAGAAGGCATTAGGTATAGCCCGAGAAATAATTGGCAATGCACCAATTGCATTGAGATGTGCCAAACAAGCCATCAACGAGGGAGTGCAGCTCACCATCAAAGACGGTTACGAAGTGGAGCAGAAGTGCTATGAAATAAACATACCAACTAAAGACAGGCAGGAGGGAATGTTATCATTCATGGAGAAGAGAAAACCCAACTACAAGGGACACTAAATGTAGAACAAATCTAAAGAATACTTTTATTTTAATATAAGATATACTCATATATCGAATTGACAATTTGGACCAATAATAGGATTAAGACAAGATTTTTTTACAGGTCTCACTCACTTTTTAAACAAACATATTTGTTTAAAAAGTGAGTGGGTATGAATATGGTGTGATGTTATTATATATTTTATCTATAAAAGAAAAATCTCTTTTATATTTTTTTGATATTGTGAGCCATTCCAGCTGCTTGGAGCATAATAATATAATAAAATCTTTATATACTCTTGTTAAATATTTTTATAAAAATATTAAATGTCAGAATATTCCTCCATGGTTAGAATTAAACATAATGTTGTTATGTTAAAGTAGTTTTATTGATTACCTTTGTATACATGAGATAAATATTGCATAATTTTTACTCCTTGTAAATAGAGATAAATTATTATCAGTGGTTTACAAACAGATAGAGCACTATACAGGCAAAAATTATATTTTTAAGTGATTTATCTAACAAAATACAAAAACAGCAAAGTTCAATAAAACAAGTTGGGGGTTTTTTTTAATTAGTTAAACAGACTGTATTAGTGTAATATATTATGTGTCCATGGTTTGTAATTATTCCTATGTTTGAATTAGTTAAACAGACTGTATTAGTGTAATATATTATGTGCCCATGGTTTGTAATTATTCCTATGTTTGGTATTCATTACTCTTATTCTATATTGAGCAATTGCTCTACTTGTGTTCTTGTGTCTTCTGGGGAGGTGACTTTGTGTCCGATGGTCCGACTGTCGTTGTATATCTCATAGTCGTTACCACCCTCCATGGTCTTGTCTCCGAAGAAGTGTATCTCATCAAACTCGCTACATACATACTGTAGGCAGTAGGTTTTATCCCAGCCCACCGGGTACATATCAATACTTATCTGACCACCAAGAGCAAAACATAATTTTGTGTCATCAAATTCTTTCCGTAGGGCTTCAACAAACTTCTTTCGGATGTTGTGTTCTGTGTCAAACTTCACGAACTCGTCCCGCTCGGCCTGGCTGCATGACCGACCTATAGGGCTGATGTTGATCATGCTGGAACGAAACTCAATAAAGTTGCCTCTTTTAGCTGGAAGTTGAATCTTGGACATGTACCCAAGGGCAAAGTTTATCACGCTCTGCAGCGTGTTCTCGCCGGCGTAGCTTAAAATACTGTCGGACTTTATCAGCTTGCTGTTTTTGTAATACACGACACCATTTTCGCAAAATACGTAGTCGAATTGATTCATATTCTCCTCTCCGTTCATTTGCTCCACTAGCTTTGGATAATCTGAGCCGCTGACAAGGCCTATGCTGGCCAGCGGGTTCACTTTGTTTACAAGGAAATTTAAAAGTTCCGCAGAAATTACCTGTCGGGGTTTCGTGAGCGTTCCGTCGACGTCGAACAATAATAAAATACTTCTTCTACTTGCCATTTCTTCTCAGCTTTAATATGCGAGAGTTTCCTTTACAAATGTCGGATAACAAACCGAAAGTTCATAAAGTTTATGTTTTTTGTACAACGTAAAGTGTAAACCCTTACACGTCAAATGGCAGTTAACTGAAGTTGACGGACAGACAGATGATTTTGACAGCAGTCGGTCATTCACCGATACGTCCTGTCATTCTTATCATTGGACAACAATGGCGCGGGCGGTGGCTCGTAGCTTAATTTTTGCTCTAATTTTGTGTTTATTTGTGACTGAAAATGAGTGTTCTAGTGGGAGAAAAAACGTTCTCATAATTTTAGGTGAATATTCTTTAATATCTAATTACTTGTAGCTTTATGGAATCACAATCACCGAGGTAGAAAATTCCGACACGTCGCTTTAGAGAAAGTATTTTTGTTTTTTTTTTTCAAAGAAATTGTGAAGGATTACTATGTACGATAATAATTACTTATTTTAAACAATATACATACTTTGAGTTTTATGTAATTTCCTTCTACAGGTTTCCGTGTATTTAAAAGACGCTTGCGCGTAATATTATGACCATGGCTCTGTTGCTATATTATATAAAATGTTTACCAATATAACACTATGTACATATGTACGATAAACGATTTAGTCTTTTATTAAATGTAACAAATAACCTTTGTTATACTAACAGTACCTTTTAAGCATGTCCCACATTTAATATAAAACGACTAATCACCAATATTTATAGCTGATGATGCGGGATTTGAGATTGGAGCATATGGGAACAAGATTTGCCAGACGCCCAACATTGATGCTCTGGCACGGGAGAGCCTAATCTTCAACAACGCTTTCACATCTGTCAGTAGCTGCTCTCCAAGGTACATATTTGTTAATAAAGATTATTAGATTTGTATCTTAGATTGTATATTTTAAACCATACAAATGATAAATCTGTTTATCTGGTACAGTAAGACAAGTCTGCTTAATTATGTATATTCAAGAGTCAATGACTTTTTTATCTCGGAACAACATGTTTTTAATTATAATAAACTGTGTATATTTATTTTATTTATCTTCAAACTTTACTGAACAACATAAATTACCTATTTTTATAGCGGATATTTAATTTGGCAAGAATTAATACCACAATGTTAAATTTGTTTTATTATGCATAGAATAGAATATTGAATGTGAATTGAATGTTACTAAAATAAATGATACAGTCGAGCAGCACTGCTGACGGGGACCCCGAGCCACCAGAATGGCATGTACGGGCTGCACCACTCTATACACCACTTCAATTCCTTTGACAATGTAACCAGTCTGCCCAACATTTTACGGAAGCACGGAATACACACAGGTAGAATAAGTACACTTTATTGCATTTGTTTTGAGTAATTGTAGATATAGTTACAAACATCCATTTTAGCGTGTCACTCCTTACTAATATTGTTAATGCAAAAGTTTCTGAGAATGACATTGGTCTTTTTTTTGCTAGAACTCATAGACTTAAATATTGAAGTTTATAAGTCTAATTAATGTATGCAATAACTGTTATTTTCAAGTTTGCTATTAGAAAGTTTGGCACATAAACACACTGGCATATTTAGCGGAACACAAAAAAAAGGTCCATAATTAAAAAAATATGGTTTTATTTTAAAATCTACTTACTACACTTCTTTCGTTATATAAAGTTTCATTTGTTTTACTTTAAATGAGATCACATTAAGAACAGATTTTGCGAGTAAAGGCTATTTGTGAAAAATGGTACATTTTTGAACTTTTCATGTAACCGGGAAAAGTGAAAATTAATATTATAATAACAATTAATTAAATTAGAAAAATGGTGATTAATATCGCGTATTTCCTCCACGTGCTCTTGTTAAAGTTTCTACCCATCTAGGCATACTGAGAATGATGTTATCGATGGTCTCCTGGGATAGTCTCCGCCATTTCTCAACTACGGCGATTCGCAGTTCACCCACGTTGGCAGGAGCTGGAATTCTGGACTTAACTTTTCTTTTCAGCAAGTCACAAACGTGCTCTATTGGGTTCATATCCGGTGATCTCGCCGGCCACTCCATAACAGTGATATTCATATCATTAAGATAAGCTTGAGTTACCCGAGCGGTATGGGGCCGAGCATTATCCTGCATAAAAACAAAATCGTCACCGATATATGGGGCAAACGGTACGACATTTTCTTCTAAAACTTCTCTGATATAGCGGTCTGCAGTCAGACTCCCTCTGTCAATCACTACCAAGTCTGTGCGAGCTCCCAAACAAATACCCGCCCAAACCATTATTGATCCACCACCGTATGCAACTGTAGTTTCAAAATTTGTCTGAATGTATCGTTCTCCTTTGCGTCTGTATATTCTTTGCCTGCCATCAATTTGATTTAAGAGAATTCTGCACTCATCGCTAAACAATACCTTACTCCATTGGTCCGCGTTCCAAAGTCGATGTTCCTGAGCAAAAGTTAACCTGTTTCTACGATGATTTACCTCGAGCCTTGGATCCTTGGCGGGCACAAATGAACCCAAACCAGCTTCTTCGAACCTTCTTCGTACCGTACGCTCACTTACGGTTACACCCCGCACTGCTTCTAATTCATGTCGGGCTTGGACGGCCGTCAAACGGGGGTCCCTACGTACACGAAGCCGAATGAAACGATCATCCCTACTCGAAGTGCGTCTTTTTCTGCCTTGTCCTGCTCTTCTCACATAAGTACCGGTCTCCCTGAACCGTTGGATACTGCGATGGATCGTGGAAACTGGTCGACGAAGATCTCTGGATATCACTCTGTAGGTTTGACCATTTCTTCGCATTTCGAGTGCCCTGGCAATCTCCGTTGGGGCTAAGTCAGGCATAATTTAGTTCTCAACTCCAAAAAGATACGCGATTAAAAAAAACTAACAAAAAACAGTATTTCAATGAAATTTTAAATCAAACTCAGAAGGACTACGGAACTAAGGAATACTCGAAGTTCGCTACAGATAAGGTGTATTTGAATAAAATTAAAACAATTGCATAAAATGTGATGTTCAGTTGTTTTCTTAATTTGAAAATATTTCTTTTTAAATTAAATGCTGTATAAACCAGCCAGCAACCTTATATGATACTGATATCAAACCTTTATTTTATGTTCCGCTAAATATGCCGGTGTGTGTAGATAAGTTGTACCCTCGATTGATTATCACTTAGCTACTTTTTATTATCAAAAAAATCCGTTTACGCCCATTAACACAAACACAAAGATACAACACAAAATAATTAAAGTTGTATTATGACGTATTCCCTAAATAATAGTGTCGTGTGCACTGCGCAGGTATTATCGGCAAGAAGCACGTGGGCCCGCCCAGCGTGTACAAGTTCGACTACGAGCAGACGGAGGAGAACAACCACATCGACCAGGTGGGCAGGAACATCACGTGCATCAAGCTGCTGGCCAGGGACTTCTTCGCCGAGGCCAGTAGCCTCGACAAGTGAGTATCACTGCTACTGGACACTCCGTTCAGATACAATTTTAATGTAAACGTATACAAAGAGAACAATAGAACACATAATGCCACCAATTTATGGGTCACTTATACACACACAATAACACATTAATTTGGTCGAATTTCATCTTTTTGTTTATGTTTACACGAAATTGGATCTGAACAGAGTATAGCAAAATGTTTCTTTCAATTCTTCATCGGTAACATTGTTACGGGGGAAATTAAAATAAAAAGAGATTTCCCGTGACAATATATATATTAAAAAAGAAATAGGGGTCGTGGGCAGAAGGCCGTATGTATCTGGTTTAGCCTCTAGTGTCTTTAGAGATTGGTGGGGCTTTTAAACCACACGGCACTTAGCTGGATCTGTCGACGGTAAGGTATGACAACACGTGGCGCTTTCGGGTCCTGTGTTCGGGTCAGGAACTCGTCACGACGTGGTCGCCTAGGAGCGGGCAGTCCGTGGCACAGGCCAGATAGTCATCCGTCTATAGGATGTAGATAGCGGTGCTTGTACCCGTACCGTAGTTCCCTGGAAACATTCATACCAGCGTGTGAAGAGTGTGGACCACAGCAGCCATGGTTCTAGCCCCTAACGATCCAACCATGGGCTGTGTATCCATCACGAAATAAGGGATAAGCGAAAAAAAGATAAAAGATAAAAGATAAAATGATAAAATGATATTAAGGACAATTAATTTGATACAAACATCCTAATAATATCTAACAATGCAAGATCGGAAAAATGAAACGACAAGTTGAGCACGTGGCCAATCAAAAGGTTTGCCAACAAATTCTACAATGGTGCTAATTCACAGGAAAAATAATGTGTTTTAATTACAAGCGTGATTTAGCAAACATTCACAACACAGATATTTCAAATTACTCACCCTGAACACGGGGTTAAAATATTATAATTATTATAAACGACTACATCTTGCGTTTATAGAAAATTTTATTCTAAAAAGGAAACGGCATTCGAAGAAGTGCTATATATACCCTCCTCCGTCGTCTTTTTTTAAACTTTTGACAACTATGAAACTAAAGCGTAAAGAGAAAAAATCCAGAAACCAAAATAAAGTATATTATATGAATAATCAATATATTATGTAATATAATAATACAAATGTACTTTATTTTCATTATTAATCAAAATTTAATAATTATTTTTATCATTAAAGATGGAAGTAAAATCGATCTATGAATCAAATATTAAAGGAAGGCTAACGCCATTTTAGTACGGACGTGCGCCGATAGATGGCGCCTAAAGCCTCTAAATGACAAATAATTAAGCAAACAAATCATAGATGACGGTGATTTTACGGAAAGGAAATGTAACTACGTTACAACATGCCTGCTGTCATGTATTCGGTCGCCGACAAGCCGCCGACTTGTGAACCTTATCGCTACAGTAATAAGGTCGACAAGTGGTACACCGGGTTGTCAGCGGCCGTTTTGTATATTCGTTTGCTCCGCAGGCCGTTCTTCCTGTACGTGTCGTTCCACGACCCGCACCGCTGCGGGCGCGAGCCGCAGTTCGGCACGTTCTGCGAGCGGCTCGGCTCGGGTCAGCCCGGCATGGGCGTGATCGCGGACTGGACGCCGTGGTACTACCAGTGGGACGAGGTGGCCGTGCCCTACCACGTGCAGGACACCGAGGCCGCGCGCCGCGACATTGCCGCCATGTACACCACCATGTCCCGCCTCGACCAAGGTGACAATGTTAAATACTTTACTAGCTTTTGCCCGCGGCTCCGCCCGCGTAAATAAAGTATCCCACGGGAACACTACATTTTACTCCGAAAAAGTAGCCTGTGTGTTAATCCAGACATTAAACTACTAGGTACCATACCAAATTTCAGTAATTTTTGTGTCCATCCATCCTAACAAACATTATAATAGTAGTAGGATTTTAGGTACGTTGAATTATTGCACATCTCTTGGAAGTCATCTTTGATTTAATCAGACGTTTAAATAAAGCCCAGGAATATACTCGTAAAAACCGGCACTGAGGGCTACATGAAGCTGGGAAGTGATTGGTTAAATCTCAAATCTTTGACATTAATTCCATTTCAATTCAGTTTTGTGATTTTTTGTGAACAACTCTAGAGGTGCAAGAGCGTTACCGGCCTTTTAGGAAGGTTTGCAGGTTGTAGTGTTTGGGAAATACCGCTGGCAACAGTTCATTCCAGAGTTCTATTGAGCGCTGCAGATACTGCGAGAAAAGCGCACAGCGGAAGATTGAAACTCATCAGGATGAGGCAGTCCTCCATAAATTTTCCCAATATGACTAAGTTTTCTATAATTCAGGTCAGGTTATATACTCCTACAGAGTACAGACCGTTCAGAGTAATTTTACCCCGGATTATCTATGAGAGTGATCCATATGTCGCTGGCATAGAAATTCTGTCCGGGTAATATAACTCCGAACAGACTGTAGTACGTTCGTATGACGTCGGTGTTCAAATAAATTCCTAGGCCGATAAAATGAACTAAACTCGACTCTTGCCCGACTTCAAACATAATTTTCTCTTTCGTTCCAGGCGTGGGACTGGTCCTGAAGGAGCTGGCGGCGGCGGGACACGCGGACGACACGCTCGTCATGTTCACGTCGGACAACGGCATCCCGTTCCCCGCCGGCCGCACTAACATGTACGACGCCGGCGTGCGCGAGCCGCTGCTCGTGCGGGCGGCGGGCAAGCGGCGCGGCGCCACCTCCGCGCTGGTCAGCCTGCTGGACGTCACGCCCACCGTGCTGGACTGGTTCGGCCTGCAGCTGGACCAGCCGGAGAACAACGAGGTCGAACCCGACGACCGGCCCAAGAGTTTTCTACACGTGCTCGAGAAAGGTACCTTAAGTACCCGACCACCGTCTCGTGGAGTATTTAGATGGCGTTCATCATTGTTTTAGTATACAATACTCAGTTCAACTCCAATTTCACCTTTTTTTCAACCAAATTATAACAAAATAATGTCCTTATTGCACGGTAAATAAGTAATATTTAATCTGGTTGCATGTCATCTTTTTGTTTACAAAAATATAAAATTGAATCTGAATGGAGTCTATAAAGTATTTGCTAGCAAGCTTTTACATAGACGTAACGTGTCTGTAACGTTCTCAGAGCCGCCGGCATCGCCGCTGGACGCGGTGTTCTTCTCGCAGACGCATCACGAGGTGACGATGTACTACCCGATGCGCGCGGTGCGCACGCGCACGCACAAGCTGCTGCACAACCTCAACTACGGCATGCCGTTCCCCATCGACCAGGACCTGTACGTGTCGCCCACGTTCCAGGACATCCTCAACCGCACGCGCGGCAAGCAGCCGCTGCCCTGGTACAAGACGCTCAAGCAGTATTACTACCGCCCGCAGTGGGAGCTGTACGACCTGCGCCACGACCCCGCTGAGGCTGAAAACCTGCACGGTGAGCCTCCACGTGCTGGTAAATGTATCAGCGTGCACGTACACACGACAGCGTATACGTGTCAGCGTGCACGTACACACGACAGCGTATGCGTGTCAGCGTGCACGTACACACGACAGCGTATGCGTGTCAGCGTGCACGTACACACGACAGCGTATGCGTGTCAGCGTGCACGTACACACGACAGCCTATGCGTGTC